>JARHVA010007269.1:0-60000 GCA_037957365.1 Torreya grandis | reverse complement strand
ATATCATCAGGTCTTTGTAATGGTTTAACAAGCGTTCTAGGCTTATCTGACCTCTTAAGCCTTGTTCATAAAAACTAGAGGTCCAACTTGCAAATGTTTTTCAAAAACATGGCCTTTAAGACCCATAATAACATCCATAAACTCAATTTTCATCTGTTTAAAACCTCCAAGAATATATGAGCATCACAACTTGATCTATCGAGCTCCTTTCCTCAGCTTGCACAAGTTTGAGTGAGTTTTCTAGTCAAAAGTGGCTCTTTTATGGTTTCTACTATAAGGTAAAGGATGTAAAACCTATGTTGAGACCCCAAAAAAATTATAAAATATTTTTTTATGCTCATATCATTCATAAAGTGGAGGTGACCATCTATTTGGGGTCTATGCTAATACCTTCCCTTTAAGCTTGACTACAACCTAAAGCTCAAAATGACCTTTGATGATTTTCTTTGGCTCCTAGTAGCTCAAATAATTATGAAATAATACCATATACATTTTAAAATTAAATAAAATTCAAAATTATATCTATAATTCATGATGACTTTTCATTTGGCTCATAGGCCTTAAAGTGTTCCATAGGCCTGCCTGCACTTTAGAGCATTTTAAACCTCCATGTTAGATCTCCCTCTTTTATGAGGTGTTTCATATGTTATTTTATATTTAATTAAACATATAAAAAATTATTTAAGGGTACCTATATCTCCTATTTCACCTCTTCATCATTCTTCCCAAGATTGCAGGGTTTATGCATAAGGGGAAGTGCCCTCTGTCTGCTCAAAACTAAGTGTGTCCTTATTGACTGTGACTATGTTTTGCTTGAAAGAATCATACATGTATATTTATTACACACATTAAAAGGTTCATTTATATCATAATATTTTTTAAAATGTGTTCATAGGGTTTATGTGTCATTTTAATTCTCCCTTAACTCTCACATGCACTTGGAGTTCACCAAACTGAGTTTCCCTTGAATGACTGAGAAACCCTACCTATAGGTCCTACTTGTAGGTCATTATTAGTCCATTTTAACCTTGTAAATTATAATTAAATTACCCAAATTAATCAATAAGTTCATTCATTAATGATTCAAACTTATGCATCACATTTAAATAATGCTAACACACAAGAACTATCACCTCTCATACTCTCTGCCAACATAGTCAGAAAGAGTCAACTAAAAAATGAGATCTTATAGGTGTATATACTTAGTTTAGGTTTTTGATATGGTTTTTTATAGTATTTTATTGAAACCTAATATACAAATAGTATTTTATTTCTCCCTCCTTCACTTGAATGGTAAAAAAACTCTCAAAAAATCCAATCTAAGACCACTATTCTCATTCCTAGTTGTAGGTGTGCTTTTCATGGAGTTAGAACCCTATAGGTGTTTGTATAGGGTTTAAAATTTTGTATATTATCTCTTAGAATAAAATAAAATCATAATTTTCTATTTTTCATATAACCCTCCAATCATGGGACAATATTTCAAACTATTACTTTTGGGAAAGAGTCTCTTTAGAGTTTCAAGGCCTATATATTTCACTATAAAAAATTAGTGATGAAAGGTGCATATTCAAACTTAACCACAAAGAGAACTAAAGGAATAAAACACTTTATACTTTTTGAAATTTTATACCCTATGTGAGAGATATAGGATATGCTCACTTGGGTACATCAAGTGTTTTTATAATCCTATTTTAAGATTTCAACCAAAAGTTTAGGTGCTCTATTTTACACCTTTAGGGATTTGGTCTCTAACATAGTCATATCATTTCTTTGAAGGTGAAATTCATTCCTTATTTGGAAATATAGCCTTAAAAACAAGTCTACCATGCTATTTCACCAGATCAAGATAATGAATAAGGTTCATCAAATGTTTCAAACTCTTCATATGACATCTAAATTATCTACTTAGGCCACCTGTAGCTGGTCATACAAATGTGCAAACTGATAGTGGGGAAAAGTCTAGGAAATGAACATTATTTTATCATCCCATGAATTATATACCTATAAAAATACCCTCAAACTAACCCCTCACATTCAAAAGGATATAAAATAGGTGTCAATACCTCATCTTCAACATGGATTCTTCTATAATAACATGAGTACATGCTCATCAATGGCTACCAGATTGAGAATATTGCATATGACTATAAATTCATGATAAATAAATTTAATAAATAGGTTTTTAAGTTGAATTGGAACAATATAACTTGAAAAAATGATAAATTACCTATTTTAACTCACTAAAACCATGAACAAGCATGAAGACACAGAACATGGTGAAAATTTACCAATATCATAGAATGGGACTAGTCTACAAAATTGAGCTGATTGAACCTTAAAATCAAATCAAAAATTGAAAAAAATAATGGGAAACATTATATAAAGAAAGAAAAATCATCTAGAACCAATATAAATAAGTGTATTGTATGGAGATGCTCAAACCAAGGTGAAACCCATGGGGTGCACATATTAACAGGAAAATTTGAAGATCAACTTCTTAGGGATGGTTCATAAAGATAAAGTCACCATTTATTTACAAAAAAACATAAAATAAAATATAACTGAGTGTATAATACACCACTAGGATCATTTTACTTGAAACCACTTATGTTGACCTACCAAGTACAAACCTACAAGTCATTTCTATTTGCCAAGAAAGGTGAAAAATGAGCAAAATGGTTTTAAGTAAGAAATGTCATTACCAAATAAAAAAATGTATAATTGAGTTTGGGGAAGCTAAAAAGGAACTTATTGACCATTTATCATGTGGCACACTTCCTAAGGAGGTCATATAAGTGACAAACTCTTCTTTTCCATCAAGAAAACTGCCCTTTCTTCTATATAACCTACCATCTTTCAGTTATGTCAATTGGTTAAGAATAAATTAGACACATGGGGCATGAAATAATATTTTTTAACCTTAAAAATTACCTAGATACCTGTTATAACTCATTAAATTTACCCTTTTTGACCTCAAAATGACTAAAGGGACTAAAATAACTAATAACCAAGGTTAGTATAACATCAATTAACATTGATAAAACTATAAAACACTTTATAAAATCTATATTACACCCCTTATAGACTTTTAAACTCAATTTTTTACCTATAGGTGCCCCAATTTAACTTAAAAGTCAAATTTGGTCAACAAATTGGTGACTCATAAGGTAGTATGCCTGCTATACTAACTAAACTAGTAGCCTTATCAGTCCATTGGGCTTAGGAGTCATCTAAATCTTGATAAAAACAAGGAAAACTTTGAAAATTTACCATAATATTGACCAAGAAAATATAAATAATAAATACCTCAACCACAAAAAGTAAAGGACACATAAAAAAGAGAGCAAACACACACACACACACACATGTGCTAAAAGCAATTAATAGAATTAAAAAAAACCTATTATATACAACTAAAAATCAATCATAACTCCCACCTATATCAAAGGTAAAGTTTTAAACCTTATTTGATTCATGACATGAGGGATTTAGTGAGGCATGTCGTCTTTTATCCTTTATCATTGATGTCTCCATATTCTTCATGGTGTTTGCCAACTTCATTGGCATTATGTTCAAAGAAGACCAAGAAACTCAATATAAGTTGACCAAGGAAATGAACTCCTCTTGCATCCAAGTATCATAAACCTCTTCATGTAGATCCTTAATTTCAACCTCATTCTTTATTCCCATAGGTATCTCAATAATATTGGTTCTCTTCTTAGCTATAAGCTCTTCTAGCTCATCAAGGAGCTTTGAAAAACCTATCCAATCTTGATCATTCTCCACCATGGAAGACTCCTAATTCAACTTTTCATGTACTTGATCTTCAACTTGGTAAAGATCTACAATCTCTTCAAATAACATGATTTATAACTACCAATCATCCTTGTCAACAACTTTTTGTATACTAGCATCACCAAATGGCTTCATGATAGTAGGTTCTTGACCAACATGAAGGGCCTCATCTTTATGTTTGATGAACACTAAACATCATTTTTAGACTCATCATAAAGCTTATAATTAGTCATGAAATATTTTGGAGAAGGAAAATATTTACACAAATCATCAAATTCTATTTAAATATCATTAAAACTCTACCATAAATCTTCTTCTTCATGAATGCCATCTTCAAGAACTATTTCCTCCATCTTAGTCTCATGAAACTCTCCTAGGACTTCCACTTCTTGAGGGAAGAATTGAAAGCGTTATCCATCCTTGATATCAAATTCCAATACATTATTGAGATGACCATTCATAACTTTATGATTATAAATGGAATATTCTTTAAACACCTCTCTCTTCAAGTCTTGGCCACATTCTTCATGGACAATCATTCCCTCAAAAATAAAATAATTGGAGTCTACTTCATGAACAAACATCCCATCAAATATAGGGGGAAAAACTTGTGAATTGTCCTTTTGTTCACTAAGGGGAGTTCATTTGGTAGTCTCTTCCTCATAATCACTCATGAATTCCTCTTGAGCTACCATGAACTGAGTCTACTCTTATTCACTTGCTTATCTCAAGATAGGCTCTTTCTCAAGAAGGGGTGAGGTGCAAGGTTGAAGGATAGGCTCATGTGAAGGAGATGAAATGTGAGGTATATTATAAGGTTGATGAGTTGGATATGGAGGTGTAGTAAAAGGTCAAGGGGTTGGAGGAAGAGTGAGGGATGAAAGAGAAGGCTTATGAGTGGGTTTGGAAAAGAGGAAAATAACTAGTAAATCTCATATGGAAGAGAATTTTTAGGCTTATTTAAAGTAGCATCTACATGAGTAGGAGATTCAATTTTCCAATGATATCCTTGTTTATAATCTATGGAAACATTTAGTTTCACAAGATAAGACTCATAAGAGTCCTCTTCTAGTTGATAGGTATCATAATATGGAGGATAGGGCTCATATTAGGACTGATAGAGGGGTGATTATTGATAGCTTTCTTGATATCCATCCACATAGGCTTGTCCAAAAACATGGTGTCCATATGAGGAGGTAAATGAGGGATTTTAGGGCTACCATGGCTCATAGGATTGACATGTATTTTGATGGTATTGATACACTTCTTGAATGGTTTGACAAGGAATCATATTGGAGCTGATAAAGGTCATATTAATGTTGGTAAGGATCATTACAAGGGTTGACCAAGGATGTGTTAATATTTAATAGGGAATAACACAAGCTTGTAATGTCTCACCAACTTGTAGAGAATAAAAATCAACACCAAATTCAGCCATGAAACTTCTTTGAAATCAAGAACACAAAGAAATAAATTTCTAACAATATTGAAAGGATAACCTAGGCTACTTGACCAAATGATGTATCTTTAGAGTCCCCATTGATGTTTTGATAGGTGCTTCCAAAGGCTGATTGTTGAGAGAAAACACCAAAAATATCTCAACTTATTCAAACAAGAGTCCCACTAGGAATGCTAAAAACTATTGTCAATTGGATTTTCACCCTTTTAAGAGATGAAAAATATCTCCTCATCCAAGTGGCACAATAGAATAACCATTAGGCTTGAGGCTAGCCTAGGGAATGAGGTGAATCTCTAGATAGGGATATCACCCTTTATGTACCACTTTGGATCACAAATAAAAATAAAATTGGGGGTGAAAAGGGAGAGAGACAACTAAAAACAAACTATTCTAAGGTTGGTGATACACTAAATATATTGACGACTTCCAACCACATGCATGTCACACTCAAAAATCAAAGGACAAATTGAACACATACTTCTCCAATCTTCATCTTCTCACATCAATGTTACATTGTGAGGTTATGGATGAATATGAAAAGTTAGGAGGAGTACACAAGAGGAATATTAGGGAACTAATGAATAGGATAACTCAATAAATATTAGACATTTTCTAGAACACTTCACATGCCCTACAAAAAGAAACTTCCCAACTACGAATAGATGATAGAATGAAATAACATGATAATAGAGCCTTAGTCTTCACTTATGAAAAAAAAATTCCAAATTAAAAACATAAGAAAACTCATGGAGGAGGTAAAAATAAATATTATTATCGATAAAAAGGTATATATTTGAGTAGGGCTTCACCATACTCAGGTAGAGTATACAATACACTGCCAAAATGGTTTAGTTCTTATAAAACTTAGAGAGAGAGAGAGAGAGAGAGAGAGAGAGAGAGAGAGAGAGAGAGAGAGAGAGAGAGAGAGAGAGAGAGAGAGAGAGAGGAGAGAGAGAGAGAGAGAGAGATGAGAGAGAGAGAGAGAGGAGTAGAGAGAGAGAGGGAGAGAGGAGGAGAGAGGTGAGAGAGTGAGAGAGAGGAGAGAGAGAGAGAGAGGTAAAGTGTCACAATTACACTTGTAAATATTATATATGGAGTTAACTATGAATGAGAATAGGATATGGGATGAAACATGCAAGTTTAGGAAGTCCAAGTACCAATCCAAGCCATCAAACTTGATGGAAAGTGGTAAGAAACCCCCATTTTGGCTCATAAAAACTACCTACATGATTAGATATATTTTAAATACTTATTAATAATTGAGACCAGGTATTATTATATCAATTAAGTTTAAGGAAATCATAAATTCCCTTCCATGCATTGGTTGTAGGCCTGGTCATCTGAAATCATCATCTACTATCAAGAAAATTACCCTTCCATGCACCCTGTACACTTGGACTCAAAATTGGAATTATTTTATCATTAAAATTCATGGTAAGTATTTTATTACATATTTAAATAAAATTAATGGCCTTAGAGGCATAAATCATTCTTTAAAAATCAGCTCACATAAAGCCTTCCACCCCTTCTCACTAGCTTGTCCATTAGGCCAGTTTTGATTGGCTAAGTTGAAACGCCTATTTTGGACACTTAGAAGTTTATTAAAGGAATGAAATGAAAATATGGATATATATAAAGTCTAAATGTTCCTCGCAAACTTTATTTAATCTTCAAACTCTTCTTATAGCCTGCACAACACAAATAATGGTAAAAAATAGCTTATTTCTCACCCCATCCATACAAGTCTATATAGATAGTTGGCATGTGAGGGATATTGGGTTAGTATCATGAAATTTATAATATGTTTTATGATTAAAATATTCCATTATATCATATTTCTATCTCCATTTCTATCATTGGGTCTCTGTAAGGGTTTAACAAGGGTTTTAGGCTTGTCTGACCTCTTAAGCTTCATTCATAAAAACTAGACAACCAAATTGAATTTTTTTTCACAAAAATGGTCTTAAATACCAATTATAACATACCTAAAATCCATTTTCACCCATTAAAAACATCCAAGAATATATGAGCATCACAACTTGACCCATCGAGCTCTTTTCCCTCATCTTGCACAAGTTTGAGTGAGTTTTTTGGTCAAAAGTGGCTCTTTTATGGTTTATAATACAAGGTAAATGATTTAAAACCTCTATTGAGACCCAATTAAAATTATAAAATATTTTTTAATACTCAACTAATGAAAAAATTGGAGGTGACCATCCATTTGGGGTCTATGCCAATACCTTCCCTTTAAGCCTGATTGTAACCTAGAGCTTAAAATGACCTTTGATGATCTTATTTTCCTCTTTATAGATTAAAAAATTATATAATTCCCCAATATAAATTTTAAAATTCACTAAAATTTTAACTTATATCTATAATTTAGGATGACTTCTCATTTGGCTCCTAGGCCTTAAAGTGTTCCATAGGCTTGCCTGCACTTTAGAGTATTTTAGACCTCCCTATTAGATATCCCTCTTCTATGATGTGTTTCATATGTTATGTTATATTTAATTAAGCATATAATATATTTTTTAAGGTTAAATATATCTCTTGGTTCACCACTTCATCATTCTTCCCAAGATTGTAGGGTTTATGCATAAGGGGAAGTGCCCTCTATCTGCTCAAAACTGATTGTGTCCTTATTGACTGTGAATAGTTTTTGATTGAAAATCATAATACATGTATGTTAATTACACACATTAAAATATTCATGGATATCACAATATTTTTTGAAATGTGTTCATAGGGTTGATGTGTCATTTTAATTCTCCCTTAACTCTCACTTGCACTTGGAGTTCACCAAACTGAGTTTCCCTTGAATGATTGAGAAACCCTACCTATAGGTCCTAATTTTAGGTAATTATTATTAAAATTGAACCTTTTAAATTATTATTAAATACCAAAATTTAATCACTAATTTCATTAATTAATGATTCAAACTTATGCATCACATTTAAATAATACTAACACACAAGAACTATCACCTCTCATACTCTCTGCTAACATAATCAGAAAGAGTCAACTAAACAATGAGATCTTGTAGGTGTATATACTTAGTTTAGGTTTTGGATATGGGGTTTAGAGTATTTTATTTAAACCTAAAATCCACATGGTATATTCCTTCGAGAAAGGTCCAAAGTCAAAACTCATTGAGGTTATTGATAACATTATCTCTAGGAGTTATTTATGATGTTATCTTACTTATATTATTCCTTATCAAAGATTAGCCAACCATATCTAGAATATCTAAGCATAATACATATTATGAATGGGTTGAATTAACTAGATTCATAAAAGAAACACACCTTATATCTTAATCATCCAAAGTATAGGCAACCTAAATTATATGCCTTCGTAGAAGACTCATTCTTCATATATATATATATATATATATATATTTCATTTAAAGTAATACCATTATAATAAAATCAAAATGTAATGAACAAGAATTCATAGGATATTCAATTAAATATTTATATATATTTAATAAGGCCCTTTACTTGGCCAAATTCAATCATGAATATAAAATGTTCATAAGGATTACATTTAAGATGGTGAGTCTATCATAAAGAGATCCAAAATCCTATAAAAATAAGAAGACTATTCAATAGTTCTCTATAGTAATAAATAAAAAATTGAATTGATAAACTTCATAATAATATTGGCTCACTTATTATCCCATAATAAGTCAATAACATATAAATACAATAGGTTCAACTGAGAGTATATAATCCTTGGCTTATATCTTGTTATAGAAATCAATAAAACAAGAATAATCAATAACTAAATATGAGATCCTCTTCAATCCAAGTGTAACTTTGGACACTATAAGGTGGGCTCACATCCTAACATTTTTCCATCATCAAGTGACTACTCTAGGCACCCCCAAATAAGACTCCCAACTTGAGGCATGTTCATATCTTGGTGCAAGGTAATTAAAGGAAAAAATTAATCAAGATGTCTTGGGGTTAAGGAGATAATTACTCAAAAAGGTGATAATACAAGCATCTCTAAGTCAAGAGGTTACAACCTTGAATCTATTTTTAGCAAGTATAAAACACAAAAGAGAAAACATAAGGGTAGTAAAATATGGGTTGACTCAAACACAATCATACAAAAACAATCAAGGAGAAGAAGTAAGCCACGAAGCCTTATTTCTCTTGACACTATAATCAATCAATCACACAGACTTCATTTAGTTAATCAATAAAGTAGTCAAGTCATAAAACACATACCCAATGATCTAGGCCCTTCTATGGATATTTTCTATAGGTTTATACTAGATAAGTCTCTCCCTCTCTAGGATCTCTACTTGTTTCCCTTCTCTTATTCCTTTATTCCCAAGGTGGTCAAAAATGTCAAATGTCTAAAACTCTTTTCTCAAATATTTCCCTCCTTAAATAGGTGGTCTCTACTTCTTATAACCCAATTAGAAAATGACATGTGTCTATCTTTCATTGGATTGACCAACCACTCTACTCACCAAACCATGCCTTCATAAATGGAAATTCTCTTTTCCAATATATATGGCTCATGGTGGATCTAATAGAGTCCTTTGGTTACTTCTAAGATAACCCACCTCTCTACATAGGGATCAAGGCAAAGGTAATTTAATGGATAAGTTTTCAATTCTACTATAAGGCATTCTATATGTTGGTTTATTTTGTCCTCATGTATTGAAGATGACTAGCCAAAGGTGTTTCAACCAACCCAATAATGATTAGAACCAAAATGACATGCTAAGTTTCAAAGGTAAGGATGAATGGTATTTAAGGAATTCCACTTGGATCAATTAAGATAGGATCACATATGATGCAACTATACCTGACATAATCTTTTCTTACACACTTATTTCACTCATGAAATCTACTATTATAATAACTAAAACTTGTAATTATAGAATTCTATATCATTTATTTAAACCAATTTAATTATCTTACCAAGAAATTCACAAGGTCATGAAGTGATATTATTATAGCACCTAATTACATATGTAATTTCAATCGCATCCTAATGTAATAATTTAAGCATTTCTAAACCAACATTTACCATGTGTATAATCCTATTACCTTTATAGTTATCATCACCAAGGGAATATAACCATTGATTTAGCATGGTCAAATTATTCTCTCATGAGGGTCCTTTTATTTTCCCCTTTAGAGGGCATCATCCTCAATGCACAATTTCTTTGCTCATTTAATAAGGTTTTTAGATTAGCTTGACTATTGGAACATCATTCTAAATTATCCATGTGCCATTTAATATATGTGGACTCTTAGGATCTTGTTCTACCATCCAATATCATGTGTAACTCAATATATAGGAGGCTCTTAGGATATTAGTCTACTATAAATATGTGGCCCTTAGGACATCGATCCATTAGCTAATAATAAAATTTCCAATAAATATGTATGTGGCCCTTAGGACATCAATCCACCAACTAATATAGTTGATATGTTAGAGGCCCTTAAGACATTGGTCCACCAACTAATATCTAGGTATAGAGTGAAGAGACAAAAATAGTTGATATGTTGGGGGCCCTTAGGACATCAATCCACCAACCATTACAATACATAGATTGAAATAGAGTTAATACATTAGAGGCCCTTAACACATCAATCCACTATCCATTTTAATGTGTAGTGTGAAGAGAAACCTTAGTGCTCTTAAGACACCTCAATGTCTAAAACCACCACATCTAGTGGGTGAATAAAAATGGGATCTTGGACTTGTGTGACAGTTCCCTACCATGACCCACTTATCTATTATTTTTAAGGTACTTCATCTACCCTATATTCAAACTAAGTGATATAGATGCACATACTAACACATGAAACCAACACAAACAAGCATCATAATCAATTGAAGAAATATCAGCTAATCATGTAAGTACAAAATCAATAAAAGGAGATCAATTAGTTTCAATAATGAAATCAAATACAATTGAAATTCATCAATGAATTACATGATCAACTTTTAACTTGAAAAATTCAAAATTGAGAAGAAAATAATGCTTTTCTAAGTAATATAAACAAAAGCTCAAATAGCTTAAATAAGTTGGGAAATACATTTAATGAAAATAAGATCACAATACAATCACTTGTGGCTCTATGAACCATTTAGGGGGAAAATGGATAAGGTAAGATGGGGTCGATGATCCACTAGCTACCTAGAGAATCAAACTATGTCACCAACATAAGGGATATGTTCCATCGGTCATAATTTTTTTTATGGAGCTAATAACTAATTTATCATGTCAAATTCATTATTGTTAGATTATGAGTAATAACATGTAGGAAGTCACTACACCACTACTACTACACAAAATTATATTGTCAATTTTAGGAATAACATGTAGGAGGATGCTACACCACTACCACTACACAAAATTATACTATCATTTAGCTAGTATCCTATGCCTCTACTTTAACATGAGAATACATATTAGTGACACCTATGATTAGGTCCCACCTATATGTGTAGACATAATATTCATGGAAATAAAGATGTACATGGTCACCTCCTTTTGATTCTTATGCTACATAGTTCTATACAAGTGCTCAAGGTAGTTAATAGTTTAAGGTGTTAAATAAGTTATTATTAGAGAGAACATAATAATACAATATATATTCATTGAATTTATTACCACATAGCTTATCAGGAATGCAACATGATACTCAACTCTTTTAGGCTTCCATTTAACCAATCATCATCATCATTATAGATGTAGATTTATCTATTGATTGATTTATCATTATAATATCAAGAATGTGCAACTCTACCTTAATCTATTCCATATGATTCACATAGGAAAATATGCCCATAATAATTTTAAGTGTACCCATAAATATCATTATAATTCATGTTATGATATTAAATAGACAACAAGGTAATTAACAACCCAAATTTATTCACTATAACATGTTCTTTTTATGAAGGAATAATTATGTAGAGACATACATGCTCTGATTAGTTCCAATGAGTTTCATCTTACTTAATCAAAATGAAATATTACCACTCAAATGGTTAGGATAAATAAATATTATATTTATACATAGAGTAAGACATAACCTTAATACTAAAGTTTTACCATATCCTAGATCATTAAATGGCCCCAATGCTCTAAATAACAAGAGAAACTTTCTACAATTTAAGTTTAATAAAGTTAGCAAGATGCATACACAAAATTCAATTTATCAAAATTCAAATAGTGTTATAAAGGCAATAAAATCAAATAGATCATCCTAAGAGCTTAACCTAGGATTTGATACCAAAATATCATGCCCATTTTTTCCCAAAAGATGAGTTTGACACACAAATTAAACCAATAAACCACTAAAAAAATAAGGACACACACCAAAAATCATTCTAATCAAATGTAATAATCAATCCATTTAATATTCATCACTTAATGATTAGGCACAAGATATTATCTTTGTTCTAAGATTTCTCAATCAGACATCCAAGAATTTTAATGCAAGTTTACATCTAAGGTTGTTGGATCATGATGTTGCGATGACTATCAAAATTGGCCTTGGCTATTACTGATGTATTTGGGATCCATGTGGTTGATTTTTCAATATATATAGCCATATTAGTTTCTCTTTGAGTTCCTAGAGCCACTCTTTCCACATGTCATTTTCCAGAAAACTTTGGAAAATCTCCATGTGGAAAAATTCACTAATCCACTACCCTGCCACTTTGTCAGATGGGTGTGGTTTTCTTGAGACTATAGAGTAGTAGGATTTTGACACATGTTATCATCCCAATAAACCACTCACCCATAGGATTTTAAATTGATATGGATGTATAAAAAACTATATAGCAATGGGATTGTGCCATATGGTAACATCTTGCTCACTTACTGGCTTGTAGGCTTTGTACCTAGTATAGATATCCCTAAGACTATAGATCAGTGGGATTTTGCCATGTGGAAGCATCCTACTCACCCACTATCCTAAGATATTTTCAAGTTATACATATATTCTCAAGATTAAAGATCAATGGGATATGTCATGTGGCAACATCTCACTCACTTGCAGGCCCACAAGATTTAGATTCTATACATAACTCTCTAGGATTGTGGATCAATGATATTATGCCATGAGGAATCATCCCACTCACCTGATGGACTATAGGATTTTCACTCTATAAAAAAATCCCAAAAAATATGGATCAATGGGATTATGCCATGTGGTATCATCTTGCTCACCTTTTAACCCATAGGCTTTGCACTCTCTATAGACATCTTTGGGACTGTGGATCAATGAGATTATTCTACATGGTAGCATACTTCTCACCTACTAACCCATAAGATTTGAACTATGTACAAACCTCTCTAATAATATAGATTACTAAGATTATGCCACATGGTAACATCCTTCTCACCAGCTAGATTATAGGATTTTCACTCTGTATAGACCTCTCTGAGTCTGTAGGTCACTAGGATGATGCCACATGGAAACATCTTGATACCCCATTATATTGGATCTTTTAATCCTTGTATAATCATCTCTAGTATCATGGGTTATTGGGATGATGCTATGTGTAAACATCCCACTATCCTACTAGCCTAATAACATCACTCTATACATGATCATCTCTAGGATCGTAGGTCATTGGGATGATTCCATGTGGTAACATCCTGTTATCATGATAATCTAGCATCAATCATATTATAGGTCAAGATGATGTCACTCCTAGGTTATTAAGATAACAACACATGGATTCCTCCAAATAACTCACAAAAAGTCATTAAATTGACTAAGGCAAAAAGGTTGTGAAAGGATCCATCTATGAGGCATCTAAAGAAAAGTCCAAATAAATTTATTTATTTGACAAGGAAAATATGACTTAATAAAAAACCAATATTTTACTAAGCTCAAGAATGCGATCAATTCAAAAAGTGACTAAGGAAATAAAGGCTGATTAAACCAAAACCTATGTAGGATAATTTGTCAAGGCTATAATCAACCTCTTAAGAGAAATGCAAAGAACATCTAAGGTAAGAATATGAAGGCAATTAACTGACATAACCAATTTGAGTCAAATATAAAGAATTAAAACTAAACTAATACTCTAATTTTTTTAGTCAAAAACCTTATATGAAATAGAGTTCTAGGGCCAAACACAACAACATTAATAATTTACTTGGCATTCAAAAGAATTGGCCTTCACATTGATCTTTTTAAAAAGGAAAGTGTTGAAGTTCAAACAGTATCATGACACTAAACTAATGAGAACATTGGTTTAGTCAACTAAAAATATATCTAAAGGAAACTTAATCTATCCAAAACACCCTTTAAGATACTCCTCAAACTGTTAGCTATCTTCTCCTTTCATTATAATTTAGAACTTATAGTTTCAACACATAGGCCTAATATGTTAAACCACATGCAAGGGATTTATGCAACAGATGCTCAAAATTGAAAAGATATAGATAATACAGGGAAATGATTCCCTTTTTTTTAACCCATAAAAGGATGAAATCACCTAGGCTAAAACCAATAAGGCACGCTTATCATTTTATCAAAGAGTCATAAAGACCTAAGAGATACTCCTTATTTGGTAGATTTTTTTTAGGAAGGTCCATAGTAAAAAATCATTAAGGTTATTAATAAAACTCTCTCTAAGAGTTCTTTAAGATGTTATCCTATTTATATTATTCCTTATCAAATGTTAGCCAACTATATTTAGACTAGTTGAGCATAATCCATATTATGAATCAGTTGACTTAACTAGATTCATAAAAGCAATAGACCTTATATATTAATCTTCTAAAGCATAGGTAGCCTAAATTAGATTCTTTCATATAAGACTAATTCTTAATACGTATGTATGTATGTATACATGTAAATATGTATGTATATATAGTTCATTTAAAGTAATACCGTTACAAGTAACTCAAGTTACAATGAACAAGCATTCACAAGATACTCAAATATATATATATATACATACATACATAATAATAATAATAATAATAATAATAATAATAATAATAATAATAATAATAATAATAATAATAATAATAATAATAATAATAATAATAATAATAATAATAATAATAATAATAATAATAATAAGGCCCTTAACTTGGCCAATCTCAAGCATGAATATACAACATTCATAGGGATTCCATTTAAGATGATGAGTCTAGTGTAAATATATCTAGAATCCTATAAAAATAAGAAGACTATTCAATAGTTCTCTATAATAATAACTAGAACATTCAAATGATAAAATTTATAATAATAGTGGATAAATTATTATCCCACAATAATTTAATAACATATAAATATAATAGGTTCAATTAAGAATAAATAATCCTTGGATTATATCTAATTATAAAAAGTAACGAAACAAGAATAATCAATAGTTAAAGATGAGCTCCTCTTCTCTCAAAGTGAAAATTTGGAAAATAGAAGGTGGGATCACCTCCAAACCTTTTTCCATCATCAAAAGACTACTCTAGGCACCCTTGAGTAGGACTCCCAGCTCCAAAGATGTTCATATAATGATGCAAGTTAAGTAAAGGCAAATATTAGTCAAGATGTTTTGTGGTCATGGAGATAGCTACTCACAAGATGATAATACAATCATCTATAACTCAATAGGTTACTAACCTTGAATATATTTTTAGCAAGTATAAAAAATAAAAGATAAAACACAATGTCCATAAACTATGGGGCGAGTCAAGCACAACCATACTAAAATAAGCAAAGAGAAGAAGTAAGCCAAATGACCTTACTTCTCTTAACACTCAAACTTCATTTAGTAAATCAAAATAGTATTCAAGTCATAAAACACCTACCCAATGATCTAAGCCCTTCTATAGATATTTTATATACATTTTTACCACTCGAGTCTCTTCCTATTTAGGCTATCTACTTGTTTCCCTTATCTTCTTCCTTTGTTCCTAGGGTGGTAAAAAATGTCAAAGGTCCTGAATCCTTTTCTTAGAGATCTTCCCTCCTAAAATAGACATTCTCTCCTTATTTGAACCAATCATAACATGAAATGTGTCTATTCTTTCCTTAGATTTACCATTCACTCTACTTGCCAACCCATGCCTTCATAAATGATTATTCTCTTTACCAGTCTATATTAATGCATGGTGACTCTAGCATAGTCCTATTATTAATTATAATACAACCCACCTCCCTACATAGGTCTCAAGTCAAAGTCAATTTAATGGACATGTCTGTAATTCTTCTATAAGACATTCTATATGTTGGTCTACTTTGTCTTCATGTTTTTAAGATGACCATCCAAAGGTGTTTTAACCAATCCAATAATTATTACAACCACTACAACATGCCAAGTTTTAAAGGAAAATATTAATGGTATTCAAGGCATTCAACTTGGATTAGTTAAGGTTTAAATAAGATATGGGTCAAAGATAAGATCACACATGATATAACTATGCCTGGTGTAGCCCTTGTTCCTTTATTAATAATGACCAATTCCTGCACACTTATTACATCCATGAAATCTATTATCCTAATAGTCAAATATTGAAATTATAACATGCTAGGTAATTTAATTAAACTAACATAATTAGCTTGCCAAGTAATTCATAAGGTAATGAAGTGATATTGTATATCACCTTAATGCATATGTAATTTCAATTGCATCCTAATGTATTAATTTGAGCATTTCTAAACCAACATTTACCATGTGTATAATCCTCTTACCTTTATAGTCAGCACCACCAAGGGAATATAACCATTGGTTTAGCATAGTTATATTGTTTTATCATGAGGGTCCTTATAATGGATCTATGGTCTTCCCAATAGAATATTATATTTAAGATCATCTAGCATAACATGGAACACTATAGCTATTATAGTAAGACCTAGACTGATATCCAATGTAATTTTTCCTAACACTTTAAAAGGAATGTTGTCAAATTTGATTATATTTATGCTTAAATAAGTGAGTTACTTTTCCTCTATATTGATTATATGTAGAAAATATATATTCCAGATATTATATCCCAATTCGTTAAACCAATACCCATTCAACAACCATATTTAGAGTAAACACTTGAATACATAATGGGAGGATTTGGTCAATAATATTTTTAGGAGTTAGATCCTATTTTTAAAAATATATACTGCCTCCATGAATTCTAATGTATTAATGATAGAAGTGGTATAAGATTGTTCCATATCACTTGGTCAAATTGTGTCATGCAATGTCATATGAATGATATACTTATAAACTAGTGTGTTATGGATAAATTATAACATATATATTTTAGATGGTGTATTATTAAGTTTCTAAATGCTATCATATTATTTATCTTGGTTAGATTTGATGACCCCTACTCTGTACTATAGGATGGGTCACCCTACCTCTTCATGTTGTAATGACATGGACTTTGGAATCTAATATAATCCTAGGATGAATAATGGGAGTGGGATGGTATCCATTTCTATGCTAAGGTATTTAGGAGGAAAAAGTAATTTATACATTCTCTTTAACATCTAGTAGTAATTGGAAGTATCTCCTATTAAATATTTGAACAATATGATTTATAAATGAAGGCTAAAGAATTTTAAAGATTAATTTCATCCTTATATTATTGCACATAAATTTAACCCATTTTATTACATATCTTTTAAAGGTATTATATATTTTATGAAAGAAACATGTAATTATTAAAATCATAACTTGAGTTAGAAATTAGAACTATATATATATATATATATATATATATATATATATATATATATATATATATATATATAGCCATGAAATATTTTTTAAATGAGAGGAGATCATAAATTAGATCCAAAAATCATATTTAAATTTATACATATGAAACTCTATAATTAAGGATGAAACCCTATGGGAAAACCTAGTTTTTGATATCCTCACCATAATGAATAGGTTCAAAAATGTGTTTTACATTACTTTGGATTATTTATCAATAATAAAAATTTAAATATATTTTTTTGATTAAGTGTAAATTCTCTTGACCATAGCTATGAACTAAGACAATGCTTTTTATTGAAGCTATGAATCGGGAGTACAAAGAGATATTCAAAAGAATCATATCCATGAAATAGGGCTAAAAATCCAAAATATTAAGAGCATTACAAAATAATAGTAGAAAAAACCAAAAAGAATATGAAGTACACACCTAATTTCCTTAATGGAGGCTCCATCTAGCTTAACTTGATGGTTAAAATATATTTAAATCAATCAATAAAAAATCTTGTCATGATTTGAAACTACCAAAACATTTCCACACAATATGATTTAGAAGATAAAAACCTTTGTTTGATCAAGGTTATCGAGGGAACCATGCCAATCAAACTCAAATAGATTAATGTCATATCCCAATGGGAGGTTTTCCAAAAGGTAGACATATAACCAAAATTATAAAACCCTAAACCAAAGGTTCAGAGAAATCAAACAAAAATAATAATTCTTCCCTAAACTAGGCCACAAAGAATGCAATAATGAATCCATTCTAAATTTGGAATATAATAGAATAAACCCCAAAAGAGGGGTTTTAAAAAAATTGGACATGAACCAAAATATATATCACATTCAAATCATGTAAACCCATTTCCAAGAAAAAAATCATTCTAAAAAACACACATGAAACTATGAATGCCATGGAATACATCCTCAGGGTTTGAAACACTTACTTCTAGTCTTGATTAGGAGATATCACAACTAGTCTAGTATGCATGGGACCAAGAACAATCAAAATGACTAATAAAAGAATAAGAAACATGAACTAAATAGGATCCAAAATGGTGAAAAATCCAAAAATAGATTCTATTACACTAAAGGCACCAAACATGAGATCTTAGGGTCAAAACCCTTAACCGTAGGCTTAAGAAGAAAAGCCTAAAAAATGTTCACCAAGACCAAACACATTGAATATATGAAAGAATATTTAAATAAAGGAGGGATATATGATAATATTGAACCATTTACACATCTAATTAATAACCCTTATGAAACTCAAGGGGGAGAGAAATCTTCCCATATTTGACCTCATATAACACATCATAGAACCCTCATTCAAACTCTCTATAGAGTACCAAAAGTAAAGATGATACCCTACATATTTATAAAGGTACAAATAAAAATACAAAAATAATCATCCTTAGATTTATCCACTATTGCTTGTTGCTAGTAATAAAATTCCCTCATTAGACTAAGGTTTTCACGGGCTTTAGCCCAGGAACACTCAGGGGATCAATCTTCAAATCCACAAATGAGGGTTTATCCAAATGTTTCTAAGTGTGAAACAAAACCAATCCTTCAAGAAAAAAATCCATGAAATGAAACATCCACACTACAATTAGAGGAAAAATTGGTCCACAAGGAGATCATTGATTTAAAACACTGAAACCAAGAAAAAAACATGAAACAATAAGGTAACAAACCTTACCCAAGAAAGGATGACCAACACCTCAAAAGAGGAAATTTTTTTAGATCCCAACAAAGATCTTAAATATTTCTCCATTAGAATGGGTCTAAAATTATTTCAAAAATACAATCTAGTGGGATCGAATAAGGGGGAGAGAAATGACTATTAGGCTACACCTGCAGGATAATTTTTTTAATAAAATTTTAAATATTTAGATTGTCTAATGTATTTATAAATTAAGTAAATATGAGTGCTAAAATTAAGTACCCAACCAAATATAAGTATTCCTTAAAGACTTAAATTATGTGATTAGTTATAAACCAATAAACACATTATGTCATATTACCAATTTATAACCAATCTTAGGATAATAAACATAGGAATGCAAAACAACTAACATGGATGAAAAAACACCAATTTAATTTAATATCAGACCCTAATTAACAAGTGTTTCTATTTTATCATAAATAATAAGGTTTAAACATAATTCACTTAAAATGATACAATCAATACAAATATCATACATAGAGATAAAATCATACATAATAAATGCAATCAATACCAAAATCAAATACATATCAATCAAATAATACTCAAATAGTTATACATGCATTTGTGCTTCTTCCTAGATTTCTTTGTCTACCCCCAGCTATCATGATCTACCACCTTCTCTCCCATGACACTCTCCCTTAGGATTCCATTATGATATCCCTTCATAGACTATATACTAGCTTACAATCTTGACAAACCAAATATGTAGACACAAAGGCATAGATTTAATAAAAAATTAAAGTAATCTGATTGATATAACACTTAAGGATATATTAATTAGTCTATAATATCATATTCAATATCAAATATATCATCCAAAACAAATTCACCTATTGGTTTTGGTCTATTTATTCTCAAAAGACTCAACACCCTCTATGACCTTAAAAGGCATAAATGCTTCAAAAGGACCAAAAAAATAAATACTTGTAAACAAGGATATATAGATATTTCAAACTATTTCTCATAGTGGTTTATAGGTGACTCAACTATTAAAACACCTTTAAAGGTCTACTATCAATCAATTTGACCAAAAACCTCTTATAAGCCTACTAGGCCTAATTGATCTCAAGTAGGTCAAAACCAAGGCCAAATTGAATTAGAAATTATAAAAACCTTAGATAAGTATTTTAATTTATTCAAGGGTGATCAAATTCTTAAAAAAGGGTTTGATTTTCCACTCCAAGGATTTCACATTGAAACTCATAAAACCATGTTTTAGTCTATTAGGCCTAATTGCATCTAGTAGGTCAAAACTCAAGATATAGATTTATCACAACAATTGAGACTTATATTATGTTATTAAAGATGAATTAAATGTGTTTCAACCTTTATTTGGATTTTATAGACTATAATTTGATGTTTCTAGACTAATCTCTCTTCTCATTGTTAAAGAAACACAAAAAATAGGGTTTTGGCACACACAGTCAGTTGTAGGTAGTCCCATACACATCCTAAAGATTTGAAATAACTTGAATCACATTATATACTATATTTAATAACTATATACCAATTTTTAAGAAATTTTAATGGTTAAAAATGAAGTTATTCACATTTGACTGTGAATTAGGGTTTCTTAGAATTTATATTGGCCAAGAGCTTCAAATTGATGGTTCATGAAGCTCGTTGACTCTTTAAAAAAAATAAAACCTAAAATAGGAGATTAAATCACTCTTACAACCTATCCAATTATTAATATTATCCCATTAAAATATTTACACATGTTTATAGGGCATTGTGTAGGACTGTAACAAAGGAAAAAAAGGGGTTTTATGGGTTTTTTGAGAATCAAAACATCTAATAGCCAAATAAAATAATATGAAATAAATGAATAATATTATTAATGATCCAATATAATAAATAAAATTGATAAATACTATATTAAATATATATATTTTTAAACTTTTACATTCAAAACTTGCAGACTTGTACACATCAGTCTTGTAGATCATCCTAATGACACTTTGTCTTAAAAGAAAATTAGCCTTTTAAGATTGTAGAAGGTTTTTAAAATATCTTATATCCTATGTTAAATTATCATATCAGTGATTTAATTATTAAAAATTATAATTTTTACTCCAATATCTCAATAGAATTGACAAGCTTAGAATTACCTTGTTTAGCTTCCTCTACGTTAAACATATCTTACTCTAGAGGATATACATGAGATATAAATATATTTATGACTTGAAAGGCACATAGACACACTTTATAAACCTATAAAAATATTTTAACTCATCATGATCCACATTTACTTCAAAAATACACTTATTTTCAAATATAATGTTTGAAATTCAAATTGAGCATTTTGGAGGGAAACCTCCGAAATAATCTTATTCACTTAACTATCATTACCTAGACCTTGAAATGGACTTGAAAATTTAAAAATGGAATATATAATCCCTTTAATATCATTAAATAAAACATATATACATTTTTTTGATGCTCCTGCATCAATCCACTAGGTACAAAAAGAAGTCTCCATGTAACTCTATAGATGCCTTTGATTTTCTTTCTTTTTCCATTCAATGGTTTCCATTTTCACTAATTGAGACCCTCCAAGATCCCATGGTGTATTATATTATATTATTTTGGTGTTACTTTGTCTATTCACCTTCAATTTTATCATGTTTATCTTTTCTTTACTCTCTTTCATCAAACTTGCACAAGCAACAAACAAGTTAAGAAAAACAATTTTTTATTTTAGACTATGAAGTCCCTTCTCTTCAGCTACAAACATTGATTTTTCATTGAAGCATTATTTTTATTTTCTTAACCCCTTACTACTTATTTTATTCTCCTATGCTTACTTATTTCTTGATGAAACTGCTTTTTTTCATCAATTACTTAGTACCTCAAATAACCTTATCATCATTAGTTATGAATTATTTTATGTTGTCCTTTGAGACAACCTCATTTCTCTCATACACCTACTATTCATCTAAGATATTACTATATTTATTATCTTCCATGGCATTTTTTTTCAAGAAATTGAACTTCTCAATGAATCCCTCAAGGTATTCCATGCTTCTTATAAAATACAAACTATTATTCAATCCATTAAATAGCTTATATGTGCATTAATTTGACAAAATCTTTGTTTTTAAAAAAAATTCAGATTCTTCATGTGTGGAAATGGTTACCTTGGATGATTGGATAGTACATCACTTACCTCCTTCTCATCCTACTATAAAAACTCATTAGGACTTGCAATCAACACCTTGGAATGATATTTATTAGCTACATGCTCATCTTTCAATGGTAAGAGTGTATGTCTTACCCCATTTTATTCAAAAATATAAGTGTTCTTCTCCCCATCATGCATATCCTTCTTATCATACTACCATGGTATACCTAGGATAAAATGGAAAACATCCATAGGTATTATATCACACACCACTTAATCTTTATAGTTCTTTACCTAAAACTCCACTTCACATTGTTATTTTACCAAAATGTGATGGCCTCTTTACAACCATGAGACCTTGTAAGGATTAGGGTGTGTAATTTTCTTCAATCCTAGTTTATCAACCATCTCACAAGAAACAAGGTTATCATTACTACCACCATAAATGATAACTTTAAAAACTTTACCTCTGGCTTTGTAGGTTGTCCTGAAGAGTACTTTCTTTTGAGTAGGTTTTAAAAGCTCCTTGTTTAGTTTGATTAGAATCCTTTTCATGATTAAGGATTCCTATTCTTCTAGTGTATCCTCATAAATAATTGATGCAACATCTTCCTCTTTATCATCTTGAACAACATGATCACTCCCTTGACTATTAGTGCATGTTATAGACATTCATAAAATCTATGTCCAAATTTTACACACTTAAAACATCTACTAGTGAAACCATTATTTATAAATATACCTATATAAAAAGGCCTATTACCTCTATAATTGTCTCTTAGACTTGACTCCTACCTTGGTGATACTCTCTCCCCTTCCTCATGCATCTGTAATGGTATTCTGATTTCATGTTCTCCTCTTCCTCTAGGAGGTCTACTTCTTCTTGATTACTGAGAATGTATCCTTGCTATCTTATCTTCTACTTTCAAGGCATATTGGTATGCCTCATCAACTATCTTAGGAGCAAGCAAATCAATTTCATCTTGAATAAAAAAATTCAAACCATTCACATACATGGCAACCTTATCCATGTCATTTTCAATATGATGATATCTAATGGTCAATCTATGAAACTCCTTAGTTCACTCTTCCAATGATTTCTCTTTTTATTTTAGAATATGTAATTTCTTGAAATGAATAGTTTGATAATCTTTAGAAATAAACTTACCTTTCAAATTTGACACCATTCTATCTGAACTAGTTATTTCCCCCTTTTCTTTCCTTCTCCTCTCTATTTTAAAACCATCCCACCATAGGGAGGCATGGACTTTGAATTTTATCACTATAAAATTAACTTTATTTTATTATTTGACATTTTCATATTTAAAATATTTATATAAGGCACTAATCCAATCAATTAAATTTCAACATTCAAATTTCCATCATACATAGTTATATCTACCTTTGGTTTAGAGGTTTCTCTCTCTATTACCTTCACAAGCCTCTATTTAGGTCCTTATATCTCTACTAAGATGTAAACAAAGAGTGGGCACTATGGTTAATCAATATTGGCAGAACAACACTTGGGTAAACCTCACTGACTATGATCAAGAGCTCAAGGATATTCAATTATCCCTAAATGCTATATCCCTAAATCCTAACCAAGAAGATAAAATTGTTTGGTATCAGGAGCCAAGTGGACAGTTTAAAGTCTCTTCCTTCTTCATCTCTAAGGGAAATGACAGAAAACCGATTTGGACTAGAGCCTGGATCAAGGGGCTCATTCCTAAAATCAAGTTCTTTTGCTGGACCCTCCTCCAAAACAAAATTTTGACTCTGGATAATATACAGAAACGTGGAATCAATATTGTTAATAGGTGTATTCTGTGTAAGAGAGACCTTGAAGATAGAGATCATCTATTTGTGAATTGTTCCTTCACTCAGCTTGTTTGGAAGGAGGTTCTCAATCTGTGGGGTATTACTTGGGTTCATCAAAAAAATGTTGAACTTTCTCTTAAAAGCTGGTATTGCCCTTCAAAGAATCCTAAAGTTCTCTTCTTATGGAAAATTACTCTTCCCCATATCTGGTGGGGAATATGGAAGGAAAGAAATAACCGAATATTCAGAAACAAAGAGCTCCCTGGATGGGTGGTTGGCCAGAACATCATCAGAGCTCTTAAGGAAATTTTTTCTTCTCAAAAAAATCTAAGCTCTAATCTAAATGTGGATAATCCCCTGAGGAAGGACATTACTCTTGGTAAACATGATAACCCCAAATCAGATGTGACTTGGATTAGTCCGCCTCAAGAATGGATTAAAGGTAATTTTGACGGTGCAGTAAAAGGGAACCTGGGAAATGCTGGTTGTGGTGGTGTTCTGAGAAACCATGTGGGAATGGTTATTGATGCTATTGTAATTCCCATAGGTATATCTAATTGCCATATTTTAGAAGCTACAGCTGCTTTACAGACCCTTAAATTAGCTGTGGATTCGGGATATTCTAAATTGTGGCTTGAAGGGGACTCTTTGAATGTTATTAATATCCTTAATAATAAGAATTCAGTGTCTTGGACCATAGAGGATAAGGTTAAGGAGATGAAAACCCTTATGAAGAAATTTAAAGAAATAAAAATCACCCATACCTACCGTGAAGCCAATGGTGTTGCAGATTGGCTTGCAAATTGTGCTATCTGGGAGGGGCATAAAGTGAGGTGGGATGAAACCTTAGAAAGGAACGTGGATTTAAAGGCGATCATTCTTCTTGATGCCACACATGCGAATGAAGGAAGGATTGGAGTGTATCAAAATCTTAATGAGTAGGAGGAGTGGCAGCACGGGGAAAGAAACCCAATTATTAAAAAGCAAGGCCCTCAAGAGGGAGAAGCAGATCTTGAAAAGCCATAAACAAATTCAACGTCCAAATCAATTTGACAGTAGCAGGATCCAGGGTAACATCCACAGTAATCAGGATTCTAAGAAAATGAGTATGGCGCGTGAAAGGAAGGGAGAAGCCTATAAACAGGAACCCAAGAGTTGTGCAGAATGGAGAGAGAAAGACCAAGTCTAGAGAATTTTGTAGAAAGGAAATGTCATGAGTTACATGGAAAGGATTCACAACTCTAAACCGCACATCATGATGGCCTTATTTAAAAATTGGTCTGACGACAGGGTCACCCTGCATGGCATAACTATTAATTTAACTGAGGATTTTCTTGTCGAGGTTACAAGTTTGTCAATGGAAGGAATCAAATTTTCAAAGCAAACCAGCATATCAAACGAAGCATTCTGCAAATTCCCCAAAATGGATGAGGAGGAGCAGAAAATGGTAAAAAATGGGGATTTTTATGAGTTGGATCAGATAAAAGGGATTTGGAGGGACGTCTTAAGTTGTATTAGGGAATACTTCATCCTGGATGGTAGAAGTAAACGAGTGCATAAGTTCCACTTCGTCTTCCTCAACCACTTCAGGCACAAGGTAAGATTATCTTTTCCTTTCTACCTTCGCTACTCCCTGATTCAAAGCCTTTATGCTCATAAGAAGAAAGACTTGTGCCCTATTCTTCATGCAGGCCTTATTCTACTCATCAAAGGCTTTTGCAAGAACAGGGCACTGGTAAAGTGTCCCAAACAGGGGAAAAACAAGTTGACAAGAAATAAAAAGGATGAAAATGAAAGTAGAAGAGGTAAAATTAAGACCCCTAATCCTAATACACAGAATGCAGTAGGAGAAAGGGGTCGGGAGAGAATTGGAGAACCCATGGAGGAAAATCTGGTGGAAGAAGAAGGAACAGAGAGCTGGGAAACCAATTCTAGTAATGATGAAGAAGGATTTGAGGATATGGAAAAAGACAAAGTCAATACTGAGGAGGACTCTGTTACCAGAACAGAAGAGGAGGAAAACCAGAAAGACAAGGAGGATGACACTGTCCAGGAAGATTCTGGTGAGGACCCAACGTCAAAGAATGAAAAGGAAATCCTAGTCCAGGAAAATATTCAAAACATGGAGATGGAAATTGAAGAAGGATTCAATGAGCGGGAATTAAAGAGCCAAGAAGACTTCTTTGAAGAAGCTAGAAATAGCCCAAACGAAAAGGTTGAGGACTGGAAAGGGAAGAAACAGAATGAGGAAATACACACTCCTTTGATTTGGGTTAACAGTAAAGCTGAGTCTTCTTCCCAATTGGATTCCTGGTTGTGTAGGGAGATCATTGATCTCAAGAAAAAAGTGGAAACTTTGGAAGAATCTCTGAAAGCTGCTTGGAACAAAGTAAACAACATGGAAAATCAGTTAAGCGAGATCCCTGTGAAGCTCAAAGTTTATGAAAACAACCTCCGGGAGCTTATAAAGGATAACAAAAAGAAAATGGATGAAGTAACATCCAACATTTGTGCAGCTGCTATCAATATTGGGAAATGTGCCAATGAGGAGATGAAAGTACTAGAGGGCCCCTGCAAGAGGACAAGGCAAAGTTCCAGAAAGAAAGACACACAAAAAGGAGCTTTGCTGGAGGCTTCCACCCAGGAAATCACTTTGAAATAAAAAGAAGCCATGAAGTTGATTCTGGAACTGGATGAATAATCTGGTCCTTTTTTCCAATTAAGAAACTGGTACTGATCTCTGGTTTTATTTTGCTAGTTTTCTGTTTGTTGTTCTTTCTGACTTTTGTTTTTTGGGTCTTGTTCGGCTGTATCTCTATGGTTTCAGGACCACTCTAAATCTATTTTTTACTACATCTCTGTAGTGTTTTTAAGGCATTGCCTATGGGCTTAGATTGCTCTTTGTTAAAGTTTTTCAGGGCCCCTTCAAAACCTACTTTTACCTCTAATCTAAAACAATGGTTATTATTTATCTCCTTCATCTTCCCTATCAATGACATATCCAAGATCTACTCCTCTCATTTGTGTTTTTTCCATAGATTCCATCCTTTTAGTAAGATTTTTCATCTCTTCCAAGAGATGCATATGAAGCCTATCTTATTTCACCTCCTCTTTCTCTAACTACCATTTTATCAATCTGATCCTTTCAATAATTTTTATGATTTTATAATCCTCTTATTTTTCACAATATCTATGCTCTAATACCAAAGATGATAGCCCTTCCTAGACTATCTACTAGCTTACAATCTTGAAAAACTAAATATATAGACACAAAAGAATATATTAAAGAAAAATTTAAAGTAATTTGACTGCTATAATACTTGAGGATATGTTTTTTAGTATATAATATCATATTAAACATTAAATATATCATCCAAAACTAGTTTACCTATTGGTTTTTGGTCTACTTAGTCTCAAAAGACTCAAAGCCCTCTATGACCTTACAAGGCCTAAATGTTCAAAAGGAATAAAATAAGAAATAGTTTTAAAAAAGGATATATAAATTTTTAAAAATATTTATCATAGTGTTTTATAGGTTAATCAACTCTTAAAACACCTTAAAATGTTTACTATCAATTAATTTGACCAAAAACCCCTTATAAACCTACTAGGCCTAATTGAGCTTAAGGAGGTCAAAACCAAGATAAATTAAATTAGACCTTATAAACACATAATTAATGTATATTTAAGTTATTCAAGGTGTATTTAATGATTATAAAATGGTTTAACTTTCCACTCTAAATATTTCACACTGAAACTCATAAAACCCTATTTTAGTCTATTAGGCCTAATTGCCCTCTAGTAGGTCAAAATTCAAGATATAAATTTCTCAAAAAAAATTGGAATTATATGAGGTGTGTGTGTGTGTATATATATATATATATATATATATATATATATATATATATATATATATATATATTAAAGGTTTTTAAACCTTAAATTGGATTTTATATACTCCAATTTTAAGTTTTTAGACCAATATCACTTCTTGTTGTCAAGGAAACATAAACAAACAAGGTTTTGGCACACACAATCAATTGTAGGTAGGTTTGTACACATAATAAAGACTTAAAATAAATTTAATCATATTATATAATCTATTTTTTAAACTATATACCAATTTTATATTATTTTTAATGGTTAAAAATGAAGTTATTCACATTTGATTGTGAACTAGGGTTTCTCAGAATTTACACTAGCTGAGAGCTTCAAATTGATGGTTCATGAAGCTCATTGACTCTTTTCCGAAAATAACACCTGGTTCATAAGATAAAATCAATAATAAAAAATATATAATGATTAATTATATCCCATGTAAATATTTACACATGTTTTTATGGCAATGTATAGGAAAATAATAGAGGAAAAAGGGGTTTAAGGGTTTTTTGAGAATCAAAACATCTAATAGCCAAAGAAAAGACTATGAAATAAATGAATGATATTATTAATAACCCAATAGACTAAATAATTTTTTTCAAGAATACATTCAATATATATTTATAAAATTTTACATCTAAAACTTACAAACCTGTACATAACAATCTTGTAGATCACCCCAATGACACTTTGTCTTGAAATAAAATGAGCCTTTTGAGTTTGTAGAAGGTTTGTAACATCCAATATATCCTATGTTATATTATAATATCCATTATTTACTTATTAAAAATTAGAATTTTGACTCCAATATCTCATCAATAGATTTGACAAGTTTAGAAATTATGTTGTTTAACTTCCTCTACATTGAGCATATCTTGATCTAGAGGATATATATGAGATAAAAATATATTTATGACTTTAAAGGCACATATAAAAACCTTATAATCCTATATATCCTATTAAATATCACCATGCTCCACATTTACATTAAAAATTTCACTTATTTTCAAATATATTGTTTTAAAGTTCAAATTGAGCATTTTGGAGGGAAATCTCCAAAAGACTCTTATTCACTTAACTATCATACATAAACCCTAAAATGGACTTGAAAAGTTCAAAATGGATATTATAATCCCTTTAATATCCTTAAATAAAACACACACACACACACACACACACACACACACACACACACACACACACACACACACACACACACACACATATATGTTTTGGTGATGCTCCTGCATCACATTACAATGGAATGATTGGTGTGTTTAACATCCACCTCAACCAGGTAAAGAAGGTAATTAATTCATTATAATATATATGTCAAAATAAATGAAATAAACAAATCAAAATAAAGTTTAAAATGAAACCATAACATAAAAATAATAATACATCATTAATCAACATAAATATATCCTTTATTCATCTAAAATATGTTATAATTATAAAATAAAAAATGAAAGATACCACAATATTATTTAAATCAATTATTGTAATATTGAGCTCAATAATGTATAATCACCAATAGTATAAATAATCCTTGATGTCATCATAATTTCCATTAGGGGAATAATGGTATGTAAAAAAATAAGTAATGGTAGAGTATTGTATTTTTTCAAGTTATAATCTTAACCTATAAATGAATGGAGTGTAATGATTGGTAGCATAAATAAAGTCACATAGGCTAGGACTAAGATAACATTTTTTTGTTAAAGAAGAGGTTTAATTAAAAAAATCGTAGTATTTCAGGGAGCATTGAACCCAAGGATACTCAATTTAACCATGTTGTGAATAAAAGAGGATTATTTTATAATTTTTTTTGCTGAATTCCACAAGAAAATATTTCACTTTCCCAAGAATAAGTTCCACATGGAATATAGGAGAGTGTAAAGTAGGAAAATATGTAACATATAAGTGCATCATGGAAGTAATAAAGGAATTATATTGAACTCTATAAATTAATAATCAAAATAATAATATATTCTTATTAGTACAATGAATGAATGGTTGCCTTTACTTTTTGAATTAAATTTTAAGAAATGATATGTAAGATTCCAAATCTATTTTCAAGATAAATTGTCCTTTATTTGCATTGCATTACGACAAAAAATTTGTAACTTTTTTATAAATATATTAAATACATTTTATCTATTGGCATGATTCTAACCCTTTAATATTATACTATTCATAACCACATTCTAATTGGTCTCTAATTTATAGATGGTTTGATTAAATGAGAAACACCACTTATATTGTTGTAATTAACTATGCCTTAGGAAATATATCACTTGATCTAAATAGGTACATGAATTAAAAAGTTTTAAATTTTAATGTTTATATTTATGGTTTTGTGACAATACCCTAACGAGGTACTATAGAAACATGGGAATCATGGCCATCTACTATAAAAATATAAATGAGGATTCAGATCATGAGGTATTACACTTGGTAGTAAAAGACTCACCCTTGTGATTGAGTACTATATAATTTTGGGTTAGCACACCCAATATATCCTTTAGTTGTCCCACCCTATTAGGTGAGACATTATAAAAAACCATGTGGAGTGGGAGGATGAGGTGTATTTTTTGAGGTATTAATAGTGATACCACATTGTGTGGTAGCTAGGTTGAGATGGTGGTGACATTGGCATGAAAATAGGGGAGATGAGTAGGAAATGGTTCCTCATGATGTATATATGGTAGATGGAGAGACACCATGACATGATATATGGTTCATCCATGGATGAGAATAATTTTTAGGGAGGTGAGTCTTGGTAGTTATAAGGGAGAGGTGGTTTGATGCTCAACCTAATCTTAGTCGAGATTAAAACCCTATCTTCATAGGCCAAGTAGATTGAGAGACTATCTTAGGTCGACACCATGCATTAGAGAAATTATGCATTAATTTTTCACTATCAATTTATTTTTCTAGACTTAGAGATATACATGATAAGTATTAGTGATAGTTTTAATTTATGACAAATTTGGTTTTTTATTTTATAAATGCTATAATAGATACAATAAGGTGAAGGACCATGGTATAAACCACACATTATGATATTTTAGATTATGTATTATTATATCATAATACTAATAATATGATATATCTATAGGTACCTTCAGTTGGATGACATGTTATATGGTTTAGAGGAGTTGATGTTGTACAAGATATAAATTGGTGAGAGTAGGTTACAACTCCACTATCAATCTTGATAGGAGGAGATGGGGATGGCTGTTAATATTAATTTGTATAGCATATTGTTTTGAGTAAGGAAATCACTAATAAAAATTTGACTATGTCCCAAGTTCACCTACTATAGATATATCTAGCTAGAGCATAGAGAGAGGTCTAAGGAATATCATCTCAAACATAGACTAGAGATATATCTTCACATTCAATGATAACTAAAAAATACTTAGGGAATGTGCCTCCTCTTCCACCATCACATGGGTATTGAAGGTATATGGAATATGTATTGGTGCATATGTTTTGTATTTTTATGTAGAAAATGATGTCATACATACATACAATATACATAGACACACACATACACATATACATTTACATGTGAGTGTGTGTGTGATTTTTATTATCTACCTATGATTATACTTTTGGTTTTTCAATTATAGAATTTATCTTGGTTATAATATCATTCCATGTGAAAAATTTATTATGTGATGTTTTTTTTTTTTTCTAAAAAATGTGAGCAAATTCATGGCAAAAAAGTACACAAACTAATAAATAAGAATGATATCTTAAGTAAGTAGATATAAAATGCAACTAAGAAAATATGTAAAATGAATAAATTGAGTAAATAAATGTAAAACATCCAAAATGTGAGTAAGATATAAATCATAAGATAAACATAAGATATGTAAAACATTGTAAGTAAAAGAATATAAATCACATCAACATTTAAGACAAAGCTGATCAAAAGATGCGAAAAGTAATTGTAAGAAGAGAAATACAATGTAATACAAGTAAATAAAAATTGAATAAAATAAAGGGGTAAATAATAAAATTATCTTAAGGTATATCTAATTTAAGAGACAAAAAATACTCAAATCATACAAGGACATGTATCAAAATTAGCGAAAACCTCAATGAGTGAAAACTCAAAATCAATGATTGTGCTAGAGAAAGATGTAAGAAAACACAACCATAAAGAGAGGATAATTGGAATTTATAAGGAAGGCATGGTTTATTCCCTAATGTCTTATAATTTATTTAAAATTTTGAAAAGTTGAGGGGAACTATAAATGGAATCTAAAATTTAAATATGAATAAACTAGATAGAAGATGGGAATGTATATAAGAGGGACATGATAAGATAAAATAAATATCCATCTAGGGGACATCATAAAAAATGTGATGGAGATATGAGGTTTTAATGATCCATAATAGTGATGTAGGAATCATTATCAGAGATAAGAAACTATAATAAAGTGGGACCAGCTAGGAACTATTGACATCAAAGACACAAATAAACCCACCTAGAAAACATAAGCTTGAGATAACTAGTGAAATATATAGATCATCCTATGAAAGCTATATGAAAAAAAAATAAAAGGATCCCACCTTCCCATAATGTTTTCCATACTCCTAAGGACCATTTAAATAGTCATTGGTCTATTGTGAATATTAGGTACTTGTGTGAGAAAGTATGTGGTACTAGAATATAAAAATATATAATGATGTAACAAGATCTTCTACCCTAGTCTAATGTCCTACCAAACCATAATGGACATCCAATCTATCAAGAGGAAAGCTTTGAAGTTTTATCTTTGAATAAAATAAGAGATGTGGAAAAAATATCATGTTTTTTTACTATGATTTGAATTTTAAGATATAATATCCCTTTTAACATTGTATTTTATTATGAATTATCTTTTAACTCTTTTATATTTTTGGATTTTATCTATATGAATTCATAAAAATAAATGATGGGTGATAAATATGACTAACACCAAGGTGCATAAATACTCCTAGACTTGTACCATAAAAAAATAGTAAAATATTGAAACTTACCCAAGTGTGACTCAATTAATATGAGAGGTAAAGATGGGGAACATGAAATATTCATCCATATGCAAAGGTGACAAAAAAGATATGCTAGTAGTTGACCATAAAAAGGAATATTTTTCTATATAAGTGTCTAGGAAAAAAGATGGATTAAAATGTGTATAAAGATGCAAGTCAAATCATAAAAATCAAACCCATAAAAGGGTAGTGCAATGAAACATAGTAATCATATCATTAGATAATGCATACTAATCTACAAAATGTTTAGCACTAGAAAAGATAGGATAAATCACTCAAATAGAGGGGGAACATAAAAAGACACCAAATAATCATAAGGAAACTAAGCCTGAATGTAAAATTCTATAAGATGTGAAAATTGAAGCTAAAGGTGCTACCCAATATATAAAAGATAAACAAAGGTAGATTGTAATTCATCCAAAAAGAGTAAGAAGCTAAAATTATGAGAAATAAACCCAAAGGTCCTACCAGAGATCCATAATGGAATTAAGAATGAATATAAATCATTACAAAAGAGGGGGAAGCTAAAATGATGAAAAATAAAACATGAAATCATTTCTAAATATCCATAAGGGAAACTGTAGATAACTATAAAGTGTGATAAAAAAATATAAATTAAAGATATGCTGAAAAGTAAAGTTCTAAAAAGTAAAGATCATGAGACAAGCAAGATATATATAACAAAATCATATGTAATAAAGATAAAATTTTGAAATTAAATAACATAAATAAATGTGAATTAAATATGAAAGAATTAAATACCTACTCACAAATGATGTAAAATATATGTAAGCACATCATTGATAACATCTATGATGTTTCACTATAAATAATATCTAAATTGAACCATAGTCTCTTATACCTTTTTTAAGAGTTATGTAGGGATTGCATTGCAAACAAGCTCTAAATAAAAAGTAGGCACACTACAAGGAGGAGGAAGTGGGGCCTCTTGATGACAATAACAAAAATGAGGAATAAAGGGTGGAATTAAATAAGGAATGGGACACACATCTTATGGTCAAAGAATTAGTTTTGGATATGGGGTAGGATACTCCTCCATCCTAAGTGAACCTTGTGAATGTTATTGGCAATATTGAGGTTAGGGTCTCAAAAAATATTTGAATGTTATTGAATGGGTATATAAACATTTTAAAAATGTTTAGAACATTGTGAAAAATTAAATAAACCTCCCCATTTTTGGGTTGTAATCATGTGTAATCCTTGGAGGTTGCATGTTTGACTAAATGGAAAAATTAACTACCTCAAGATGAAGTACATCTATATTTTTTTGAATGATTCAAAACTTAGTCAAATAATGTTCACTATTCATATGGAAGGAAAAAGAGTGCTTGGGATTAGAAGATTGAGGTGATAGACCATGTATGGTAGGAGTTGGTCCTTTAAAATTCTATTGTGCTAGAAATAGTTTATAACCCATACACACTTTAGTTGAATGGATATAAAACTTATGAAAATTAAAATATGGCTCTTCCCTTGGGGTGGATGATCATGGTATCATATAAAAACTATGTATAGGAACATAATAGGTATATCTATAATCTCATCAAAAAATTCATCATCATCAAATGGAGTAGATGAAAGTAGTCCTAAAATGGATTGAGCCTCCACAAAGATATAATAATATTTAGAATTGGGCATATGAGTGTAGATAAATTATTTGTGGGAAGTTATGTCAAAGGATAAAAATATATTAAAAAAATGTAAATTAATAAACTAATCATCAATCATGATTTTAAAGAGGCTAAAAAATAACTAAAACTAAATGTGAAGTAGAAGTCAGAACTAGCTCCATCTCTAACCTATAAACACTGACCGAATAAGGAAATATGGTAGGAAAATTGAATGGAGCATGAGTTTTGGGTTGAAATATATCAATTAAATTAATTATATAATAAAATAAGGATTTATCATATTAACATTGAATAGAGGACCTATAATAAAGTATTTTAGCATCCTTGTCTTGAGTGTAGCTAAATAAGTATGGGACATGTAAAGTGTAAATATAATCATAAAAAATATTAGTGAGATATATTTTAAGGTATTAAACCAATATTTCACTATAATATAAATGGGGATGAGGCTTATTGTGAGTAACCACATAAGAATAATACTAATGAGTTATATTCTTACAAGATCAAAGTTTCAAGGTAGGCATAAACTAAGCTATTATGCTAGAAATGAGGTCTTTTTTTTTGAATTTAAAGTTAATATCCTTAGGATTTTCATCTTCATAATAAGGGAGGTTGGTTGGAATGTTTCCCACAATATCTATGTGACCACTATAACCTTAGATTTAGTTGACTAGATAGTTAAACCATTGATAGTCATAAAATAAAATGCTAGTTAAAGGTTCAAGTGTTGGAATTTTAGAGATAGAGCATTATTGGAATTTTTTGAATTTAAAAGGGTTGGTATCACCTTGTAATTTATAAATGGAACCTATGAAATGAAATTTCACATAATTACATGTAGAATAGGCCATGGCCCTCATACTATGATAAAAATTATGTCCAAGAAAAAAGTTATTAGATAGAGTAAGTTTGAATATCATTACCTTAAAAATAATTGTAATAGGCAGTATCATAATAGGAAATCTAAAAAATCCTAATATAATAATTTTTATTTGGTATTGTAATTTGCATGTGATTTGGGTAGGCCTAAGGTTGCATTCAAAATATCTTAAGTTTTTAAAGAATTACAAGGAAGTGACAAAAGTGCTGGAGCCTAAGTCTATCAAAGCTTATTTGAATTGCATGTCACCAAATTGGAATCTTGTAAAAAAAGGATATTAATCCAAATTAAGTAGTATTTCATCACAAATAATAGATAAGAAATTAACTTTGAAGGAAAGAGATGAATTTATAGTGTGATTGACATGGATGGAAATATATTCACAACATTTCGAGATGACCTCCTTAGATCCAAACAAGGTGGATTATTTCCCCATAAGTGGTGGTCAAGGAATTTTAATATGAAAAAAATATGCATAAGTTAATTTAAATGTCATGAAAAATTATCATAAGCTCAAGAAATGGGATTTGAGATGGAAGTATAGGTTTTTTTCTATCTTATCCCATTCATCAAAGCTAGTGTGAGTTTGGCATGACTACGATTGAGGGAATAAATTATAAGTTAGGTTGATTATGAATTAATTTTAACCCAATAATTTGATTCATAGTCAAAGTGTATATTTTATCACTCTTGATATAGCTGAGGCATGTTCAACCAATTGTATCAACATGGCTGATGTAGTTTGTGATACATAAATGTTAAAATTAGACTATATTAGCTTGACTGATATAACATAATCATAACTATATAAATAAGTAGGTTTTACTGATTTGATTGATACAATGAGGTAGATCTAGGAAAATATACTTTACCATGTTGGTTATATATTTGAAACATAACTAGTAAAAGAAACAAATTATATTAGGCTGGCTACAATTGGACCTAAACTAGAAATAAAACATTATACCGAGTTGGATGATCTGGTAGAAATTAAAGTGTTTGAAGAAATATAATGTACCAAGATATTTGATACAATTTTAAAAATAGTGTATTGATTTGGCTGATACATTATGATCAACTAATAATTTTACCCTAGTGGTTGATATAATTGGGCTATCAAAAACTATATAAGTAATAATTTTTCAATTCTAATAGATAAAAAAATGATGTGGAGTGTAATCATGAACTATTCTATAAGTTATATAAGGAATGTGATGCCTAAGATGACAATTTTTTATATAAGATACAACACACTTCTTTTTTTTCATGCTCACCAATTTTTCTTCATTATTGGAAGAATGAGGGTTAACCATGGTTTCAATAACATTAGTGACTAGTTGGGATGAGGTTTGACTTTTATTATTAGTTTGTTGAATTTCATTATTATTTTCAAATAATATTGGAATATATGGTAAGGTGAGCATTGTACTAGTTAATTTATTCATGATTTACCTTGAAATCATGATCTTTAGATACCTTATCACAAGCTTGGTGACACTTTATAATCATGGCTCCATGATCAAAATTTGGACCATGTAAGAACTTAAAAAGCTAGGTTTCAAAGTTTCTTATAAGTTTCATGAGAATGAACTTGATTTTTGAGAAAATAATTTTTTTATTGAAGATCATACCAATGAGAATTATGATAGGATGGGCCAATATTTATAGGTGAGGGTCTAGGAATGCATCTCCTAATCTCATATAGGGAAAGATACTGATATATTTCATAATTTTTGATTTGTGAGGGATGATAGATTCAATTAATTAAAGATTATTATAATAATTACATGAATATTTATCTTAGAGTCATAAATATCAGAGACACCATAATTAGTAGCATTCTTGTTTTTGGGTCTCATAAGCATTTGAGTACCAAGATTAGGTTGGGGAGGCTCAAAGTGTCTTGTTATGTAATATTGGATTTTGTCTTGTCATGATCTAAAGATTCATTCAAATAATTTTAATAAAGATTCCTAAAAAGTTATTGTAATTTAGAATTGAATACATTCTTGAAGACTTAGAAAAGGTTTCATTCCAGCATATTATGCTCAAATTTATCATCTAAGGATTTCTAATGTTTGATAAATGTTTGGTAAGTCTGTTTTTCCACTTGTTTACAATTCATAAAGTGAGATAACCTATTTTTGGATAAATTATTTCATTAAAACTCTTGACCAATACATTAACTAAGTATTACAAGATATAAATATAGTTAGACCTTATTTTATTGTTGCAATATAAAACATAACTATAAAGGGGGTTGATTAGTAATTTGGTAGCTCCAAATGTGTTCATTTTAATGTAATATGTATAAAGATTACCAAATAAAATCAAATGAATCCATTAAGAAAAGAGGAGGCCTGGAGCTATGCAAATGTGAAGGTAAAAAGTCATCCTCCATTATTGATGATTCAAGCTCTCTTCATCTTATATTTACTTCCTTGGTCCCCTTACTCCATTTATTTTATGGTCATATTTCATAGTTGATGTTTGTGCATGGTCTACCTCTTATAGTGATTTATGAGTGGTTTGGGTCCTTTTTTTCTTTTTATTTTTATTCTTAGTGCCTTACTTGTTTTGCCTAAACTATCTTTGCATTGTTTTATGTGCCTGTGTGACTTAGGGAGAAAGTGGGGTTTTCATGCATTTATGAAGTAGTGTTATGAAAAGGGATGGAAGGGATGCCTCTAAGCATATGAATATTTGGAATGATGGAAGTATTAAAGGTGTACTTGAATATGAAGAGGGTATTGATAATGGCCCTAGTTAGAACATTATGGAAGGTTTGGCAGATGGTGAGAAGGGGAAGGAAGATGTTGGAAAAAACACTTATTTTTAGAGGTCTTATAGTAGGAAGACATTTTTAAATATTATGAAGGTGCATAATTAATTCAAACATAAATAATTATGAGTAAAGATGGAGTCAATAGTGATTCCTCACTCAAAGTTGGTAAGTTATCTAGTCTAGGAAATGCCTTAGTTTTTTTCTAAATGAATCAATGGAAAGGGATTTGTAATTAGAAGAAGCTCATTTAATGAATGTTTGGGTTTTATTTTTATGCTTGAATAAAAACTCCTTACCCTCTAGATTTTTTTGATAATTGGTTGAATTCCATATGGGGTAAAAAATAGGGATTTATATTTCCTTCTTTAAAATGTTTTAGAAGGGGGTTTTCATGATTTTATTCAAAAATTCCAATATGAAGAGGTGGGTTATTAAAAAATCCATATAGAATATAGGGTAGTCAGTTTTTTAAGTTATTCCTTAGAACCCTAAATTGGAATGTGAAGAAATAGAATTCAAAGGGACCCCAAGATGGGTAGATATTAATAATGTACCTATTCAAATTTGGAATTTTTTGCCTCAAGATCTTAAGCCTCTGGGATAAGTTCTTAGGGTGGAAGATTCAAGAAGATCCCTGGCTCATGCATGTGAGGATTTGATTTTTTTAGACTGGCTAAAAGTTTTCCCAAGTACTCTTCTATTTAATATTAATGGAAAATATTTTTATTGTCCCATTAAAGGGTTAGGTGGCATTAATTATTACTTATTATGTAAAAAGGATGGTCATATTATAAAATATTTCCCTTAGCTAAGGAAAATGGAAAGGGTGATTAATCCGATGTTGCATAAGAATATACTTGTAGGGAGTGATATTTTTTGAAAAAAATGTTTCTAATTTTGATGATAGTGTTGTGGTTAGAGAAAATCCATGTTTTATTTTGGATCCTTGTTCCAATTAAGCACCCTATAGTGAATATTTTATGGGACTTGTATCCCCTAAGGTATTTCAATCTATTAACATCACTATCTTATCACTAGATAAGCCCTTGGTGAATATGGACTATGTTAATGCTAGTCTTGGGTCTTCTGGTGATTGTGTGGTTATGAATAATCTTCATTTTGTGTATGAGAGTCATTCTCATGCCTCCTTTTGTGCCTTGATCAAAGTGACTATATGGTGGAATATCTCTCTTACACCAAGGGTAGATTATCGAATGAGTATGCTATTATTTTAACCAACCCATATATTATAGAAGCCTATATTATTGGAGAATTATCAATAATGTCATGGTGATATCATGGAGTGTCTTGGTGAGTGGATGAAGTTCTTTGATAGCCTAAGTAATAATGAAAAAGTGTGCAATGAGCTTTTCCTAATGTGCTTGAAGTATGATTGGTTGATCTTTAGAGTTGGCATGGTTAGAGGTGTTCAAGGATGAGTATGGAGTATTAAGGATTTTTAAGAGGTACCTAAAATGTTTTCTATTCTCTAAGTGATTGTCTGTATAAATTTAATTTATTTGGTTGTCCATAGTTTTCATCTAGACACTTTGGGTCTAGTGGTAGCAAATTTGAGTAGGTAGTTTGATGATGTCACCATTGCCACATGTGGATGAGTCATGAGGAAATGATCATATGGGTTTGTTTAGTATTTTTCATAGTTCTTATGCACCAAATTTTAGGTCATGTGATGTATCACATAAAAAGATATGTAAGTTCAAAGTTGGGCTCCTAGGGATTTTGACAATGTTTTCCCATACTTAGCTGAATTTGCAATGTGGCAAGAAGATTAAAGTAAGCATTTTTATGATGGCATATCTTACATGTGTGGACATTTTAGGAGAAGGTGATCATATGGGTTTATTTAGTTTTGAGCCTTGTTGATTTATGCTAAATTTTAAGTCATGCACTAAAGTGAAGTTTTTTTTATGCAAGTGCAAAGTTGGCCTCCTAGGTAGTTTTTGACATAGTTGGCTCTTTGACATAAAATTTTGAGAAGGCATTTTAATGTCATTATATATCAGATGTGCGAGGGTTTCAAGATCATTTTATCACTTGGTTAGATTCTCTTATGTGAGGAGATCATATGGTCTAAATTTCATATCATGCATCTAAGCATAGAAGAAGTTATTAAGGTTCAAATTTCATTACTCAGGTAGATAAGCAAAGTTCCCATAGTCAAATATGGAAGAGGTAAAGTTCAAGCAAGTCTCAATGAGATTGTCTAAGTGCATTTTATCCAATATGTCAGGAAGTAGTGAGATGGAAAGAAGTGTACATTATTTAATGACTAAGCAAAGGTAAAAGATAAAGATCTAATGGTGAGTGGGTATTCATATAGATTGATCTAATGGTGATAATTTCTAGTTAAAGACCCAATTGATTCGTAGAGATTGATGGTGCATATTGAGTCAACATTTCAAGGGTATACAAGATGAGGTCAAAGTGACTAAAGTTTAAAATTTGAGCATTAGTTTCTATGTGTTAAAGTTTAGAGAATATTTATGGTACAAGATTGATCTAAAGCTAAGAGGACACAATATACAAACATGGTGTTTGAGGTTTAACCGTGACCATTTGCATTTGAATATTTGAAATTATGAAGGAAAGACTAGTGTCTAGTTTTTGGGCCATAAATTTTGATCCAAGCAAAATTTGATAGTGAAATAAAAATATAAGTTGTAAAATATCCAAGGTGAATCTATAAATATGAATTTGAAGGTCTAATTGTATATACAAATAAATATATTGAGCTCCAAAGTTGACTATATGTTTATCTATGTTCTGTAAATAATTCGAGAAGGATGTTTGAGCTTGTGTTGATGTTGTTTCGATGTCTCATGATGAATTAGATATTTAGGACTATTTTACACCTCATGAAGATGATATATATGGTATTTTTAGGTTTTAACAATTTATATTTTGTATGAATAAAGGTTATGAAGTTGACTATGTGTTTTTTCATATTGTACACTAGGTCAATGTTTGAGTTATTTGAGCATACACAGATGTGAGCAAAGATGATTGTGATTATTTGAGGATGTCAAAGGGACATAAGGAGTGGACCCATGTATTTGAAAGTGGTCACGTGTTTTTGTTTTCATTGATGAATTTCTAAATGGGTGAATAGGTCTTCATGAGACCCATAAGAGCTAAAAGGGCCTTATTAAAAGGTGTAGCTACTTAAAGGTAACCCATAGATTATATGGCCAACATATGAAGAATGTATATAGTTATGTATTTGTATGATAAATGCCTTAAAGGTTAAGGCATGCCTAATGGCTGACCAAAATGGTGATGATCATGATTGTTATATAAATAGTGAAACCAAAGATGATGTTTTCTAGACTTGTAAGACTTGGATGAGGGAGTGTGAATGTAGAACCAAGTGAAGGTAAGAACCTTTGAAAGAGAAGGTTTAGGTTAGTGAGGAACAATAGATATTGAAGAGGATAATATATTATTTTTTGATTAAGTTGGTGTAGGAGGACATACAAGTCAGTGGACCTAATTAGCCTAGAGGAGGTAGAATGAGCAAGTTACTCATTATGAATTATCTTTTAACTCTTTTATATTTTTGGATTTTATCTATACGAATTCATAAAAATAAATGATGGGTGATAAATATGACTAACACCAAGGTGCATAAATACTCCTAGACTTGTACCATAAAAAAATAGTGAAATATTGAAACTTACCCAAGTGTGACTCAATTAATATGAGAGGTAAATATTGGGAACATGAAATATTCATCCATATGCAAAGGTGACAAAAAAGATATGCTAGTAGTTGACCATAACAAGGAATATTTTTCTATATAAGTGTCTAGGAAAAAAGAGGGATTCAAATGTGTATAAAGATGCAAGTCAAATCATAAAAATCAAACCCATAAAAGGGTAGTGCAATGAAACATAGTAATCATATCATTAGATAATGCATACTAATCTACAAAATGTTTAGCACTAGCAAAGATAGGATATATCAATCAAATAGAGGGGGAACATAAAAAGACACCAAATAATCATAAGGAAACTAAGCCTGAATGTAAAATTCTATAAGATGTGAAAATTGAAGCTAAAGGTGCTACCCAATATATAAAAGATAAACAAAGGTAGATTGTAATTCATCCAAAAAGAGTAAGAAGCTAAAATTATGAGAAATAAACCCAAAGGTCCTACCAGAGATCCATAATGGAATTAAGAATGAATATAAATCATTACAAAAGAGGGGGAAGCTAAAATGATGAAAAATAAAACATGAAATCATTTCTAAATATCCATAAGGGAAACTGTAGATAACTATAAAGTGTGATAAAAAAATATAAATTAAAGATATGCTGAAAAGTAAAGTTCTAAAAAGTAAAGATCATGAGACAAGCAAGATATATATAACAAAATCATATGTAATAAAGATAAAATTTTGAAATTAAATAACATAAATAAATGTGAATTAAATATGAAAGAATTAAATACCTACTCACAAATGATGTAAAATATATGTAAGCACATCATTGATAACATCTATGATGTTTCACTATAAATAATATCTAAATTGAACCATAGTCTCTTATACCTTTTTTAAGAGTTATGTAGGGATTGCATTGCAAACAAGCTCTAAATAAAAAGTAGGCACACTACAAGGAGGAGGAAGTGGGGCCTCTTGATGACAATAACAAAAATGAGGAATAAAGGGTGGAATTAAATAAGGAATGGGACACACATCTTATGGTCAAAGAATTAGTTTTGGATATGGGGTAGGATACTCCTCCATCCTAAGTGAACCTTGTGAATGTTATTGGCAATATTGAGGTTAGGGTCTCAAAAAATATTTGAATGTTATTGAATGGGTATATAAACATTTTAAAAATGTTTAGAACATTGTGAAAAATTAAATAAACCTCCCCATTTTTGGGTTGTAATCATGTGTAATCCTTGGAGGTTGCATGTTTGACTAAATGGAAAAATTAACTACCTCAAGATGAAGTACATCTATATTTTTTTGAATGATTCAAAACTTAGTCAAATAATGTTCACTATTCATATGGAAGGAAAAAGAGTGCTTGGGATTAGAAGATTGAGGTGATAGACCATGTATGGTAGGAGTTGGTCCTTTAAAATTCTATTGTGCTAGAAATAGTTTATAACCCATACACACTTTAGTTGAATGGATATAAAACTTATGAAAATTAAAATATGGCTCTTCCCTTGGGGTGGATGATCATGGTATCATATAAAAACTATGTATAGGAACATAATAGGTATATCTATAATCTCATCAAAAAATTCATCATCATCAAATGGAGTAGATGAAAGTAGTCCTAAAATGGATTGAGCCTCCACAAAGATATAATAATATTTAGAATTGGGCATATGAGTGTAGATAAATTATTTGTGGGAAGTTATGTCAAAGGATAAAAATATATTAAAAAAATGTAAATTAATAAACTAATCATCAATCATGATTTTAAAGAGGCTAAAAAATAACTAAAACTAAATGTGAAGTAGAAGTCAGAACTAGCTCCATCTCTAACCTATAAACACTGACCGAATAAGGAAATATGGTAGGAAAATTGAATGGAGCATGAGTTTTGGGTTGAAATATATCAATTAAATTAATTATATAATAAAATAAGGATTTATCATATTAACATTGAATAGAGGACCTATAATAAAGTATTTTAGCATCCTTGTCTTGAGTGTAGCTAAATAAGTATGGGACATGTAAAGTGTAAATATAATCATAAAAAATATTAGTGAGATATATTTTAAGGTATTAAACCAATATTTCACTATAATATAAATGGGGATGAGGCTTATTGTGAGTAACCACATAAGAATAATACTAATGAGTTATATTCTTACAAGATCAAAGTTTCAAGGTAGGCATAAACTAAGCTATTATGCTAGAAATGAGGTCTTTTTTTTTGAATTTAAAGTTAATATCCTTAGGATTTTCATCTTCATAATAAGGGAGGTTGGTTGGAATGTTTCCCACAATATCTATGTGACCACTATAACCTTAGATTTAGTTGACTAGATAGTTAAACCATTGATAGTCATAAAATAAAATGCTAGTTAAAGGTTCAAGTGTTGGAATTTTAGAGATAGAGCATTATTGGAATTTTTTGAATTTAAAAGGGTTGGTATCACCTTGTAATTTATAAATGGAACCTATGAAATGAAATTTCACATAATTACATGTAGAATAGGCCATGGCCCTCATACTATGATAAAAATTATGTCCAAGAAAAAAGTTATTAGATAGAGTAAGTTTGAATATCATTACCTTAAAAATAATTGTAATAGGCAGTATCATAATAGGAAATCTAAAAAATCCTAATATAATAATTTTTATTTGGTATTGTAATTTGCATGTGATTTGGGTAGGCCTAAGGTTGCATTCAAAATATCTTAAGTTTTTAAAGAATTACAAGGAAGTGACAAAAGTGCTGGAGCCTAAGTCTATCAAAGCTTATTTGAATTGCATGTCACCAAATTGAAATCTTGTAAAAAAAGGATATTCATCCAAATTAAGTAGTATTTCATCACAAATAATAGATAAGAAATTAACTTTGAAGGAAAGAGATGAATTTATAGTGTGATTGACATGGATGGAAATATATTCACAACATTTCGAGATGACCTCCTTAGATCCAAACAAGGTGGATTATTTCCCCATAAGTGGTGGTCAAGGAATTTTAATATGAAAAAAATATGCATAAGTTAATTTAAATGTCATGAAAAATTATCATAAGCTCAAGAAATGGGATTTGAGATGGAAGTATAGGTTTTTTTCTATCTTATCCCATTCATCAAAGCTAGTGTGAGTTTGGCATGACTACGATTGAGGGAATAAATTATAAGTTAGGTTGATTATGAATTAATTTTAACCCAATAATTTGATTCATAGTCAAAGTGTATATTTTATCACTCTTGATATAGCTGAGGCATGTTCAACCAATTGTATCAACATGGCTGATGTAGTTTGTGATACATAAATGTTAAAATTAGACTATATTAGCTTGACTGATATAACATAATCATAACTATATAAATAAGTAGGTTTTACTGATTTGATTGATACAATGAGGTAGATCTAGGAAAATATACTTTACCATGTTGGTTATATATTTGAAACATAACTAGTAAAAGAAACAAATTATATTAGGCTGGCTACAATTGGACCTAAACTAGAAATAAAACATTATACCGAGTTGGATGATCTGGTAGAAATTAAAGTGTTTGAAGAAATATAATGTACCAAGATATTTGATACAATTTTAAAAATAGTGTATTGATTTGGCTGATACATTATGATCAACTAATAATTTTACCCTAGTGGTTGATATAATTGGGCTATCAAAAACTATATAAGTAATAATTTTTCAATTCTAATAGATAAAAAAATGATGTGGAGTGTAATCATGAACTATTCTATAAGTTATATAAGGAATGTGATGCCTAAGATGACAATTTTTTATATAAGATACAACACACTTCTTTTTTTTCATGCTCACCAATTTTTCTTCATTATTGGAAGAATGAGGGTTAACCATGGTTTCAATAACATTAGTGACTAGTTGGGATGAGGTTTGACTTTTATTATTAGTTTGTTGAATTTCATTATTATTTTCAAATAATATTGGAATATATGGTAAGGTGAGCATTGTACTAGTTAATTTATTCATGATTTACCTTGAAATCATGATCTTTAGATACCTTATCACAAGCTTGGTGACACTTTATAATCATGGCTCCATGATCAAAATTTGGACCATGTAAGAACTTAAAAAGCTAGGTTTCAAAGTTTCTTATAAGTTTCATGAGAATGAACTTGATTTTTGAGAAAATAATTTTTTTATTGAAGATCATACCAATGAGAATTATGATAGGATGGGCCAATATTTATAGGTGAGGGTCTAGGAATGCATCTCCTAATCTCATATAGGGAAAGATACTGATATATTTCATAATTTTTGATTTGTGAGGGATGATAGATTCAATTAATTAAAGATTATTATAATAATTACATGAATATTTATCTTAGAGTCATAAATATCAGAGACACCATAATTAGTAGCATTCTTGTTTTTGGGTCTCATAAGCATTTGAGTACCAAGATTAGGTTGGGGAGGCTCAAAGTGTCTTGTTATGTAATATTGGATTTTGTCTTGTCATGATCTAAAGATTCATTCAAATAATTTTAATAAAGATTCCTAAAAAGTTATTGTAATTTAGAATTGAATACATTCTTGAAGACTTAGAAAAGGTTTCATTCCAGCATATTATGCTCAAATTTATCATCTAAGGATTTCTAATGTTTGATAAATGTTTGGTAAGTCTGTTTTTCCACTTGTTTACAATTCATAAAGTGAGATAACCTATTTTTGGATAAATTATTTCATTAAAACTCTTGACCAATACATTAACTAAGTATTACAAGATATAAATATAGTTAGACCTTATTTTATTGTTGCAATATAAAACATAACTATAAAGGGGGTTGATTAGTAATTTGGTAGCTCCAAATGTGTTCATTTTAATGTAATATGTATAAAGATTACCAAATAAAATCAAATGAATCCATTAAGAAAAGAGGAGGCCTGGAGCTATGCAAATGTGAAGGTAAAAAGTCATCCTCCATTATTGATGATTCAAGCTCTCTTCATCTTATATTTACTTCCTTGGTCCCCTTACTCCATTTATTTTATGGTCATATTTCATAGTTGATGTTTGTGCATGGTCTACCTCTTATAGTGATTTATGAGTGGTTTGGGTCCTTTTTTTCTTTTTATTTTTATTCTTAGTGCCTTACTTGTTTTGCCTAAACTATCTTTGCATTGTTTTATGTGCCTGTGTGACTTAGGGAGAAAGTGGGGTTTTCATGCATTTATGAAGTAGTGTTATGAAAAGGGATGGAAGGGATGCCTCTAAGCATATGAATATTTGGAATGATGGAAGTATTAAAGGTGTACTTGAATATGAAGAGGGTATTGATAATGGCCCTAGTTAGAACATTATGGAAGGTTTGGCAGATGGTGAGAAGGGGAAGGAAGATGTTGGAAAAAACACTTATTTTTAGAGGTCTTATAGTAGGAAGACATTTTTAAATATTATGAAGGTGCATAATTAATTCAAACATAAATAATTATGAGTAAAGATGGAGTCAATAGTGATTCCTCACTCAAAGTTGGTAAGTTATCTAGTCTAGGAAATGCCTTAGTTTTTTTCTAAATGAATCAATGGAAAGGGATTTGTAATTAGAAGAAGCTCATTTAATGAATGTTTGGGTTTTATTTTTATGCTTGAATAAAAACTCCTTACCCTCTAGATTTTTTTGATAATTGGTTGAATTCCATATGGGGTAAAAAATAGGGATTTATATTTCCTTCTTTAAAATGTTTTAGAAGGGGGTTTTCATGATTTTATTCAAAAATTCCAATATGAAGAGGTGGGTTATTAAAAAATCCATATAGAATATAGGGTAGTCAGTTTTTTAAGTTATTCCTTAGAACCCTAAATTGGAATGTGAAGAAATAGAATTCAAAGGGACCCCAAGATGGGTAGATATTAATAATGTACCTATTCAAATTTGGAATTTTTTGCCTCAAGATCTTAAGCCTCTGGGATAAGTTCTTAGGGTGGAAGATTCAAGAAGATCCCTGGCTCATGCATGTGAGGATTTGATTTTTTTAGACTGGCTAAAAGTTTTCCCAAGTACTCTTCTATTTAATATTAATGGAAAATATTTTTATTGTCCCATTAAAGGGTTAGGTGGCATTAATTATTACTTATTATGTAAAAAGGATGGTCATATTATAAAATATTTCCCTTAGCTAAGGAAAATGGAAAGGGTGATTAATCCGATGTTGCATAAGAATATACTTGTAGGGAGTGATATTTTTGAAAAAAATGTTTCTAATTTTGATGATAGTGTTGTGGTTAGAGAAAATCCATGTTTTATTTTGGATCCTTGTTCCAATTAAGCACCCTATAGTGAATATTTTATGGGACTTGTATCCCCTAAGGTATTTCAATCTATTAACATCACTATCTTATCACTAGATAAGCCCTTGGTGAATATGGACTATGTTAATGCTAGTCTTGGGTCTTCTGGTGATTGTGTGGTTATGAATAATCTTCATTTTGTGTATGAGAGTCATTCTCATGCCTCCTTTTGTGCCTTGATCAAAGTGACTATATGGTGGAATATCTCTCTTACACCAAGGGTAGATTATCGAATGAGTATGCTATTATTTTAACCAACCCATATATTATAGAAGCCTATATTATTGGAGAATTATCAATAATGTCATGGTGATATCATGGAGTGTCTTGGTGAGTGGATGAAGTTCTTTGATAGCCTAAGTAATAATGAAAAAGTGTGCAATGAGCTTTTCCTAATGTGCTTGAAGTATGATTGGTTGATCTTTAGAGTTGGCATGGTTAGAGGTGTTCAAGGATGAGTATGGAGTATTAAGGATTTTTAAGAGGTACCTAAAATGTTTTCTATTCTCTAAGTGATTGTCTGTATAAATTTAATTTATTTGGTTGTCCATAGTTTTCATCTAGACACTTTGGGTCTAGTGGTAGCAAATTTGAGTAGGTAGTTTGATGATGTCACCATTGCCACATGTGGATGAGTCATGAGGAAATGATCATATGGGTTTGTTTAGTATTTTTCATAGTTCTTATGCACCAAATTTTAGGTCATGTGATGTATCACATAAAAAGATATGTAAGTTCAAAGTTGGGCTCCTAGGGATTTTGACAATGTTTTCCCATACTTAGCTGAATTTGCAATGTGGCAAGAAGATTAAAGTAAGCATTTTTATGATGGCATATCTTACATGTGTGGACATTTTAGGAGAAGGTGATCATATGGGTTTATTTAGTTTTGAGCCTTGTTGATTTATGCTAAATTTTAAGTCATGCACTAAAGTGAAATTTTTTTTATGCAAGTGCAAAGTTGGCCTCCTAGGTAGTTTTTGACATAGTTGGCTCTTTGACATAAAATTTTGAGAAGGCATTTTAATGTCATTATATATCAGATGTGCGAGGGTTTCAAGATCATTTTATCACTTGGTTAGATTCTCTTATGTGAGGAGATCATATGGTCTAAATTTCATATCATGCATCTAAGCATAGAAGAAGTTATTAAGGTTCAAATTTCATTACTCAGGTAGATAAGCAAAGTTCCCATAGTCAAATATGGAAGAGGTAAAGTTCAAGCAAGTCTCAATGAGATTGTCTAAGTGCATTTTATCCAATATGTCAGGAAGTAGTGAGATGGAAAGAAGTGTACATTATTTAATGACTAAGCAAAGGTAAAAGATAAAGATCTAATGGTGAGTGGGTATTCATATAGATTGATCTAATGGTGATAATTTCTAGTTAAAGACCCAATTGATTCGTAGAGATTGATGGTGCATATTGAGTCAACATTTCAAGGGTATACAAGATGAGGTCAAAGTGACTAAAGTTTAAAATTTGAGCATTAGTTTCTATGTGTTAAAGTTTAGAGAATATTTATGGTACAAGATTGATCTAAAGCTAAGAGGACACAATATACAAACATGGTGTTTGAGGTTTAACCGTGACCATTTGCATTTGAATATTTGAAATTATGAAGGAAAGACTAGTGTCTAGTTTTTGGGCCATAAATTTTGATCCAAGCAAAATTTGATAGTGAAATAAAAATATAAGTTGTAAAATATCCAAGGTGAATCTATAAATATGAATTTGAAGGTCTAATTGTATATACAAATAAATATATTGAGCTCCAAAGTTGACTATATGTTTATCTATGTTCTGTAAATAATTCGAGAAGGATGTTTGAGCTTGTGTTGATGTTGTTTCGATGTCTCATGATGAATTAGATATTTAGGACTATTTTACACCTCATGAAGATGATATATATGGTATTTTTAGGTTTTAACAATTTATATTTTGTATGAATAAAGGTTATGAAGTTGACTATGTGTTTGTTCATATTGTACACTAGGTCAATGTTTGAGTTATTTGAGCATACACAGATGTGAGCAAAGATGATTGTGATTATTTGAGGATGTCAAAGGGACATAAGGAGTGGACCCATGTATTTGAAAGTGGTCACGTGTTTTTGTTTTCATTGATGAATTTCTAAATGGGTGAATAGGTCTTCATGAGACCCATAAGAGCTAAAAGGGCCTTATTAAAAGGTGTAGCTACTTAAAGGTAACCCATAGATTATATGGCCAACATATGAAGAATGTATATAGTTATGTATTTGTATGATAAATGCCTTAAAGGTTAAGGCATGCCTAATGGCTGACCAAAATGGTGATGATCATGATTGTTATATAAATAGTGAAACCAAAGATGATGTTTTCTAGACTTGTAAGACTTGGATGAGGGAGTGTGAATGTAGAACCAAGTGAAGGTAAGAACCTTTGAAAGAGAAGGTTTAGGTTAGTGAGGAACAATAGATATTGAAGAGGATAATATATTATTTTTTGATTAAGTTGGTGTAGGAGGACATACAAGTCAGTGGACCTAATTAGCCTAGAGGAGGTAGAATGAGCAAGTTACTCAAGAGGCTATTTGAGAGAGTATATTATAATAAAAGTCAATGTGAAGGTTGTAAGAGATTGGTGGTTGATCTAAGAGGTAGATCAGAGTGTCAACTATGTGCATGACCATTTGGTAATGTTTTTGTTGTTATGATAGAGTTGTTGCAAGTGTGCTAAAGTGAGAGACTTGGGAGAGTTTTGAGAGAGGCTTGTGTATGTGAATTGGGGAGTGAAGGAGGGGTAGAGAGCCTTATTGATGAGTTGATGATTAGATCAATTTGAGGTCTATATTTATGACCTAATGGTCATAATTCTATTGGTAGAATAGTGTTCTTGTTATTTGATTATGAGTGAAGGTGAAGAGTGATAATTAGAGGTACATCATTAAATATTAAAGACATCAATTCAAAGGTGGATGTGTTCACAGGTTTTGTTGTGGTAGCACAAAATATAAGGTGGTTTTAGCTTATTGCAAGGTGAAAATTTATAAAAGTCTAGTTGTTGTTGTAGCTCAGCTAGACATGTGTTAAAGCACCTTATGGGATTATAGTATCACTAAATAGGGATTATAGTTCCTTGATTAGTTTTAGTTATTATAAATTAGTTCTTATTATTATAAGACAATAATCCAATTGTAGGTTCTTGTGGGTTTTATTCCCCAAGAGGTTTTTGCATGTATGTCAAGTGTTATGTGATTGATCTTGTATTGTATCTCTTACTCATTTATATGAATGAGGTGTATACTTCATGAATGCTTATGGTAACTGATTAAGTGTTTTTAAATATCACAATTGAAGTTAGATTAATTGGGCTCACTGATTCACCCCCCCTCTTAGCGATTGTAACTCTAACACATACCCCTAGCTCCTTGACCTTTGATTCAGATGTGAGCTATGATGAGTGAGCTCCCATGGTGATCTCTCCTTCCCTAAGTCTTGATGTTCTAATTTAGGTTATTTTGGAAAGATATTTTCCTCTTAAATGTGTTGGTTTAAATGCTATCTTTTGTGGGCTACAAATAAATAATGGTAAGAGATTAAAAATTGAAGCCAATTAAAAACCTTTCTTAAGATGTCCTAGGGGATGATGGGAAGATTATTAATGGTTTTTTAGGATGTCCTAAAGATATTAAGAATAAATACAAATAAAATAAGGTTCCTCAATGTTTTATAAGGTTGTAAAAAAACAAAGGAGGCTCTAAGGCCTCTAATCTACAAAGATAGTCTTCCCCCTATATTTTTATGAAGGTTATTAGTTGTAATGTGAAGGGCCTAGAATCTACTGACCGTAAATCAATTGTAAGAAAATTTAGGTGTTCAAGAGAAGGTATTGATTTATTATTGCTATAGGAAGTTAAGGTTATTGGTTTCAAGCTATAATTTGTATTAAATTATATTTGGCTAGATTCTTCTCAGTTTTCTACCTCTCATATAAAAGGGAAAGGTGGTGCTTCCATCTTAGTCAATCTTAGGTGGTAGGAATTAGTAGTTTATTTTGGTTTATCCCCTTACCATAGAGTTGTGTGGGTAACTCTCAAAAGTGAGGAATACATGTCCAAAATTTGTAATATTTATGATTCTAATGACTATAGAGAAAGAGTTATCTTATGAAATTCGCTTGATTTTAGTGTAAAAGACATCCCATGGATTTTGGGGGGTGATTTTTATATGGTAGAGGAAAAAGAGGAAAAAAAGGGGGTGATCTAATTTCATGGAAAGAAAATTATTTTTTTGGGGTCCAAACTCAAGCAGATCCTTAAAATATCTGACCCTCTTAACTGAGGGAAAAAATATAACAAGAGTATATGGTATACCCGGTGTAAAAATCAAGCCTCTTATAAGAGAGTTTATTCTAGAATTGATAGATTTTACTTCAACAAGAATGTTTTTGAAGCACAATAGGAGAAGGATTGCAACTCAGTGAAGGTGATCTTGTTTGCTATCTCAGATCACCATCCTGTTGAATTGTCTATTTTATAAATCATAAGGAGGAGGTGAATGCTTTTTACTGGAAAGGACTATATAAATTGAATGTTGTGCATTTGAACAATCTAGATTGTATAGGTGGAATCCATTCTACATGGAACATTGGTAATTTTTCTACTAATTCTTCATCTTTTATTGATAAGTGAAACTATTGTATGAGCCTTTATAAGTATTTTATAATAAATTTTGGTAAGAATCAAGCAATTCTGAGGAGGAAGATTGCTTTTAATACTTAGGAAAAGAAGATTCTTTCTGAATCAAGGTTACAACTTAACCTAAATAATTTTTTATTACTTGATCAATTGAAAATACTAAAACATGAAATAAAATATCATCAATATTTTGTTGCTTTAGGGGATCAGATTTGCTCGAGACTAAACTAGCTCAAACTTGGAGATAAAGGTTCTCGGTTAGTTTTAAATTATTTATGAGAGAAGCATGGAAAAAACAAACTTTCTATGATTAAATGTGGAGGGACTGTGTCTAGTGATTTGACTAATATTAAAAAAACATTCTTTTCCTTTAATTCATACATTTTTTTTAAATGGCTTGATCTTACTGATTTATAATTATAGAGAGATATGTTCTAACTGTATACCTAAGAAAATTACCAAGGATTAAAAATGTGATGCTTGATAGTGAGATCCCTCTAGATGAGATTAATGAAACCATTGACTCTTGAAGTTACATAAATCCCTAAGATTTGATGCATTTATTATAGAGTTATACAATTCAAATAAGGAGAGGATCACTACTGAATGCTTAAGTTTTTTAATGAAGCCATTGAAGTTGGTACACTAGGGCTTGAAATAAATAGAGGTGTGATTAACCTCATACCAAAAGATGGATAAAATTATAAGGTCAAGAATTGGAGACCTATTACTCTTCTTAATGTATCTTATAATTTTTTTCTAAGATTATTGAAATAAGGCTTTCCTCCATACTACCTTCATTGATCTCTATTACTCAAATAGGGTTTTTGGAAGGTAGATATATCCTTGACAATATTTTTTCTAGCTAGAAACGTATGCATTAGATTCATGATTTTGGGAAATATTTTGGCATGTTATTACTTGAATTTTAAAAATAATATGATATGATTTATTGTTTTCTCATAAAATTAATGTTAAAAGTCTTTAGGGTTAAGGATAAATTTTACAAAATGGTAAATGTCTTGTTTAAAGATGTGAGCATCATTCCTAGGAAGCTTTTTGTCTTCAATTTTGGTTTGTTTTCATAATTTTGTATCTTAGAGTTTCTCTTAACTAGTTTAAATTTTAAATTACTAGTTTTTCTGCCAAAACTTGTTATTCAAAAATTTAAATAGTTTGTATGTAGTTAGTGTTAAAGGGGTAAATGAATGTATTAATTAATGTTGTGAAGTTTTTTTAAACACATATAATTAACCATTTAATTAATTTCAATGGTCTAAGGCTTCATATGTATAAAAATCTAACTTTGGCCTATTATTCATACTTCTTAACTTGCCTTGTGACCATTGGAAAGGTCCCTTTCAAGAAGTTATAGAAATTAAGGACATATAAAAGTTGTAATTTTAATAAATGAAAATATTTTTTTATGTTTATAAGGACAAAAATTCAAATAAATAATAATATAAACCCCTGGTTTGAATATTGGCTACTTATAGGCCCTATTTTATGAGTTTTGCATTGTTGCTTCATGATTGTGCATACTATTTTGTGGAAGAATCCATTTTTGAAATGATTTTTTGGATTATATAAATATTTGGTAAGTTAATTATGGTTTTTTGAAGTTGTTTATAATATTTAATTTCTTGGAGTATTTTTTTTGCCAAATAGGGACATAGTCTTGTAACACACATTATTTCCTACACAATCAAAGGGAGATTGGGTTAGAAAATGTGAACAGATGATCAAATAATATTTTAAAATTATTTGAGGGTGTGAATAAGGTTAATATATATCTAATACATATTTAATAGTCTAATAAAAGGATATTAAATGTTAAAAAACCATTTGTTTATGCCCTTGGGTCTGTACATGGGTATATAAGCCCTAAACTAGGGTTTTATTGATATAAGGAGTTTTAACTATCTAAATATACAAAAAATTGTATTATTGTGTAATTTTAGGTGTTATAATATAATCAAAATGTTTAAAATATATAATTTCTTTTGTGTATGATTTATAGATCAATGTGTTGTACTTAGGCATAAATAGGCCCAATTGGGAAGTTTTAGTGCTAGAAAAGTGGTCTAAACTCAGAGTTAGATCAATAAAAGTTATAGGAAGGTGTGAATAGATAGAGATTAATTGTAAATACACTTATAATCTATTGATAAATCATACTTTTCTTTTACAAGTCAAAATTTAGATTAAAAAGGCTACTAGACAAGCCGAAAGGTTAAGGAAAGTGTGTAAAGGAGGTAGAGTTGAGACTTGTTCCAAAGTTACTCTACATAATTTGAGTATCAGAGAAAAGAAAAAAAAACATAGAAACAAGTGGGATATATGATTTTCTTTGGAATGGAGAGAAGCTAGTAATTATTTGACAAATTTCCTAAGAAAGAATCAAGATGCCATTGAGAAGGAATACAACAGGTGAGAGAGTAGCAACCTTATATATGGGGGATGTCATCTTGAAAAACTTAAGGAAAATAAAGGTAAATTTTTATGATAGGATCATAGAAGTGGAGGTTAACCAGAGAGGATGAGTGGTCACAAGTGATTTGAGTGACCAAGAGGAAGATGAACCTTAGGCACCAGAATTAGAACATGAAGGAGAGAGAGAGACTAAGGAGTAGAAGTTTGAGAGAATAATAAAGGTGGTGAAAGGTTATGAATATAAGACAAAATTTTATCTTCAAATATGTATAGTTTTCCTTAATAGGGAATAAATCCTTAACTAGATAGGGGAGTTAGACAAACACTTTGATTTTGAAGATATTACAAAAGAGCAACAAGTGAAGTTTACTAGAACCAAGTTGAAGGGCCATACATCCCTATGGTGATATTATATCCAAGATGAGATAAGGAATAAGGGAAATACCAAGATAAGGTCTTAGAATAAGATGGTGGTAAAGTTAAAGAGTAAATTCTTGCCTAGTGACTACATTACTAATTTATACAAAAAGCTCCAAAATTTGAAGTAGAAAGAGATAGGGGAAGAAATTACACTAAAGAGTTATATAAATTGAGCATCATATCAGGTCATATAGATGATGGAAATGAAAATGTGGTAAGGTATTTTAATGGCTTGAGATACAACTTACAAGATGAATTGAGTATAGCCAATCTTAAAACTCTTGAAGAATGTGACCAGTTGGCATTGAAGGCTAGAGACAAACTTAATAAAAAGTAAAACCAATAGAATAGAGGAAGGGGAAATTTTTTTAGAGGTATAAGATAGAAAGGGGGTAGAGGATACTCATAAAGAGACAACTAAGGATAGTCTATTACTTCACAAGAGTAACCCTCTAGTTTAAGAGGTGGTTTTAGAGGAAGGAGACCTTATAATAGGGGTAGATATGCATAAAAGGGTAGAGTATCATGTGGATTTATGGGAAGATGTTTCAAGTGAAATATTTTTTTTGGCCATATATCATGGGAGTGCCCATAGGACCAACTAGTATGGAATTCAAGAACTAAAGGGAAAAACTAGATTACATAAGGAATTGAGGAGGAGAGTGTTTACTCTCCATCACTTATGGAAGATATTAAAGTTGGTGAGTCATTAATCATGAGGAGGGTGATGATAAATCCACCCAAGGAGAAGGAGCCACCATAAAGGAAGACTATTTTAGGACTTCTTACAAATTCCAAGGTAAATATTGTAAAATGGTCATAGATTCAAGATGTATGAATAATCTATTTTCTATGGAAATGGTTAATAAGATTGAATTGAATAAGTTACCTAATCCCACACCATACAAGGTCCCATGGTTGAATAAGGGTAAAAAGTTCCTAGTGAGTGAACAAAGCTACGTAGAATTTCAACTTGGAAAGTATAAGGATAAGGTACTTTGTGATGTCATCCCAATGGATGTTTACCATGTGCTTCTTGGGAGGCCTTATAAATATTATAAGAAAACTACTCATGATGGAAGAAGGAATATGTACACTTTGGTCAATTATGGAGTCAGTCATACCTTGCTTCCCATGAAGGATGAGGAGATGGATCAACAAGTTGGTTAACACATGATGTTGGTAAGTGGTAAGGAATTTTTGAATGCCATGAATGAATAATAACTATCATTTAAATTAGTATTCAAGACTAGGAATCTTATGATAGCCATAAATATCAATGAGTTACCCCAAGAGATCTAATATATGTTGGAGGAATATTAGTAAATAGTTGTTGATGAGCTACCAAACACACTATCACCTATGAAAAACATAACACATCATATAAAATTTGTTCCTAGAGAAAGCCTACCTAACAAGGTAGATTATAAGATGATAATTCAAGAGAATTTTGATATCAAAATACAAGTGCAAGATTTACTTGAGAAAGAGATGATCAATTAAAGCCTTAGTCCTTATGTAGTGCCTACAGTTGTTGGTGCCAAAGAAGGAAAGTGAGTGGATAATGTGTATTGATTCTAGGACCATAAACAAGATCACAATAAGATATATATTTTAACTTCCTACGATGGTAGATTTGATGGATTGATTGAGTGGAGTAAGATATTTTTCTAAAATTGATCTCAAGAGTGGGTACTACTAGATTAGAATTAGGTAAAGAGATGAGTGGAAGACTGCTTTCAAATGAATGAAGGTTTGTATGATTGGCTGGCCATGCCATTTAGTTTGACCAATGTACTAATTAATTTTATGATATTAATGAATGAAGTTATTAAATATTTCATAGTCAGGTTTTTAGTGGTGTATTTTGATGACATACTAATCTACATCCATAGCAAGGAGGAACATATTTACCATTTGGATCTAGTCATGAGGAGGCTAAAATAAGAAAGGTTGTTGATCAAGTTCAAGAAGTGTGAGTTCATAAATTCAAATCTACTGTACCTTTGATTTTTAATATCTCAAGGCATGCTGAAGATAGATAAAAACAAGGTAAAGGAAATCATGGAGTGGCCAACACTTAGGATAGTAGGAGAAGTGAGAAGTTTTCATTGTCTTAGAAGATTTTATAGGAGGTTAATTAGGGAATATCAATGGGATATGTGATCCTATCATAGAAAACCATCAAGGGAGATAATAAAAAGTCATTATGGAATGAGAAATAAGATAAGAGCTTCTAATGATTAAAGTAAATAATCATGGAATAGCTAATATAACATTTCTAGACTTCAATAAGGTGTTTCAAATAGAATGTTATGCAAGTGGAGTAGTAATAGGGGATGTACTAAGCTAAGAGGGAATACCTATATCCTATTTAAGTGAGAAGTTTAATGATTCCAAGAAGAAGTAATCATCTTATGACTTAGAGTTTTATACAATGGTACAAGCATTGAAGAAGTGGAGATACTATCTGATGCCAAAGGATTTCATTATATGCATGGATAATCATGCACTTTAATTCATCTCTAATCATCCCAAAATGAACTAAAGACACATGAAATGGGTGGAGTACATTAAAAATTTCACCTTCACCATCAAGCATAAATAAGGGGTAAAGTAACAAGGTTGTAGATGCATTGAGTAGGAGGGTCTTATTTATGCATGAGATTTAATTAGAGAGTGTTGAGATTGAATCATTCAAGGACATGTATGAGGATGATAAAGACTTAAAGGAAGCATATAATGCTTTAAAACACCCAAGTACACTCAATAAGGAGCCATAATTGGATTTTATTCTACAAGATGGATTGTTGTTTAAAAGAGTATAATTATGTGTTCCAATAAGTTTAATAAGGGGAAACATGATCCAAAATAAGCACAGTGGAAGCATGGAATGCCACTTTGGGCTTGATAATACATTTAATTTGCTCACTAATCACTACTATTAGCCTAAAATACAAGTATAAGTGAGGAGGTATGTTAGAAAGGTGAAAGACTTTTCAATTGACAAAAGGTAAGATCACTAATGTAGGTTTGTATTGACCCTTACTAGTCCCAACTAGGCCTTAAAAAACCATAAGCATGGACTTTATGATGGGATTTGCCTAGGACACATAAGGGTTTTGACTCAATCTATGTAGTTGTGGATAGATTTTCTAAAATTTCATATTTCATTCCATGTAAAACTATTAATGATGCCACCCATGTGGCAAATTTGTTTTTCAAGGAGGTAGTAAGGCTTCATGGATTTCCCATGAACATTTTATCTAATATAGACACAAAGTTTCTTGGTAATTTATGTAGAACATTATGGGGGAATATAGGCATAAACTTGAGTTTTAGTTCAGCTTACCACCCTCAGATAGATGGTCATGGTTAATAGAATCTTAGGGAACCTATTAAGGCACCTATCTAAAGATAATCCCAAGTAGTGGGATCTTTTGTTTCTATTGTGGCATGGAATTTTCACCCTTGTATAGGAGTTATTTAGGCTCCTTCACTCCTAATCACAATATGGGAACAAACCCCAGGCTGTGGGTATCCTATAATAGGGTTTGAACCTCTTAA
>JARHVA010007268.1:582500-718215 GCA_037957365.1 Torreya grandis | reverse complement strand
CCTTTGGCATTAGATAGTGCTTCCACTTCCTTAAGGCTTGAACCATAACATAAAACTCTAAATCATATAAATAATACTTTTTATTTGCCTATTTTAACTTATAATGGAAGTATGATCAAATTCTACCTTCTTGACTTAGGAAAACTCGAATGGCCACCCCACTTACATCATATTTAACCTATAAAACTGTATTAAATTTAGGAAGTGCTAATGTAGGTTTCTCTATTATTTCTTTTCTTCAAAATCTAAAAATTTTTCTCATCAATATCAGTCAATATAAATTTATTTTTATCCCCTCTTATGGTGTTAATTATGGGTGTATAAATCCCATTAAAATTTATGATAAACTTCCCATAAAATATTTTTAATCTATGGAATATTATCACCTCATAAGCTATCTAAGGAGTTGGCCAATCAATGATGGATTTCACTTTGTATTTTCCCATATTCAAGTCACCTTGGGAAATCACAAAACAAAGATACACCATCTTTGTATTCATAAAAAAACACTTCTTAAGGTTAATCAATAACCTTTCCTCTTGCAATGTTTGCATCACCATTCCAAGGTGCTGAAGATGCTCTTATTTGCTTGGACTATAAATCCATATATCATCTAAATATAAAATGGGAAATTTACCAATGAAAAGGATTTAATACTTCATCCATGAGTCTAATGAATGTACTTGGGGCATTATTGAGACCAAATGGAATAACAATCCATTCATACATCCCCTCACTAGTCTTAAAAGTAGTCTTCCACTCTTCTCATTCCCTTATCCTTATCTGATGATAACCATTCTTGAGATCAATCTTAGATAAATAATTAGAACCAATCAAAAAATATATTAAATATTTAATTATTTGAAGGAATATATAACCTTATTTTTATCTTATTGATTGTTTTGGAGTCAGTGCACATTCTATAATCTCCCTCCTTTGGCACTAGTATAACTAGTATTGCACATGGGTTAAGGCTTTTTTTGATTTGTACTTTATCCAAGAGGTCTTGTATTTTCTTATTAATTTATACATTCTCTTAATATATCATATTTTAGGTATATTTTTTGTAAAAACTTGTACTAGTACAAAGTCAAAGTGGTGACTAATACTCCTAATAGTGGAAACTCACTGGATAATTCATCCACCACAATATCAAAAAATTCTTCCAACATGTTTTATACCTCTTGAGGTAACTCATTCAACTTAGTGTATTTTATAATAGTCCTTGGTATGATTGTCACTCCAACACCTATCTCTTCCTCTTTCATAGCATTCAATAACTCTTCCTCACTCACCATCATAACACTTAAACCAGTCCCTTATCCATTTCCTTCTTTTTTTAGAGGCAATAATGCGTGACTTATGGCATCCTTATCCAACGTGTAAAAATTATTCACTCCATCATGAGTATTATTTTATCATATTTTCAAGGCATTCCTAATATCAAATAACACACATCCAATAGCATTATGTCACATAGAACTTTGTCTTTGTATCCTCTAATCTAAAAATCTTCCCAACATTGTTCATTCACAAAAACTTACTACCCTTTCTGAAGCCATGGGACCTTATAAGGGTTTAAATGTGGAATTATATTTAATTAATATTTTACACTATCTCTAATAACATTAAATTATCATTACTACTTAAATCAATCACCAATTTGCAACACTTACCTTGGGATTTACAAGTTGTCTTGAATAATGTTTCTCTTTGGGTAGGTTCTTTCTCCTTGGGTGGTTTTATCAACACCCTCCTTATAAAAAATGAATCACCAGATTTTGGTTCTTCTATGTGAGATGGAGAACCCACACTTTTTTTTTTTCTTGGACTACTTTATTTATACTTTCATTCCTAGAGTTGATACCTTGAGGTTCCTTTAGACACTCCCAAAACCTATGACCTACAAATTTTTTGCATTTGAAACACTTAATACTGAATTCAGTAAATCCTTTTCCTTTTTGTGTTTTATCCTCTTCTAAAGTAATGTCTCCTTAATCTAAATCCACCTCTTGAAGTAGATGATTTTTCTTGAGATTTACTTCGTTATGAATTTATCCTTTGAGATGTACCTTTTCCTCCTTGTTGGTCTTTTCCACTATAACTTCCACCTCCCCATGTTTTGTTGAGTTTGCCTTTTATTTAGCTTATCCTCTACCTTCAAATCATATTGGTATAATTATTAAAGTGTCCTTTAGATGACTAAGATGAGTTAATGCTGAATATTATACCTTAATCCATTAATATATCTAGCAATACTCTCCACATCCTCTTTTGCATGTCCTGATATGATTGCCAAATTGTAGAACTCCTCAGTATACTCCTTGATGTCCGTCTCTTTTTTCTTCAATTTTTGTAATTTATTGAAAATATTTGTATGATAGTCACTAGGTATAAATTTGGCCCTCAATTTTACTACCATCATATCCCAATATTTTATATTAGCTTTTCCCTTCTTTCTCATTTCATATTTTATGTAATCCCACCAAATGGATGCATGCCCCTTTAATTTTGTGGAATCAAATTTAACCTTATTTTCTTCTAGTAAATTATCATAGTAAAAATATTTATCTAAATCTATAATCTAATCAATAATTTGCTCTCCATATAGAATACTTGCATAGATATTGTCCTCTATCTTTTGTTTATACCCCTATCCCATCACTACTTTCAGTAGTCTATCAATTTTTTCTTCCTCATGCTCTTCAACTTCTTTTTCATCATTTAGAGCTTGTGGTTCTTATTATATGTCACTTGTGTTACCTATTATAACTCTTATTTTATTAACCTCTACTACTTTAAGCCTTTCATCAAAACATACCCTCAATTTTCTCAACTCCTCCAAGATAGCATCTCCCATTTTGATAGATGGTCTTCCACCTCCTCTTGGGTGTCTTTTAGGTGGAATTTTGGATTCTAAATCCAAATAACCAATAAAAACTTAATTATATATTTATCTCAAATAATGACACCTTCCTTCAAGCCTCCTTTATGTATACAACCTGGTTTGATACTAGTTTAATGTAGAGGGAGAGAGTTTGTGCTTCAAAATTCAAGTTTCTTGTTTTAGGCCTAGTCGCCTAGTAACCCTTATTTTGCACAAATATTGTAGTTTTAAACAATAGATAAGGTTTATAAACAAAATAATAATATTTTTTTAGTACCCATTAATCCCTTATCTCTTCATATAAAGTTTTAGGTTTTAACTCTCAAGGGAATTCTATTAATTTCACAAGACATTTTCTCAATTAGGCCTCTTTAACTAGTATGATTGAGTTTTTGATGTAAAAAAATTAAACACATTTAAAAATTCAATAAAACATATTAAATTAGTTGAGTGAAAATTAATATAAGCGATAAACACATTTTGGGCCTTTGAGAATTTTATTAGAGTGTACAACCAAACTTTTCTCATACACCCTAGACATGATTTTACACAAACCTAAGAGAGTGAATTTAAGGTTTACAAACACACATCATTTATTTAAAGGTTATAAAAAATATTAAAATGTATATACTAATAAGGTTAAATTTTTTTAATTTATATAAATGTTAAAAATAATGGACAATGTCTTAAAAAGATAAATTACTGGTTTGATGGTATATAGAATTATTGTTTTCAGGGCTTGTCAAAGATGAATGTAAGATTATTCCTATTCCACACATAAAATGGACTAAATATAAATTTTAAATGATCAAGAACCATGTAATAATACTTCACATATATTAAATACCAATTAAAACTTGTACTTTATTAGTCATTCATAAAATTGACTCTAAATCCCTATTCTTAAACACACTTCAGTATACTTAGTCACAATATTATCTTTTCTTACATGAGGAAGTAAAATTTCCAATGGTTCAAAAAAAATTAATGGTATTTACATCCTTAAATACCTAACCCATGAAAATCAATAATAGTTTGATGAACTTACTTGCTTAACCCCTGATTAGCTTGTGAAAAGGGGCAGAGTTGGTTATGGATTCATTGAACATTGCTTGAAAATATTAAAACATGATGTACCAACATAATAAAGACCCTTAATAGAGTTAAAATTAATAAACATCATGAAAAGACTCTATAACCTGACAAATAGTGCCAAAATTGATCAAAAGTCAAGATTTATAGACTAGGAAATTCAAATTTAAAAATGGGCATGAAAATACAAAATGAGCTAAAATTCAAATTTTAAGATAACCTAAGACTTATAACCAATTAAACTCACTATATTAAACATCCTAACATGCACTAAGATAAAAAAAAAAATTGAATGCAAAAGTCTTCCTAGGTGATGTTCTTGCATCATATGCCTAAAATAATAAGGAAGGTATGTTACATGATGAAAATACCATTTAGAGGTAAAAACACTATTATATTACAAATTCCATTACCAAAAATAATAAGGTATTACCACATAGAAAGGGATTCTCATAAAAAATTGCCCAAATTCACTAAGATTTGAATTACTGATGAGTACTTATAATAGATGATTAGGGTATTCCTTTAAGAAGAAATAAAGTTGAAGACCATTAACGACATGATAACTATCATTATAGCAAGGTGATGGAATACTCATAAATTCACCATTTCAATTTTGAATACATTTAGGGTACTACTCAAGAAAATATTTATTAAATTTTAAAGTTACTTTTTGGAAATATGAAACTATGTAGGAACATCAAGTCCAAGAAGACATAAAATAATGTGAAAAGGTGTGGACTAAAAAAGCTGAAACTGATAGATGTTTGTGGGCACTATTCTATTACTAGACATTAGATGCATTTCTAAAAACATGGTACATACATCAAAATATGTGTAAAGGAACTATTAGATGAGAGGACCTATAAATGGATTTTTATAAAACATTAAAATTTTGGAATCTGGATAATAGAGTCTGTTGCGCAGCAGGAAAATAAAAACATTTTTATTTATGAAAGAATCTACCACAAAACAAAAGTTTTCTAGATTAAAAATAAAAAAACAATATTAGGATATATGGATGATTGTGAGAAGATTGGCATGATTTTATGAGAACTATCATAAATTTTTGAAAGGAATACAAACATAAAAGAACTTAAGCATATGGCATACTATCAAAAAATTACAAAACAAGAAGAGGATTAGGAAGAAAAACTATAAAATATAAAAATAGATATTGTGAAAGGACAATGATAAATCCTTGACACCACGATAGATAAAACATAGTATGTATACCAACCACTCAAAATTAGAGAAGATAACATAGTCATAGAAGGAAATTGTAAGATAGCCAAACTAGGAAACTACCGGGCAAAAGAAGAGGTGGAGAAAATATTAGAGTTACTAAGGGAGTATTAGAGGTAAAATCACTGAGAGGGGGTGAATCAGTGATGCAAGATAATCCAATTTAATTCCTAACTCTTAAACATTCAACATACATCAACTTGATCAAGCAACATAAACATGAAAGCACATACATCCAAAGCATTCATAAGAGCATACATCACATGAACACATCATATATGTGGGAAAACCTCTTGGGGAATAAAACCCATTGAACCTTGTAATATGGACTACAATCCTATAAAACATGATCCAACATTTAGACCCACACCCACTAATAAAGGATTACCCATCCCTTAGTTTAGTGAGACACTCATCCCACAAGGAAGAACCAACCCCCTAGGTAACCAAGCACCAACTTAGCTACCTTGATCTGATCTCCACCTTTGATCTGATGTATTCTACACTTGATGATGGACTTCTCTTACTTACACTCTTTCCCCTTTACACTTGTATAAACTTGCACACATAAGCAATGCATCCAAAACACCCTTTGTATCACTCTTCACTTCTAAGTATATACAAAATCAGAAAACCTAAAAAAACTCTATCACAACATAAGTAACATGACCTATAGGTCATGCACACACTCCTCAACCTACTCAACTCTTCAATCCATCCATCACACACACTTAATCAACCTCTAGGGCTTACTATCTCAATCTACATCTTCTATGATTATCAAGTCCAATGACCTATATGTTCACATCCATCAACTTGATTAGATAAATATGAATGATCCTATTTGATCTCAAATGGTCCTCACTGACTTGTATCTTCTCTTTCAAAGGTTCCTTCACTCAATGTCACATCTACTATATTCTCCTCTCTCAAGTCTAGAAACCATTGCCTTGGTCTCCACTATTTATGGAGTCTTTAAGCATAACAACTTCTTGGTCAGCCATAAGACTTGTATTAACCCTTAATACATATATCATGCTAATACATGGCTCAAATACATCATCCTAGGTTGGCCATAGCATCTATGGGTCATACTTATGCATATACACCTTTTAATTAGGCCTTAGTAGCCGTTATAGGTCTCAGTGGGACTTATTCACCCATTCAACACTCCATTGAGCAAATTAAGAACATATGATCACTTTAAAATATATGGATCCACTCCATATGATATCTAAGACATATTTATGTGAATATTCCCACCAACACACTCATATACTAAAGCACAAAATGATCAAACATATTCTATACATTCAATCACCATGAACAAACATACAATAAACTTCCAATATTTTATTCATACTAAATATGGATTGGTAAAACCTCCAAAAACCACAAAAATGATCCTCATTAATTATATAACACTCTAAAACTGTTAGATCATTTTGAAACATCAAAATACTATCGAGAATAGATTAATTAGCCTTCTTGAGTCACTTATAGAACATGTTCAAACAAATTGTCAACTTTGAAGCTCCATAACTTTGATTGTACAAACATTCAAACCTTATAAATAGATTAAATGGATGAGCCTTGAAGTCCTATACAACTATTCTTGTTATTTCATCAAGAAATTCAACTTGGATCAAAAGTTATAGACTATAAATATAGCACTAGTTTTCCTCACAAATTTGAATATTTAAATTCCCATGGTCACTGAGCAATTGTTAAACATCGACCATGTTGACCTCATCTTGTGCACCCTATAAACTTTGAACAAATGTCTTCTATCAATATCCTATGAGTATCTTGATATTTATATTTAAATGTTCACTATTTATCTTACATTAGAGCTCCCATGATCATGCCACTTGGCAACTCTATGTGCCTTCTACACATTTGAATTTTGACTTGACCCGTACCATCGATCTCTATCATTATGAATGCCCATGAACCATTGATCTACTATCACTCAATGAGATAGTGACACATGTCATCAATTCATTTAATCATAGGTACCTTTGACATTTTGATTAAATATGCATCATTGGATCAAGATCTGGATAAAGAATTCTCATGGTTAGATCTACTAACTAGTGACCTCATATTTTAATGAAGTTAAACTTGATGGTCTCTAGCCTGACATAGTCTACAAGAGTAACTTTAAAGCTTTATAACTTGAGATATAAAACACTTAAAGAGTCTAAATTTTCAAGGGACCTTCTTGGCACTGTATAAAATAACTCCATGAAATACTTTGACCTTATTTGACTTTTTTTGGTATGAAAAATAAATTCAAAAACTTGATGGCTCATTCATATCTACATTATGTGTAGTGACAATATGGATTCTCTTAAGCTATAAGATGCATGTTTCAAATGATACACCAAAGCTTCACCAATACATCTATGGATGCCTCAAAACTTATTATTTATCCTTATAGACCTATATATGTGTTATATCTCTCCAAACTATTAATAATAACCATCAATTACCTATATCAAGTAAACATTGAAGAACAATGCAAGAACACTGAAGCACATTGAAGCACACTTTGTCATTGTCATCCTAACACACATGACACTTCATCAACCACCTTGGTCACTTTGGAGACATCACTGAAAAACTTATAATAATCTCCCCCTTTATCATTGATGTGAACACCAATAAAAATTTTATGCATATACTCTATCTATCTCTTTAAGAACATTCTCCCCCTTTGACACAATGACAAAGTGGGCTCAACTCTTGATTTTATAGACCTGAAAAGACTTCAAGGACCAATAACAGGAAATGATCACCTCTGAGAGATGATATAGACACTTACTAACATTTTTCATACCACTTCTTACCTTGAGATTCTCAAACATGATCCATGACTACACTCTTCTTTGATCATACATAACTTCTATGAGGATAAAACATGAACATCAAAAACTACATGAGCTTACCTTGAAAATATTAAGAGGGACTCACCCTAAGTCACCTAATATTATCCACCATTTTATCACTTTTAGACCATCTCCAACCATGATGAAACAACACACTTTCCTTCATACATTCTCACTTTAGGCTACCTTTGTCATTTGGATAAAATGACCAAAGACCACTCTTGTCTTCACTAGGCTTGCCTAGAAGCCTAGTAGCCCTACCTAAACCTTGAGACACCCATATATTTATATTTATTAACCTTAAAAACTTCAAATTTCATATATAACATAAATTCATGTTTCTCCTCATTCATACCAAAAACCATCTTCCAACTCTTCTTCTACATCATAGCTCCTTCACAAACCTACTAGTTAATTAGCCCTCTATTTTCAAAAATCCTCATCCATGGAAGACACCACACACTTTCAAATTAATTTGAATTTTTTTTTGAAAACCCATTTTGAAATTTCAATATATAAAGTAACCTCAAACCTCAACTCCCTTAAGAAACCAACTAACCAACATGGGCAAGAATACTAGATTTTTAAATGAAACTCAATCAACTCACCACCTTTTAGTCAACACAAACACTTGAAAATTCTCTAAAAATTGGAGGTTAATATTACATAATTATGTAATAATTTATGAGGTCACACACCTTGGATAACCCATAGACATTTCAGTTGGGCTTTGACCTACTTGTCCTTAGGCCAAAACTAGGAAAACTTGATAGTACTCAAAAAGCTTCAATTTGCACATAAAAGATCTTAAAAGAATAAAATAAATTTTAGCACACCTATATGGAGTAAAAAAACTATTATATGCAACAAAATCATCTTTACAACCCATATTAATTTTTTTGACAATTGGAAACCTCCATTCTCTGCTTACAGACCTTCAAGACCAAAATCATTAAACATACCTTGACCACACATGTTTGCAGTCTAGTTCTTGAAATGAGAAACTCATAAAGTGATAAAATTTAGATACTTTAACTTATTCATATATAAACCTTGACTATAACATCTCACATATTATCCCCCTCACATCAAGCTCCATCTCATGTCATACAAGCTAACTGAGTTAGCTCCCCCTTAGCCAAACATATCTTCAAATGATATTATTATCTTGAAAAAAATTATCTTTGTCTTTATTGATCAACCTCTTTAACCATCATCCAAACTAATTTAATATCTCAAAGAATTAAATCTATAAGCTTATCTTTCACAATCTCTCACTTACCCTTTGCCTTAAAGCTTTGTATTTATTGGTAGTTTGATCATTACCTAGAAAATAAATACTTGATTCCACACAAAAAATGTCTCCTAAGAATCATAGGTATAGACAACCACTTTTAATAGACATAACTCTTAAACCTTCTTAATGATATCAACAATATAACAACACATTATCATCCTACTCAAAAAACCTTGTCTTTAGTCTTTACTATTTGATTAATCAATTTAAGCACTTGACAAGATCTTACCTTTAGGATAAAAAAATCTAAACACCCCTTGGGCATATTTGAACAAGATAAACATACATTTATATGCAATAGAATATCTAGATAACACACCATCCTTGATCAGACATTTAGAAACTTACATTCTTTGTTTATAATCCTTCAGATCTAACATCTTCATTCTAATGGCCTATCTTGTCCTGCAACAACAATCAAAGCTCAACAAGCATCCACCATGCTTCCTCTTGTTGTCAAGTGTCCCCTTAAAGCTTAGATAGAGACACCTTTTTGACATAGTGAGACTAAAAGTACCAAAACTCATAAGACTCCCATATCTCCATACTCTCATTTGAATTATGGTCCTGCTTCATCACTAGATTGAATTTGAATGGATCCTTAACTTCATTATTTTCCTTAGACTTATCAACTAATGAAAATAATAGAAACTCTTAACTTTCCTTCATGTATATCATGGAAAATAAACCATCTTTGGTCTCAGTCTGATCTCTCTTAATAGGATTAGGTTTCAACAACCATTTGTGACATCTTCCTTGCATACTAGGAGCTCCATATACCTTATATTGCTTTGATAACTCATTTAACTTGTTCTTGAAATACCTATTAATGTTACCATCTCTATGATATCTAAAAACAAAGTATCATCCATACCTTCTGCTTGATGAATATTATGAATCTCAGCAAACATACCATCTTGTCTCTTAGGTTCATTATGCTCACGCTTGATTGTCTTAGGTCTTCATACATGGGTCAATATTTTCTCATGCATTCTTGGGGAGAATCTAGAAATATGTCCCATGTCTTAACAAATGTAGTAAATAATATCTTCCATACCTTTTTTTTTTAAATATGGAGTGATCTCCTTTTGATTGATTGCTTCTTCTTACATAGTCCTTTGCCCTATAAGCAACAAGATGACAAACTTAGCAATGGCCCATAAAAAAATTGGCATACCTTGAAGCATTTGGTTATCTGATTAGCTTCTTTATTTTGTCTTTGACTTGATTTGACTTTTTGTCTTTCATGCTACCATCCTCTTTGCCTTTTTTATTTCTTTTGTTCTTCTTCAATCTTGCCTATCTTGATTATGACATTTTCATGCTCATCCTTCAGGGAAATAAGATTAGATTTCAATTAAACACATTCATCTTCTTTATCCCTCATGCTTTAAATTGTAGCTTCTAATTGAATTATAATATCTTTGATGGTCACCTTATCCACCTTAGCCCTTTTGGCTATGTAATCTTTTAATCTACATGTTTGTTCTTTAATAATCTTTATAGAGTCAAGATTTGACTTCAACTCATCATGATCACCTTGATTTAAACTCAAATTGGAATTTGTATCTTCTAACTAAGTCTTGAGGTGTCTACATTCTTCCTCTTTTGAACTTAGATTTGTCTTTGTAACCCTTAACTGATCCTCATGAATGTTGATCTTCTCTTTATCAGCTTTTGATCTTAAGTTTTCTGTCAATGTTTCTAGCTCCTTATTGATCTTGATTTGTTCTTTATTCTTCTTTTCTTCTCTCTCGGTCTTGTCTAAAAAAATTCCCTTAAGAGAATTGACTTGTGCTTCAAGACCTCCTTATTTGATAATTCCTCTTTTTTTGCTCCTTCAATTCACCAAGTTCACTCATGAGCTCAACCTATATATGAACTTCTTCTTCCTTTTCATTGTTATCACAAACTACTTTATCAAACATGATGATATTTTCACCCATATTATACCTTGGATCACCTTCAAGTGTCTAAAATTTTCATATAATGTATGACTCTAATAATAATTATTAGAGGTACAATTACTGAGAGGGGGTGTGAATTAGTGATTCAAGATAATCCAGTTTAATTCCCAACTCTTAAACATTTATCATACATTAACTTGATCAAGCAACATAAACATGAATGAGCATACCTCTAAAGCATACATAAGAGTATACATCACATGAACACATCATATATGTGGGAAACCCTCTTTGGAAATAAAATACACTGAACCCTACAAGATGGAATACATTGTTATAAAACAATATCCAACATTTAAACCACCACCCACTGATCAAGGAAAACCCATCCCTTAGTTTAGTGAGACACCCATCCTACAAGGAGGATCCAACCCCCTAAACAACCAAGCATCCACTCAGCTACCTTGATATGATATCCACCTTGGTTTGATGTCTTATATAATTAATTATGGAATTATCTTACTTTCATTATTTCCCCTTTACACTCTTACAAACTTTCACATACAAATAATGCATCCAGAACACCCTTTTGGATCACTCTTCACTTACAAGAACATACACAATCAGAAAACTTGTAACAACTCTATCACAAAATTAGAAACATGACCTATAGGTCATTCACACACTCCTCAAACTATTCAACTCTTCAATCCATCCACTAATCAAACTCACTCAATTAGCCACTAGGGATTACTCACTTAATTTGCCTCTTCTCCGATTATTAAGTCCAATTACCTATATGTTCACAACCATCAAATTGATTAGATAAAAATTACTGATCCTCTTTACTCTTTGATGGTCCTCACTAACATGTACCTTATTTTAAAGGTTACTTTGCTTAATGTCACATCTGCTCTACTCTGTTCTCTCAAGTCTAGAAACCATTACCTTTTTCTCCACTATTTATAGAGTCTTTAAGCATAAAAACTTCTTGGTCAAGCATAAGACTTAACTTAACCCTTAATATGTCTATAATTATATTACATGGATCAAATATATCCTCATATATTTTCCATAACATCTATGGGTCATACTTAAGAAACTATGCCTTTCAGTTAGGCCTTAGTAGCCCTTATATGTCTCATGGAGACATATTCACCCATTCAACACTCCATCATGAAAATTAAGAACATACGATCACTTTCAAATACATGGGTCCACTCCATATGATCTCTAAGACATATTTAGGTGATTTATCCCACCAAGACACCCATCTACTAAAGTACAAAATTTTCAAACTTTATTATATACATTCAATCACCATGAACAAGTATACAGTTAGCTTCCAATCCTTTATTCATATTGAATATGTATTGGTCAAACCTATAAACACCACACATATGATCTTAATTGATTATAAAACACTCTCTAATAGTTAAATCATTTTTAAACACCAAAATACTATCAAGAACAAATATATTATCCTTCTTGGGTCACTTTTAAAACATGGTCAAACACAGTTAAATTTAAAGCTCTATAAATTTGGTTGTACAAATATTCAGACCTTCTAACTAGATTTAATAGATGCATCTTGAGGTCCTATATAAATATGATTTTTACTATATCAATAAATTCATCTTGGATAAATATTTATAGCCCAAAAATTGAGCACCAATTTTCCTCACAAATTTAAATATTTAAATTCCATTGGTCACTGAGTAATTATTAAACATCAAGCATGTTGACCTCACCTTATGCACCATAGAAACTTGGAACAAACACACTCCATTGATCTCCTCTGAATATCTTGATCTTTATCTTGAAATTCTCACTATTGATCTTAGATAAGAGCTCCCACAATCATGCCACTTGGTATCTCTACATGCTTTCTATACATTTGAATTTTGACTCAACCCACATGATCAATATCTATTAGTACAAATGTTAGTGAACCATTGATCTACTGTCAACTCAATAAGATAGTGACACTTGTCACTAGTGCATTTAATCATAGGTACCTTTAACATTTAGTCTAAATATGCACCATTGGATCAAGATATGGACATTGAATGCTCACCATTAGATCTAATAACTAGTGACCTCATATTTTAATGAAGTTAAACCTGATAGTCTCTAGCCTGACATAGTCTTCGAGAGCAAATTTGAAGCTTTATAACTTGAGCTAGAAAACACTTCAAGAGTATATATTTTTAGGGGACATTTTTGGTTCTATATATAACAAATCCATGAAATACTTTGACCTCAGTTGAATTTATTAGTAATTCACAAACTTGTTGGTTCATTCATATCTACATGACATGCAGTGATGGTCTAACTTCTCTTAAGCTATAAGATACATGTTTATTATTCCAAATGATCAAGTGACACACCATAGATTTACCAAGACATCCATGGATGCCTCATGACTTCTTCTTTGTCCTTAAAGACTTGAATATGTTTTATATATCTCTAAACTATCAATAACAACCATCAATTGCCTATATCAAGCAAACACTAAAGAATAATGTAAGAACACTAAAGCACACTTTTTCATTCTCATCCTAACACACATGACACTTCATCAACCACCTTGGTCACCTTAGAGACATCATTGACAAACCTACAATAGGGATTTTGAATACTTACTCTGAAGAACATTTACTAAGATCAAAAGAATCAAATAAGCTGTGGATACTATGAGAATCTTATTGAATGAGGATATTAAATCATCATTGAAATGAACATACATAATGAATGATAATGTTAAAATAAAAGTCAAAAGTCAATTAGATAATATGTTACCTGGTAGTATCATAACCCATATAGAATATATGAAATGGATAGGCCCCATGACGATTCAAAACAAGAAAACTAGTGAAATACACATATGCATTGATTATAAATAATTAAATAAAGATTGATTATATGACCTTTTTCCAACATCATTTACTAAGTAGATATTAAAAAGTTTACAAGAAGATAATTTATTCCTTAATAAATGGATTCTTAGGATACCATTAGGTCATAATAGCACTAGAATATCAACAAAAAATTACATATAACATATAATGGGGATCCTTTATATATAAAATGATGTCCTTCAGATTGAAAAATGCATCGATTGTGTTCAGATGCATAAAATGATTGCATTTAGTGATTTCATACATGAGTTTTTGAAAGTGTATATTGATGATTGGATGGTATACAATTTAATAAAATACCATGTCCATGTGTTTAAGATGATGTTCCAAATATGTAGACAACTAAACATTTATCTTAATCTCAATAAATGCATCTTTGCCACATCATTTAGCATTTTATTGTAATACATAATACGTAAATAGGGTTTGATGTTAGATGTACTTAAAACTAAAATCATCATAAAATTACCACCACCCAAGACACAAAAGGAGGTTAAAATAATATTAGGTTATACATGATATCACTATTGGATCATAAGGAACCACACAACCATAAGCACACCCATAGAGGAATTGTTGAAAACATTACATAATCAACCATTGGATTGGTCAAAATAATGTTAGGAATAATTTGACACACTAAAAAATAAAATTATAGATGCCACATTAGTAGTGTTTCTAGACTGGAGTATCTCATTCCATGTCCATGTTGATGCCTCTAGAATTGTAATTAGAGTAGTGTTGGCACAACCTTAAAAAATAGAGATCATCCAATATCATTTGCTAGTATTAAATTAGCTAAGGTGGAAAGGAATTATTCAACCACATAATATGAGGCACCCATTATGGTGTATGTGGTATAGAACTTTAGGTATTATATATTGTAAAATATATTTATATTATTTATAAACCATGAACCAATTAAATACTTGTTAAGTAGGCCAATAATACAAGAAACAATTTTCCTTTGGCTCTTGTTATTTTAATAATTTGATTTCAAAATTATGGTTAAACTAGGGAAGGCTAACAATGGACATGATTACTTATCTCGAATAACTAAATGGGAAGATATAGGACCAATTAAGGATGAGTTTTCCATATCTCACCTCTTATGTGTGGAAGAACTGACCAAAAATATGAAGAATATTTCATATTTGTCATCCATCAGAGAGTTTATGGAAGAGTATAGTACATTATAAAGGAAGAGATTAATGATTCAAGCATTTCCATTCACATTAATTTAAGGAACATTATATAATAAAGGAAGAGATGAGATATTATGTAGAGTAACATTAATGTATGAGAGAAACAATATACTAAGAGAATCTCATGATGGAGTTTTAGGATGGAAAAATTATGCAGAAGATATGGTAAATAAAAAAATTAATAACAGGATTATGGTGGCCATCACATTTTAAGGATGCAAATCAATACATGATAAATTGTGATATATGTTAGAGAGTGGGTAAACTGAGTGATATAGATGAGATGCCTCTCTGCATAATTTTGGTGCTAGTTCCATTTTAAAAATGGGCAATTGATTTTTTAGGTCCCATCAAACTATGGAAAGGAAGAACAATTCTAGGTTCATCATTACTAGAACTGAATACTTAATAAGATGATAAATGTTTGTGCCAAAAAAATATTATACTACCAAGACTACAATAAAATTACTATATGAAAATATAATCATAGCTTTGAATGTCCTTTAATTGTAACAAGTGATCATGGTAAGAACTTACTCAAAAATATAATTGCATAACTTCTTAAACATTTCTTGATCTAACATTATAGGAGCACTCCTTACCATCATGAAGAAAATGGCATTGTTGAGGTGTTTAATAATGTATTAAAGAAATTATTAAACAAAGTATGTAAAAAATATTGGAAATTAGGATACTATGATATTGGTAGTATTTTGGTATTACCTCACCACCTAAAAAAACTAAGTATGTCCCCTTTTAATTAGTATATGCTCTAGAAATGGTAGTACCAATGGAGTGCACATTACCAAATTTGTGACTTGTAGTAACATATAGGTTGAATGAGAAAGATTCCATTTAGGAGATATTTATAAAACTAGAAAATTTTGATGGAAAAGGTTATTAGTGGTATATAATAAAACTTGAGAAAAGACGCTAAAAATCTTAGCATGATAGGCATCTCAAGGTTAAATATGTTTAGATTGGAGATAAAGTTTTAATATATGATAGGAAATATAAAAATTGGGGCAAGCTCAAAATTAGATGACTTGGACCCTATATAGTGGAGGATATACTAGAATCAAGATAAATAAAATTGAAAACACTTGCAGGAATATTTTGAAAAGTTTTGTGAATGGGGCTTGACTAAAACTCTACACTATAGACAACTATAATGAATGATGGTAAATAGGCAAGAGATAGTACGAGGTGACACTATTCTTATAGTTGGGTAAAGTTATGTATAGGTTACTAGTGTACCCTATACCATATGCTTAATTTTATGTTTATATATTATGTTACCTCCCCATTAGGTTGGCATTATCCTCCCAAATGGGAAAATTGAATAGGGATATTGTGGTGTCCTAAAACCAATTATTTTGATACCTAGTTATCTAATAATGTCAAAACATCCTAGTAGGACAAACATGAAGAGTAAGAAGTAGGAAGAAAGGGGAGATGAAAATAAAAACTATTGAAAAATAAAAAATAATTTTGAAAAAACCTAAAAACCTTTGAAAAAATATGGAAAAAATAATCGAAGGAAAAAATCAGATCCCAAAAATAAACAATGAATAAATAGGAAGCATTAGTTAAAGGAAAAAAACAAGTGAATAAGAAAAATAAGTATAGTGGTGAAAGAATGAAGTTAGAACATAATAAAAATTAGATGAGTTTTTTTTAAGAATAATACATGGCATAAAATGGTTTTTAAATTAATAATACAAGCAAAAAAAATGAAATGGGTAGATGGTAGGAACTACAAACACAATCAAAAAGCTGATAAAACTAATGACATCAAGAGGATAAGATCAAAATAAATGAGAAAAGAGTGAAAATACAAGTAAAATAAATTCCAAAGTAGATGAGAGGGATGGAATGAATAAAAAATAATTAATATGAGTTAATGCATGAGCTAAATGACATGATTAATGGACAGATCAAATGCACTATAAATCAAGGGTTTTGATAAAAAAATTACACAATCCTTTGAATACCAACACTATGCATAAATTTTGAGTGAGATGCTTATACTCTATAATTTTTCCTTGCATATTCAGACCAAGAAAAGATAAATATACCTTAGGTTATCATTTCATAATAGATCAAACAACCTAAGTATTAAAAAATGCTCGATAAAATCAAAGAGTCTAGATCCATTGAGAGATTTTTCTAAAGTTCCCTATCCCATGATGCATGGAGAATATATTCATAGATATTTTAAGTCTCACATAAAAAAATTAATCTTAGGGTACTAGAGGTATAGAAAATCAAAATTATTCAAACAAACCCACAACCACAATAGTTGGAGTACAAGTCAGGATTTAACATCATAACAAGGATGAAACTGGACCCATAGAGTGACTTTCCATTCTTTGGGTTGATGAAAATATCATTACATGTGATGCTTATTCAAGCATGTGAATACATTTTATACCTAGATGAACCCTACCAAATTACACTAGACATAATTTAAATATTGTTTATACTCATGCATGAATGACACAACGCCCATAAAAGTGATAAGAATAATGTGAGCACAAAATCAATAACTTAGATTCAAAGTAAAATTTTAAATCATGAGCCTTGTCAATTTATAATATCAAGGATATTCATATTTATAATAAAGGTCATAGCTTGGAATATATACTATACAAATAGATAAAACTCAATAATTGTAAAATGTGTGTATATAACATATTATATGAACTCTACAGGCATGAAGTATGATTTGGCTATCGCTCTCCATGAAAACTACCTAAAGAGTATTTGTAAAATCAAGAAAGATAATTTTATGGTTCACTACTCTTAGTACTAGCTATGTACTCTATGCATACCATTATTGGAAATGAGGGGTCAATAAAATAAAAGTAAGATACACCCATATGATCCCAATTAACAACTACAATGAAATATATCATTGTAATGCATGAGGTTTAAAATTTTATTCAATGGGATAAAATGATTAGGAATATGGTTGATGGAAGATTCTATATATCCAAACAAATTATCCAAAAATACCATATACAAATCCAATTTATAGTAGATACAAATAAAATTTACATCGAGCCTTTTTCTACAAAAGATTCACCCCTTCCACCCTTTCCCTATGAAGTCAGTGATGAGCAAGTTGAGGCATTAATTATTAGAGATCAGAGTTTAACATTAGACCCTAGGGCACAAAAATTCCTTAATGAACTAGTGGTGGGTTCTCATAATAGGGAAGAAGAAGAAGTTATCTATTAAAATAAAACACCATTATCATAGAAGGATTTAGACACATTAAAAATGAACCCTAGTGTCTATAGATCATCCTGGTTGAATAAGGGGATCATAGAGTTGGAACCCTTCATTGAAGAAGAATAAGAAGATGAGATATTTATGGTTGAATATTATACTAATGTAGAGGTTTTGGGGGAAGAATAAATGGAAAGTAGTGGTAGCCACTCATATTCTTTGAGGGCAAAGAACACTAAAATAGGGGAGGGAACATCACCTAAAAGAAAAATAAAAATTTAGACAATAGAATAACAAGAGGTTTCCCATAAAACATATTTGGTAACTAGTAAAACCTTGTTACAAATGAGTGGAGGAAAAAGAGGGATAAGTTTCTCACTAAAGCCACTCCAAAAAGGGAAGAAAAAACAAAAAGTGGTGAAAATCAAAGATAAAAAAAAAATTTAGTAATATATTTTGAGATAAACTCCTTAGAAGGAGACCAAGAGGAAATGGAAAAAAGTAAGGAAAAATATGATACCACAAAGGTTCTTGATATAAATACATTGATGGGAATATTCCATAAGAAATGAGGAATATGTACAGTTGGGGACTTGCATAAAAATAAAAATACAAAATGGAGATAGAGGGTAGTCATATCTTTCTTGGACTACATAGATTTGAGTCCATTTGAATTAGATGAAATAATAGTAACACTCCCAGTCTATTTATAGGAGATAGTCATACAAATAAAGTATAAGAGCAATGAGACTCAATTGACCATATCAAAGTATCAAGTAGATGCATTAAATAAAACTAAAGAATATGTAATTATGTCTCTATCCAACCAATAAAGGCTCAAATAACTTCAAAAACTAGAATTAAGATCAAAAAAAAAATTATAATAGCCTCAGAAGCTTGGGAAAAATAAAAACAACTACAATGGGATAGATAACTAGAAGATCTAGTAACATAACAAAGTAAAAACCTAGAGTAAGAACTAGATGGAGAAAATAGAAAAATATGAGAAATTGTAGAATCCACTACTCAATAAGCAAATAGTTGTTAGAAAAAGAGAATATGAAGAAAGATGAAGTAGAGAGAATGAAGTTATAAAAATAAAATGAAGAAAGAAGGGAGTTGGAATAAAAAAATAAAAATAAAATGAAATAAGTTGAGAAAAATAAAAAGGAGAAGGAGAAGAAAATAAAAACACATGAAGAGAAAAGAGTAGAAGAGGAGAAATAGAAAAAATTTGTAGAGGAAGAGGGAAAAATAATAAATTTGTAGAAAAAGAGGAGGTAAAGTAAAGGGAAAAAGAGGTAGAGAAGAAAAAAGAGGACAAATAAAAAATAGTATAAGAAGTAAAGGCAAAGGATGAAGGGATGAGAATCCCCTCTATAACTTGTAGAGTAATAGGGGACACTATTCAAATTTCAATGCAGATTACTTTGGGAATAATGGGAATGGGTTATAAGAGTATAGTTACTCTTTTGGACCCCCTATAAATGATAAAATATGAATTAGAAAGGCATAAACAAGTCACATCTACCATCATGGTGCTGAAAAACTTTCTTCAGCCTACTGTAGGAGGGAAAACTCAAGTGGCCCTATAAAATATAACCCAAATAGATAAATAAATAATTAGGGACACTCTTATTTAGATTTTTAAAGGAGATTTTATGTAATAATATGTGAACCTTGAAGAAGGCATTAAAAAATGTCTCAATGCATTAACTAACAATCGACCATAGTATGATCATCATACAACCCTACCGTTAGAGAAACAATTGGAAGACTAGAAAATTTCATAAATTATGAAAGTGTTACAATTGATAAAATATTAATAAGACTTTATGAAAGAAATAAATATAAATAAGAGTTGTTAGGAACACTTAAAGGATAAAATCAAACAAAGCAAAAAAAAATACAAGGATCAAGTAGGGAAACTATAAGAGATAATGGATGATGTAGCTACCTATTTTGATTATTCACTTAGCTTGCCCCTATAGACACAAGATAAAAAGGAAGAACTAAAATCAATGGAAAAATATTTGAGTGTTTTCTCAACTAATTTTGGGTCCCAACACATCCCATCCAAGATAGAATTAGCCAAGTTGATATCTCTGCATGAGTAGTATAAGTAGAAATAGTTACATTGAATATCAGTCTATGAAAATATGTAGAATTATGGTACTTACATGAGCACTCAAATATAAAATATAGAGGTGAAAATCAAAGACCATGAAAACTAATTACAAATACTCTAGAAAATTCTAGTTTTGAATGATATAGTAATGGAAACAAAGGAGAGCATGGATTTAGAAATAAAAATTAGGGAAGCAAAGACAATAATTATGAACCGAGATACTTTTCCAAGGAGATGATAAAATATGGGAAACATCTATCCAAGAGTGGGGAACCAACATCTTGATTCAATTTTATTTAACAAGTTAATTTTTATTACAATTAGACAGATGGAATTTTTATACCTACCAATACTTTAGATTTGTATTGAGGATGTGATAAAGATATAAAAGTAAAGAAAATATTGGAAGTATTTTCAGTCAGTTAAAGTCGAAATTTTAGATATTTCATATCCGTTTCCTTTACCGTAACAAAAAAATACTTCTCTAGATTGACATAATAGAGGCTTCTTTTGACTGGGAAAGATGGTAAGAATTCAACTCTTACGATAACATAAAATGACATGATTAGAGAAAGGGCATGTCTCACATAGACATGACCATTGAATTTTAATATATAATGTTGGTATTTATACTAATAAATTATAATAGAGTAGATATAGCATAGATAAAGTTGAAGTATAATAGTTTGGAGTAATAATAGGTTAGAAAATTTATACTTATTTTGTTTTATGAATGTATGTAGAAAATATTTCTAACAAATACTAACCCATACATCACATTGGTTATAACTAAAGTTAACTTAATCAACATAAACCATATATATCTAATCATTTTAACTTTTATGTCAACAAACACCATAAAAAATCTGACGAATGAATTCATAATATCACACCATAAGATCATGACTTATCATCCTCAAGACAATGTGCAATCCGAAGCATCAAAAAAAGTTCTTGAGAATATTCTCAATAAAATATGTAATGCATAGAGAGATTATTAGGAGGATCTAATTGATATGATATTATGGGCATACATGACCAACTATAATTATGTGACAAGATTCACTCCTTTTTTAGCTAGTCTACAAATTGGAAGCAGTGATGCTAATAGAATACATAGTTCCTAGTATGTGAATTATGTTGATAATGTGACTGGGAGATCAAGAGTTACTTTTAGAAAGTTTTTTGGATTTAAAACACATGGAATAAACTAGGCAGAGATCAATTTGGACATAGGAAATAAACAATAAGATCTAAAAGGCATGACATGATCACAACCTATGATTTAAGGAATTTTATCCAAAATAGATAGTGTTGTTATATGAAAACATATTATAGGCATATCCATAAAATATGTGCGTTAAGTGGAAATGCCATATGTCATCCATGGAATTTCACAACAAGGAACTATAATGCTCATGGACCTTCAAAGAACCATCCTTTTGAGTTAAGTAAATGGTTCAAGGATTAAGCCTTATCACCAATGATCTATATAAATCTGATGTTAAAAAATAAATTAGATGCTGAGTTACACCATGTATATAGGAATTATGTTTATTTTACAATATTTCTTTTGTTTTTGTATGTTTTTTAGTGTATCTATGTATAGTGAAATCTGTATATTGTAGACATTAAGAACATTTTTAAAAATTAAAAGTCATAGAACATGAAATAGAAGCAACAAATAAATGAGAGGGAATAGATTAATCAACTTATAATTCAATGAATTAAGCATAGGAATGAGGAATTGACAAAAGGTACAAAGGAGACCTACCAAATAGTAACTATTAGCCAAACTTAGCTACCATTGGTAAGTAACATTTAAAAATTTAGCCATCATGATCTTCACCTTGTTGATAGCCTTTTAATAGGTTTTATCTTGGTTTAAAAGTGAGTCTTTATCATAAAATGATGTATTATCAAGTGTATTTAGTCATTTTAAGGTCTCCTACAAGTTCTAGATTTTAAAAAGAGAGAATCAAAACTTCTAGTCTTGTCATTAATCCCTTTTATTAGAATCTTATGACATGTTTTTTGAAAGATTAAGGTAAATTTGGAGAAGTTAAGGTAATGAGGGGTTATGGTTTTATACTTTTTTATAGCTTTTCCTTGTGTAGTACTTCATTGTCAAAAGTCATGAAGGCATAGGTCAGTCCAAATACAATTTGTTAGAGTGACATGGTCACACATCAAAGCATTAAATGTGATCTTAGGCCAGATTGCTTTGTAATATTTTTTACTAACCCTCTTAAATGCATTTCATACCTTTTTAACATACTATAAGGCTTGTCAAGTGGATCCAAGGCCAACATAGTGATTTGTATGTATAAAAGACACTTGTAAATCACATTCAACATGGGAAGTGATAGGAAATAGTCAAAGAATATTAGTTTTAACAGTTACAACACATATTTCAATCTCATTATTTACCAAGGAGTCAATTTCAAGAATTTTTATGAGTTTGAGAAGAAAATGAGAGCTCATTTGAATGGGTTTTAAGAGTGGTAAGTGTCCTCTTACCTTCCCCAAGTTAAATCCATGTTATTGACCAAATTTAACTTTTAGGTCAAATTTGGGGCACCCCTAGGTCAAAAAATAACTTCTAGATGTTTTATGGGGTCTAATTTATTTTAATGGGGTGTATTACATGTCATTTAATGTTATAATAGCCTTGACCTTTAGTTATTTTAGTCCTTTTAGTCATTTTGGGTCATTTTGAGGTCAAAAAAGGTGTATTTATTGAGTTTTATGGGTATCTTGGGAAGTGTGAAGGTTATAAAATATTATGTCATGCCCCATGTGTCCACTTAAGTCTTAATCAACTGAGATAACTTAAAATTGATAGGTTGTGCAAAAGAAAAGGCAATTTTCTAGTGAAATAAGAAAATGGCACATATACAGCCTCCTTGGGAAGTGTACCACATGGGAAAGGATTATAAAATGCATATTTAGCTTCCCCATGCTCATATCCATGTTTGAAATGATCTGGAGGTATCATTTTAATGCCAAAACTGTTCTACTCCTTTTCACTTATCTTGGCAAGCAAAAGTGCCCTGTAGGTTTGTAATTGGTACAGTTAGCACAATATTTTTTAGGCACAATGATCTTGAGGTGTATTCCAAACTCAGTTAGATTCCATTTGATGTTTGGTTGTAAAGGAATGGTGTTTTGAGCTTTATGAACCATTCTTAAGAAGTTAACCTTTCAAGTCTTCTTTCTAATATGTGCACCCTACAATTTTTTCTCTTATTTGTGAAAGTCCATACAATTCACGTGATGAGATTGGTTCTAGAGGATCTTGAATTCCTTCCCTCATTTCCCCCATGATTGGTTTCACTTTTGGTTTTGATTTGGTGAGCCAACTAGCTCAGTTTGCAAATAAGAATGAGGGAGTGAAGTCACAGTCATTTCTACCTTGTTCAAAAAAATTAATCTTTTATAGAGGTTTTGTGTGAATGGAAAAGGATATCACACATGCCTAAAATTCATATTTCTAACTTCTGCCATGTTTTGGTTCCATCATGTCATCTTTTGGGTAGCTTTTAACCTTATCTTTCTCCATAGTGAACTTCATGCTTAGTTTCACTTGAAGTCACCTATATAAGTTTGTTTAACTTGTCCATGGAGTTGTAATTAGAATGATTTATTTATCCAAGCCACCATTAGTTTTAAAGAGTCCATTTAGATGCTTGGAAAATGTTAAAATATAGTCCCAAGCATATTCACCATGCTTAAATAGTCTTTTGATGTTCCTAATTTCTCTATCCCATGTATATGATAATGATTTTCATGTTGGGGAATATATATTAGAGTTGGTTTCAATTTTTAATTGATGGAGATATTCCACTTGAGATTTGGCAATGAATCTAAGGTGTTTTGAAGCTTTTCACAAACATGTTTTTCCTGAATTCCATACCCTACCTATATGACATGCCCAATCCACACCTATAGGGCCTTGATGATGTCATGTTGAGGTGTGAGAAGGTTAATGTGTGCTACAACATCTTGATATGGATATAAGTGAATTGGTATGCTTGATGGAATCATTTAAATTTCATTTTCATAGAAGGTTCCATATTTTTCATATCTAGCTCACTGTTGGTATACCAAAGCATCCACCTACAGGTGGCTGAATAGGTTACTAAGATTATTTCATGGAGAGATGGAATTAATTGGACATGTCCTTAAAGTCTTGGTAAGGTATTTAGGCCATGAAAAGATCATATAAGTGTCTAAATGGAAAGAGTAAGTGTGAAACCAACTTGAAGAACCAAAGGACTTTGCTTTGGGAAATTGTCCCCAAAAGGCCAAAATAGAAGTCAAAGAGGTTTTGTAGGTACCTTAAAACATGCTTATAGAGTGTTCCAAAACATCCAAGTAGATGGACCATTTTTATCCTAGTATAGACAAGGGATATGAAAAGTTTGAGGGGAAAATAATGAGTGAATAATGGTTTTTGAGGAGCCTACAGATGCCCTCAAAAGAACTATGAATAGATAGTGATATCTATAGGGCTAAGGCAAAAAGGGAACCTTTTCCATCCAAGTTTCACAATGGACTTGAAATCATGTTCAAAGGTTTATAATAAGTTAAAGGAGTTTTTTTAACCCAAAAATATCATTATGAAGAGTTGACTGGTGATATTTTAAGGTCTAGTTGACACCTACATCAGTTCAGACACTAGTCCAATGTTCACCTATAGCTCAATATAAGACAATGAATTAATTATGATGACCAAAGTGGTGTTTCAAGATTCTCATGTTGATTTTAGGTCCAATATTGAATTTTTTGACCAAAAGGGTTCCAAAAGGAGTCCTTTAACCTCATGGACAAGCTGAATAGAGGCAAAGTGACCTATAGGTAGGTCTATAGGTAGGGTTGTCCCAATCATGGTAAAAGGAAATATAGTCATGAACCCAATGAGTATACAAGGTGAAAAACTATATATGAAGATATAAAATGATTTTTGTTTTCAAAATGAGGGTTAAATAATCCATTTTACACCATGATCAATCTCAATTAAGGCCATATGCATCTAAAATAAGGTTTATAGGTAGAGCACCTTAGTATGAGATAGTGACCCTAAGATAAACACCCCAATTGGTGCCTTGAAGGTTTTTAAGGAATAATATTGGTTCAAATAGATGTTTTTTGACCTTAGGGAGGTTTTAAGGAAGTCTTTTAGCATCATGAACAAGGCTCAATTGAGAAAATTGACACCTACAGTGGTAAGATGTAGGTGTCTCAGTCAATAGACAATGACCTAAGAGCTTGATGTTAGTGTTGTTTCCAAAATCAGCTTAGCTCATTTTGGAAGCAACCCCCTACGAAACTTGTCTGTTTCGTCTTGTCTCTCTAAGTTCATTTTTCGATACGAATTCTGTAATTCATTTTTCGTCTTGGTTGGATCGAGGAGTGGTTACCTCCTTGTCCAGGCCATGTTTCCCCTTCCCCGTTTTTTTTTTCTTTCCTCCCTCCGGAGTTGGTCTTTTTATATTTTTCCTGCAAGGGCGGCGATTTTCGCCGCCCCTGCATTTTTCCTGCAAGGGCGGCGATTTTCGCCGCCCCTGCATTTTTCCTGCAAGGGCGGCAATTTTCGCCACCCCTGCACTTTTCCTGCAAGGGCGGCGATTTTCGCCGCCCCTGCACAGGTTTGACCAACTCATGCAAGGGTGATGATTTTCGTCGCCCTTGCATGTCTCGATTTTCGTGCAAGGCATTAATGGCCCTACGCGGTGGGTTGTTGGGGTTGATTTTTCACCCTATATAATCTGATTTGGGCCTCATTTCTTCTCACTGCTTCCTCTCCTCCTCTTACCTCTTGAACCTGAGCGCCTCAAGTCACCTTTCGACGCACCTACTCGCGGATCCAACCTCAGGGCGCGCACATTTTTCAAGTAGGGTTTGTCTTTTGATTTATTTCTTGTTTTTATTTATTTTAAGTTGTTTTTGGTAGTTCATTTTTTAGGTGTTTTTCTTTTTGTTTCCCTCTTCCTCCCTTCCTACCCACGGTTTTTGCCACCGCGGCCTTGTGCGGGCGGCGATTTTTGCCGTCCGCATTTTTCTTATCTTCCATGCGAGGGCGGTGATTTTCGCCGCCCTTCCACACTTTGTTTCTCCGAGAGAGAGGGTGGTGATTTTTGCCGCCCCTGCATTTTCCTTGCAAGGGCGGCGATTTTTGCCGCCCCTGCATTTCTCTTCTTTTTCAACTAACTCACAAATTTTTTTTGGGTTGTCCTTTTCAAGCTTTCTCTTCCTCATTTTCTGTCCCTTTTCCCATCCTGGCCTTTTTAAGTGACCTCCAGTAACCCATGTCACTTAAATTGCACTCTCCCTCTTTCGCTCACTTTCCTTTCGTCTATGGCTGCAGCACCTTCAGTGAGCTCTTGCACACCTGCTTCCGTCCGAACAAGATCATCCCCTATGACGAAAGCATCTCCTTCAAAGGCGAAGACGATGAAATACAAGTACCAGGTTGTCTTCCCACTCATAGCGGTCACCTCGAATGTCGATGACATTCGAGACACCGAGATTAGCCACATAGATATGGCCGAATTCCTGGAACGAACCAGAGCAACAAATCTCAACACTGGGATAAAGATGATTATTGAGAGCAACATCCACCTGGTGGCCGCCTTCCCAGTAGTAGCACATCATGCGGAGTTCATCCTTCAATGCGTGCACTTTTACGACAAAGAGACCAGATCGGTCTCAGACACCAGTGGCAGCATGATCATTCGGTTGGACCCCAAATTTATCGACAAAGTTTTCCTATGTCCACCAGCCACCGAAGTAACTCAAATTGACTTCAAGAACGCGCAAAGGGAGTACGACAAAGACCCCGAGAGGGCAAAAAAGGTCATAAACCATAAATGGTTAAAAACCCCAAGGGCCAGTCTATCTAGATGGCCGAAAAGCTTCCCCAGAAGTGACTTCATTGAAGAAGTTGGTGACTTAATCACCCTCCTCAGCAGAGTACGGGGCCTCCTGTCCTCTTCAAAATTCCATGAATGGATGTATCCATTCATTAAGATCATCCTGCAAGGCAAACAGGCCATCTTTTAGGGGGAACAGATCAGCAACGCTATTCACGAGCAACTGACCAGGGTACAAACTTATTTTAAATTCTAAATGACCTCGTACCTGGTCTACATAGCTGCTACCATGCGATCTTTCCCAGGTTTAACAATAGAAGGAGATAGGAAGACCACCCCGGTCTATTCATACTATCCGCAGCTAACACTTCAGGGGTCAACACGTCATTTCAGACGAGTGAATGACGCATTCTTTGTCGTATTCCTATGTCTCTTCGATCCTCAACTGGAGCAGAAGAGAATATCAGACGAGGCCTGGATAGTAGTGAACAGTTTTGGCTGCATGTTCCTCCAGTTCTCTACATTTTCTTATCTTCGGGCAGGTTTCTACCAAGAATACCCTTATATGCTCCCTAGATTCCTTTCAAACAGGTTGGTCCTAATGGATCTTTGCCGACAACTGGCCATCGTGCACTCAAAATAGATGGAGCTTAAGAGACCTGGTTTCAAGTTTCCTATCCAGATTGGCAGATTTTTAGTTGCTACATCGACTAAAGCCAGGGTTATGGAAATAGAGATGCAGATGGTTACCATCAAATCATTTAAAAGATGGGAAAAATTTGATTACAAGGGAGTCAGAGAGACGATCCGAAGGAAGACTCAGTTCCACGAACCCATGATTGAGGACATCTGGGTGGATATGAGGACGGCTGAAGAGATAAGGAAGATGGACTATTGCCATCTCATGCTAGAGCAGATAGAGTATCTCGGGCTTGCTGAGATCCCTTCAGGGTTGATTGATGATGAGAATATCATGAACAGCAGATATCTGACAGAGAAGGTCGTTGGTTCCCCTCTTCCTCTGATTAACTGGTCTCAAAAAGAATTGACCTCTCTAAGGAAAAGATTCGAACCAGTATTGGCTAACACCAATAGTTGGTTGGCAGCAAAGGGGATCACCCTAAAAGAGTTCATCACAGGGTCAGAGGCTGAATACCAAGTAGAGATGAAGAGAAAAGCAGAAAGTCGAACCAAAAATAAATATGACGTTCCTTCATCTTCTAGACCTCACAAGCCTAGGATCATCTTTGTATCCAAAAAGCCTAGGTCAGCACAAGAGCCTGAGGTAGCAGTGGAAGAAACCAAAGAATAAAGCCCTGGGGTACAGGCAGCTCAACCAATGGGGGCAGCAGACCAACTTTCAGAACGACTAGGTGTTGGGTCTCCAACTTCGATGAGACAAGTACGGCCAATCCAGGGCTCCTCTCCTCCTCCTCAATCCCTACGATGCCCACTTCTCCTATCTCTCCCATCAATGTTCCCTCTTTTGGACCCACTTTCCCTTCCAAAGTTGTTTTTGGTGATCCTCAGGATCCTTCAGCAGGTTCACCTCGCTCTTCTGCATCCATTCCGAGTTTATCATCTCCATCTTTAAACCTACCACCGAGCCCTGCAACTGAGCCAGAACCAGTAGTTGATACAGTTTCACCAGTCACTCCAACTGCAACTACTGTCACCACCAGTAGTGTGGAAGCCGCTACCATGACACCGGCAGAGGCAACTATTGTTACAATAGGTACTTCTCTCCCGCCTTGGATGTCTGCTTTCACACTAAAGAGAAAGAAAAGGGCCATCTTCCCAGAAGAATTCGATTTTGGCAAGATAGTGCCGGCCAAAACAAGGGCTCCTAAGAAGCCAAAAATCCTCTCCAAGTTGGTCGAGGAAAAAGGGCAAAAAATTTTGGAAATTGCCAAACCTCCACAGGACGCAACCCTTGAGGGTTTTGAAATGAGCAGCTATTCCATTTCTCGTGTTGAACTTGGTAAAGTGACACACGAAGGTGCGAAGAGCGACCTTCAGTCAGCAATGGACATTATGGTCCAAAAATTTGACAGAGAAAAAGAGATGAAGGATTTTTATAAGGCCAAAGCCGAGCAGTTGACAACAGTGATTAGGAGATTCACTATCCCACCAGAAGCAGCGACTCCAGAGGCCTTTTTCGTGGATGATTCAGTCATCCAGAAAGCTGAAAAGACATATTTAAAAGGAAAAGTGATGTAAGAATATATTGAGAGAATGCATAGTCAGGGAGTCTCTCTGCTATCAGAGGTTGCAGAAAGAACAAGTAAAATGAAGAGGTTGAAAACTCAGGTAGACGATTTTGTCTCCCTTATCTCTCAGGAAATTAATGAATTAGAAAAAGATCTTGACAAATGGAAGGAAATGAATGATCTAAAAAAGAGTACCCTGATATCTATCGGTGTCATTCCCAACAAAGATTCCTATGTATAAATCAAGGAGTCAATGATCTTCAAGATTCAGGTACTCAAGGATCTAATTGATGATCTCAAAGCTTTCAAGGAAGCTAGTGATAAAATTGACCTGAGCCTGCTGAACAAATTAGAAGAGTTACCCTGCAACTTGACCTCTAAAGATCATCAGTTCCTTCCAGCAGGAGAAATGATTCAGAATTTCGAAGAGATGATCCAGAAGGATTTTAAAGGAACATCTTTCTCAATGACTTCGGTGGACAGCATTCTGGATGCTCAGTTAACTTTGGAGAATTTGAAATCCAGGTTAACTGGCCACTCTAAAGCCATCACAGCATTAAAAGACGCGCTAATTAGATCAAGAGTCATCTCCAAGAACGCAGTTGTGCTTGACAGCATAGGGATTCAGGCATCGATCACCATGTACGATGCTCATCTGAAGAAGTCTGGTGATAAGAATTGACTTTCTCTCTCCCTTTTTCTCTCTTCTTCTATCCTTATGCATTTATGTTTCGTGCAGAATGCATGCAATTTTGTAATATGTAATTACGAATAAAATATTTTTGGAAAATATCTAAAAGTCAAAGATGAGTCATCTTTGACCAAGATATTTTGTATATTTTATTATTTTCTATTTTTTGAGGATTTTCTCCCTATATATAGTGGAGACCTCATTTGTAAATGATCTTGGAAAAATTGAGAGCAAACACTCTACTGAAATTGAAGCAACTTTTGAGACTTTGTGCTCAGATTTGTAAATCATATTTTGTTGAATGAATGAGAAGCAAGTGATTTCAGACTTTGTGTTGAAGTTATCTGTGTCATCTAGAAAATGGTTTCTTATGTACTCTTTCCTGATAACCTCTTGTTTATCTAATTTAATAAGCAAAGTGAATGTGTTGATATTATCTAAAGGCGCTTCTAGAGGGTATAAGATAGACTTTGTGCTGCTTTTATCTTTCAGATTCATTTATCTTTTGTAGTTTCAGGTGAAAACTTTGTGCTTCACTTTACTCTACGGTTGTACTTGCTCCGGATCGGTGAAAGAAGCTACGGAAGACTTTGTGCTTGCGTGAGCATTCTTGCAGACTTTGTTACTTTAGGTGATCTTTTGCTATTCGTTTGATACCATTCCTGAAAGAAGAAGAATGTTATTAACTTTAGACCAAGATTTTTCCTCTTTTGTCTTTTGTACATTACCTCTGAAAAAAGAGAGGTAGATGTTGTTATACCACCCCCGTGTGTTATTTTCTGCTTAATTATATATTCGGCACGTAAGTATTGATAGGGAACCTCCCCTTGATGAGAGGAGAGATTTACCTCGTCCAGATCTGGTAAACCCATACTATTCATAGTGTAAATCTCCCTTATGTTGTGGCTGATATCCCCATTTTATCATCAGTTAGTTGACGACAAAATATTCACCCAACAGTTTTTGGTGACTCCACTGGGGACTCGAATGTGCAGCCTGAAACCTCAAGTTTCAGTTTGAAGCAGTCCTTACCCTTACCCATTACGTAATCTGGCGAATCCGTTTCATGTCTTACCCATTATCATTTTAGCCTTACCAGTTACCTCCATTATATTATCTGGTCTACAAAACCAGAGCTACTGGGAAGAACACGCATCTTGGAGCCTCAAGCTTCAACTTGAAGTAGTTTCAGTCCCATTTTTGTTTTAAAAAATATGGCAACCCCACGTTACACCAGAGGTCAGAGATCTAAGGGTGTTGTTGACCCTGTGTTTGAATTGGTGCAACAAAGTAATTTTGATCTGTTTCCCCCATCAGCTTCTCTTCGACGATTTAGGAGTGTTCCTTCTAGCCTTGTCAGGCCGCCTACCTATAAACACTCCACCAAGGTTTGTTATCCCACCTTTTCATCCCCTTATCATAATGGCTCAAGGCCCGTGGGGTAATTCTTTCGGTCCTCTTAATTTAACCCCATCTCTGCATGAACTACCTCATAGTTCTAGGAAAAAATTTCCTAAGTTTTTTGGTGATGGAAAGGTTCATCCCGATGAGCATATTGCCGCTTTCTCCATAGCATGTGGCGTAATAGGGGTCGAATTTGAAGATGTGGCAGTGAGACTTTTTGTGGAGACTTTACAAGGTGCCGCTGCGGATTGGTTCTATCACTTGCAACTCGGGTCAGTAACTGACTGGAATACACTAAAGTCCATATTTGAAGCTCGGTTTAAACCTGCTAAAGATGCACATGCTTTGTTAGCTCAGCTAACACAGATAAAAAAAGAATCCCATGAACCCATGAGGGATTTCATAGCCAAGTTCAACAAATTAAGAAATCGGATTCCTACTGTGGCTCAACCCACGCCAGAAAATCTCAAATGCTTTTTTATCAACTCACAGCTCCCCGAAGTAAGTTTTTTGTTGAGACGAGTTGGCCCTATGGACCTAGCCTTGGCCCAAGGATTGGCCACCAAGATTGAAGATGATCTTATCCTGGCAGGCAAAATCAGGAAAGATTCTGGTAAAAATAAATACCCCTCACCTGCTGAAAGCTCTTCCACGGGCACCACTGATCCTATGGTGCAAAAATTAACAAATGAATTGATAGCTTTGAAAAGACAAATTGCTTAAGGCACGTCTACTCCTACCTATCGAGATGCACCCAGGAGGACATTTTAGAATCAGCCATATCAAGGTAATACTGCCCGAACCCAAGGACAATCAAACCGCCTACCTCCCCCTTCAGGAAGATTAGCCATTGAAGCAGCACCTAAAAATTCAGCGGTTGGATACCTAGAAGCTGAGCACGACAACTCCTTTCAGCCGCAGCTAGATCAATCATAAAGTGCTAACCTCTTCGATGAACAGGATGAGGAACTAGCTGGTGACTCCAGTATCGGTTTTCTGGATTATCAAGATGAAGCCGGAGGTAAAGGGGAAGATTCAGAGGGAGCTTATGCTATTTTTACCAGATCTCAAAATCAGTCAGCTTCACGTGCTGACAAAGGGAAAGCAGATGAATAACCCCGGCAAGTAGTTTCTATTGCCTAATGCGGGACTCCATTACCCCCACAATCAAAAGATCAGGTAACTCATAAAAGAGTAACTACTCCCAATCACTCAATATTCCCCTCTCCTACTACTCAGGTTGGCGAAGTACCTATCAAAGCCTCTGATGAGGGGATTTCTTCTTCTTCTATTGCAACCACTTTTCAATCATTTGATATTATTGATCATGCTAGAAAGACTAAGATTCAGATGATAGAGGTTGAGTATTTGAGAGCTAACCCAGAGCAGTTTGATAGGTTAGCAGAGTATGTTAAAAATAAAGCTGTCCCTGTAGGACAAGATCCTTTGAAAGTTATTCTTGATCTCCCCAAAGACAAACCAACCCAAAATAATCTGGTTGTGACCCCTCCGATCACTCCTGGAAAAATAGAACCTTTCTATGTTTGCCTGCTTATAAATGGTTACAAACTAACTACATTATAGACTCTGGGGCTTCAGATAACGTCATGCCTGCAAAAGTGGCAGATTCTCTCAGCTTAACTTTAACCAAAACTTTTGGGAGGTGTTTTTCCATGGAAAACAAGCAATTTCCCCTACTTGGCCAAATAAAAGATGCCCAATACGCTTTTGCGGCTTTTCTGGAAAAGCGGATAAAAATGACGGTTCTAGTGGCCGATCTTCCAGCATCTTACGGCATCCTACTTGGGTGAAATTTTTGTAAGGATGTTGGAGGTGAGTTAAGCATGGACCTATCTGAAGCAAGGATTTCGGTTCAAGGCATCATGAAAAGATTGCTTCCTGAAAAGGAAGCCAGGTATGTAGTTACCCATTCCACAGCACCTGAAGCTCAGATTTTATTCGAGTCATCAGGCATGGGCACTTATTTCTTATCCACAGACGAGATCCACGGTGCATTAGATGAAACTCCTACGGGTGATGATTTGATTTTGGTTTCACCTGGTTCTAGGGGTGGAATGCCTAAGCGAAATGAACACATAAATCAACCCTTTCCCCAGAATGGGAAAGTTTTTAGAGAAAAAACCATACCTGATGAGCTATGGACCTTGGAGTTCGACGGCAGTTGCTCTTCTACTAGATCAGGAGCTGGAGTTGTGTTGGTATCCCCTCAGGGAGAGGTTATCCCTTTTTCCTACAAATTGCAATTCAACAATACTAACAATACGACTGAGTATGAATCCCTTTTGCTCAGACTACAGGCTGCCAAAGAAAAGGGCATTAGGAAACTCCATGCTAAAGGAGACACTGAATTGATAGTCTGTCAGATAAGGAACCTCTATCAGACCAAGAATGAGAGGTTGCACCATTATTGCAATCAGGTATGGGATCAGATCGAGGATTTTGACGCCTTCAATATCTCCACCGTTCTGAGAGAATTCAATGATCGAGCAGACGCATTGGCTGTCTCTGCCACTCTCCTGATTCCCCATCCTAATTTTAAGGGAGATAAGTATACTATTGAGCTGATTTTCCGACCAAGTGTACTAGACAATGTTGACCACTGGCAAGTATTTAACAATGATGATCAAATCATCGCCTTCTTGGAGCAAAAGGACAATTTCAAACAATTGTGTTTCAGAGGCAGTGAGCCCCGGGAGTATGGACTAACCCCCGAAACCCAGACCCATACAGGTGAAGATTTGTTACAGCTCAAGGGGAATAAAATTCCCAAAGGTTTGGTTTCCCTAGAAAAGTTGTTTGATGACCATGACAGGTTTGTCAAACAACAACGAACAGATTCAAATTCTTCTCAAGATTTTGATCAAGTCAACTTGGGAACCAAGCACGACCCTAAGATGGTAAACATTGGGAAATGTTGCACTTCCAAGGAAAGGTTTGAGCTTGCTAGTTTACTCCGTCAATATAGGGATGTGTTGGCCTATTCTTATGATGACTTGAAATCTCTCAGGCCACATGACATCCGTCATGACATCCCCCTGAAAGCCAACTCTGTGCCTTATAAATAGAAATTCAGGCAATATAATCCAAAAATCTCAGGTACTATTTTAGCTGAGATACAAAAGATGCTGGATGCTCGGATAATTTTTCTGATCCATCACTCAACATGGGTTGCTAACATAGTACCCGTCAGAAATAAAAATGGTGAGATTCGAATTTGTGTAGATTTCAAAAACTTGAATCAGTTGTCCTTAAAAGATAACTACCCCCTTCCCATTATGGATCAAGTCCTACAAATGGTAACAGATTCAGAAATGTTATCAATGCTTGACAGTTTTTTGGGTTATAATCAAGTGGAGGTCAGAAAAACAGATCAACATAAGACAGCATTCACCACACCCTGGGGCACTTTCGCTTACCGCAGGATGCCTTTCGATCTGATAAATGTAGGCGCTACTTTTCAAAGGGCTATGGATCTCGCTTTCAAAGATATAATGGGAAAATTCATTGTAGTGTACCTAGACGATCTGACGGTATTTTCAAAATAGCATTCCGAGCATGTCCACCATTTGCAAAAAGTACTAGAGCGCTGCTGTCAAAATGGCATCTTGTTAAACCCAAAGGAATCCATTTTTGGAGTAACTGAAGGGAAGCTTCTCAGACACATAGTGTCCCGAGAAGGCATCAGAATTGATTCAGAAAGAGTTAGATCCATCTAGGAACTTACTCTGCCTACCAGCAAGACCGCAGTTCATTCTTTCTTTGGAAAGGTCAATTTCCTTAAGAGATTTGTTCCAGAATTCGCCGAGAAAACCCGTCACATTGTCAACATGATGAAGAGCAATGCCACATTTAGGTGGACTGTCGAGGGCAAAGAAGCGTTCAAAGAAATTAAAGAAGCAATTGTAGGGGCACCAGTCTTGGTCTGTCCAGACTATACTAAAGGTTTCAAAATATATAGTTATGCCTCTGAGCATACACTATCAGCTATTTTGGTTCAGCCCAATTCAGAAAATGTAGAATCTCCTATTTCATTCATGAGCTGCCCACTCAAAAATCACGAGTTGAAATATTCCCTTATGGAGAAACACGCATACACCATGGTCAAGGCTGTCAAGCATTTTAGGTTTTATATCCTGAATTCTCACACCGAAGTCCTCGTACCAGATACAACAATAAAATCTATTTTAACTCAGCAAGAGTTTGGTACAAAGAGAGGTAACTGGATTGCCAAAACTCAGGAGTTTGACCTAGACATCAAACCAACCAAGCTTGTACGAGGAAGAGGTCTCTGCCAATTGATCGCCAACAACGTTCCAAATGGAATAAAAAGCAAGGAACCGGATATCAAAAGCATGCCCACGGTTCTCTTTGTCGCCACTACTGATAAGTGGTTTTTTAACATTGCTTATTTCCTAACATATGGTGAGTGTCCTCCTCATCTTTCTTTTAAAGAAAAATGGAATGTTAAATTAAAAGCAGTTGGTTATGTTCTATGGGACCATGGTATTTACAAGAGAAACCTGGATGGGGCATTTCTTCATTGTGTTGATAAAGCTCAACAAGAAAAACTTTTAGAATCTTTCCACAATTTGGCCTGTGGAGGACATTTCTCTGCACCGGTGACGGCACACAAGATTCTACGAGTGAGGTACTATTGGCACACGCTTTTTCAGGATGCTTACAAATGGGTGCGTAAGTGTGAGCTATGTCAGCAATTCGTTAGAAAGCCTAAGCTACCTGCTTTGCCCCTCAAGCCAGTTGTGATCGATGAACCATTTCAGCAGTGGGGTATTGATTTCATTGGCACAGTTAACCCATCTTCAAGTGCCGGACATGATTATGTCCTCACCGCGACAGACTATTTTACTAAGTGGGTGGAGGCCAAACCAACTAAGCATGCTACATCTGAAGTAGTATGCACCTTCCTCAAAGAAAATATCATCTCCAGGTTTGGGGTTCCACTAAAAATTGTGACAGATAATGCAGCCTGCTTTTCGTCACATGAAATCACTCAATTTTGTTTCCACTATGGGATTACCTTGTCTCACACTTCAGATTATTTCCCTCAAGGAAATGGACAAGTAGAATCAAGTAACAAGAACCTAGTCACCATTATCAGAAAGTTGGTGGATGACAATCAGAGAACATGGCACAAAGCCCTGTATGACACTTTATGGGCCGATAGGATAACACCCAAAAGAGCTATCAGGATGTCACCTTTCCAACTCCTATATGGACGAAATGCAAAAATCCCCATCACCCTCAAACTACCAGCACTCAGATTAACCAGAGCAATCGAAGACTCGACCTTTGAAAGCTCAATTGACAAGTGGATCATGTGTCTGATTGAGCTGAACGAACAACGAGTTTTGGTGGTGGATCGGATCAAGGAACATCAGAATCAGGTGAAGGCACTTTTTGATAAAAAAGCTAAAGCATGTGAATTCCATGTCAGAGATCAAGTCTTGTTATGGGACAAGCGACGTGAACCAAAAGGGATGCATGGCAAATTCGACTCCCTGTGGAAGGGTCCGTTCACCATTCGGCAGCTCTGTGGTGAAGCCAGCTTTTTGCTGGAGTATAAAGATGGAACGCCGTTTACACTACCTCACAATGGGCAGCATCTAAAGCTTTTCAACCTTTGAAGCTTGGATGAGTCCATTTGTAAAATATGTACAGTTCTTGTTTTTTTTTATCTTTCTTTTTTTCTCATTTTTTGCTCGACTCCGTAGCCCAATGGCTGGGATGAAGGCACTTAGAGACTAGTTTTCTACTTCCGCTAATCATTTCGATTGAGAGGAAGTTCCCCAACAGGAACCAGCTGTTGTTTCCAAAATTAGCTTAGCTCATTTTGGAAGCAACCCCCTACGAAACTTGTCCGTTTCATCTTGTCTCTCTAAGTTCATTTTTCGATACGAATTCTGTAATTCATTTTTCGTCTTGGTTGGATCGAGGAGTGGTTACCTCCTTGTCCAGGCCATGTTTCCCCTTCCCTTTTTTTTTTCTTTCCTCCCTCCGGAGTTGGTCTTTTTATATTTTTCCTGCAAGGGCGGTGATTTTCGCCGCCCCTACACTTTTTCCTGCAAGGGTGGTGATTTTTGCCGCCCCTGCACTTTTCCTGCAAGGGCAGCGATTTTTGCCGCCCTTGCGTGTCTCGATTTCTATGCAAGGCATTAATGGCCCTGCACGGTGGGTTGTTGGGGTTGGTTTTTCACCCTATATAATCCGATTTGGGCCTCATTTCTTCTCACTACTTCCTCTCCTCCTCCTACCTCTTGCACCTGAGCACCTCAAGAGACCTTTCGATGCACCTGCTCGCAGATCCAACCTCAGGGCACGTGCATTTTTCAAGTAGGGTTTGTCTTTTGATTTATTTCTTGTTTTTATTTATTTTAGGTTGTTTTTGGTAGTTCTTTTTTTAAGTGTTTTTCTTTTTGTTTCCCTCTTCCTCCCTTCCTACCCATGGTTTTTGCCACTGCGGCCTTGTGCAGGTGGCGATTTTCACCGCCCGCATTTTTCTTATCTTCCGTGCGAGGGCGGCGATTTTCACCGCCCTTCCACACTTCGTTTCTCCGAGAGCGAGGGTGGCAATTTTTTCCGCCCCTAAATTTTCCTTGCAAGGGCGGTGAAAATCGCCGCCCCTGCATTTTCCTTGCAAGGGCGGCGATTTTCGCCGCCCCTGCATTTTCCATGCAAGGGCGGCAATTTTTGCCGCCCCTACATTTCTCTTCTTTTTCAACTAACTCCCAGATTTTTTCTGGGTTGTCCTTTTCAAGCTTTCTCTTCCTCGTTTTCCATCCCTTTGCCCGTCCTAACCTTTTTAAGTGACCTCCAGTAACCCATGTCACTTAAATTACACTCTCCCTCTTTCGCTCACTTTCCTTTCGTCTATGGCTGCAGCACCTTCAGCGAGCTCCTGCACACCTGCTTCCATCCAAACAAGATCGTCCCCTATGACAGAAGCATCTCCTTCAAAGGTGAAGATGATGAAATACAAGTACCAGGGCATCTTCCTGCTCACAGTGGTCACCTCGAATGTCGATGACATTTGAGACACCGAGATCAGCCACATAGATATGGCCAAATTTTTGGAACGAACCAAAACAACAAATCCTAGCACTGGGATAAAGAGGATTATTGAGAGCAACATCCACCTGGTGGCCACCTTCCCAGTAGCAGCACATCATGCAGAGTTCATCCTTCAATGCGCGCACTTTTATGACAAAGAGACCAGATCGGTCTCAAACACCAGTGGCAGCATGATCATTCGGTTGGACCCCAAATTTATCGACAAAGTTTTCTTATGTCCACCAGCCACCGAAGTAACCCAAATTGACTTTGAGAAAGCGCAAAGGGAGTACGACAAAGACCCCGAGAGGGAAAAGAAGGTCATAAACCATAAATGGTTAAAAACCCCAAGGGCCAGTCTATCTAGATGGCTGAAAAGCTTCCCCAGAAGTGACTTCATTGAAGAAGTTGGTGACTTAATCACCCTCCTCAGCAGAGTACGGGGCCTCCCATCCTCTTCACAATTCCATGAATGGATGTATCCATTCATTAAGATCATCCTGCAAGGCAAACAGGCCATCTTCTGGGGGGAACAGATCAACAATGCTATTCATGAGCAACTGATCAGGGTACAAACTTCTTTCAAATTTTACATGACCTCGTAACTGGTCTACATAGCTGCTGCCATGCAATCTTTCCCAAGTTTAACAACAAAAAGAGATAGGAAGACCACCCCAGTCTATTCATACTATCCACAGCTAACACTTCAGGGGTCAACGCGTCATTTCAGAGGAGTGAATGACGCATTCTTTGCCGTATTCCTATGTCTCTTCGATCCTCAACTGGAGCAGAAGAGAATATCAGATGAGGCCTGGACAGTAGTGAATAGTTTTGGCTGCATGTTCCTCCAGTTCTCTACATTTTCTTATCTTCGAGCGGGTTTCTACCAAGGATACCCTTATATGCTCCCTAGATTCCCTTCAAACAGGTTGGTCCTAATGGAGCTTTGCCGACAACTGGCCATCGTGCACTCAAAATAGATGGAGCTTAAGAGACCTAGTTTCAAGTTTCCTATCCAGATTGGTAGATTTTTAGTTGCTACATCGACTAAAGTCAGGGTTATAGAAATAGAGATGCAGATGGTTACCATCAAATCATTCAAAAGACAAGAAAAATTTGATTACAGGGGAGTCAGAGAGACGATCCGAAGGAAGACTCAGTTCCATGAGCCCATGATTGAGGACATCTAGGTGGATATGAGGACGGCTGAAGAGATAAGGAAGATGGACTATTGCCTTCTCACGCTAGAACAGATAGAGTACCTCAGGCTTGCTGAGATCCCTTCAGGGTTGATTGATGATGAGAATATCGTGAACAGCAGATATCTGACAGAGAAGGTCACTGGTTTCCCTCTTCCTCTGATTAACTGGTCTCAAAAGGAATTGACCTAAGGAAAAGATTCAAACCAGTATTGGCTAACACCAATAGTTGGTTGGCAGCAAAGGGGATCACCCTAAAAGAGTTCATCATAGGGTCAGAGGCTGAATACCAAGCAGAGATGAAGAGAAAAGTAGAAAGCCGAACCAAAAATAAAGATGACGTTCCTTAATCTTCTAGACCTCACAAGCCTAAGATCATCTTTGTATCCAAAAAGCCTAGGTCAGTGCAAGAGCCTGAGGCAGCAACCGAAGAAACCAAAGAACAAAGCCCCGAGGTACAGGCAGCTCAACCAATGGGGGAAACAGACCAACCTTCAGAACGACCAGGTGTTGGGTCTCCAACCTTGATGGGACAAGTACGGCCGATCCAGGGCTCCTCTCCTCCTCCTCAATCTCCTACGGTGCCCACTTCTCCTATCTCTCCCATCAGTGTTCCCTCTTCTGGACCCACTTCCCCTTCCAAAGTTGTTTTTGGTGATCCTCAAGATCCTTCAGCAGGTTCACCTCGCTCTTCTGCATCCATTCCGATTTTATCATCTTCGTCTTTTAACCTACCACCGAGCCCTGCAACTAAGCCAGAACCAGTAGTTGATACAGTTTCACCAGTCACTCCAACTACAACTACTGTCACCACCAGTAGTGTGGAAGCCACTACCATGACACCGGCAGAGGCAACTATTGTTACAAAAGGAACTTCTCTCCCACCTTGGATGTCTGCTTTCACACCAAAGAGAAAGAAAAGGGCCATCTCCCCAGAAGAATTCGATTTTGGCAAGATAGTACTGGCCAAAACAAGGGCTCCTAAGAAGCCAAAAATCCTCTCCAAGTTGGTCGAGGAAAAAGGGCAAAATTTTTTGGAAATTGCCAAACCTCCACAGGACGCAACCCTTGAGGGTTTTGAAATGAGCAGCTATTCCATTTCTCGTGTTGAACTTGGTAAAGTGACACACGAAGGTGCGAAGAGTGACCTTTAGTCAGCAATGGACATTATGGTCCAAAAATTTGACAGAGAAAAAGAGATGAAGGATTTTTATAAGGCCAAAGCCGAGCAGTTGACAACAGTGATTAGGAGATTCACTATCCCACTAGAAGCAGCGACTCCAGAGGCCTTTTCTGTGGATGATTCAGTCATCCAGAAAGCTGAAAAGACATATTTAAAAGGAAAAGTGATGGAGGAATATATTGAGAGAATGCATAGTCAGGGAGTCTCTCTGCTATCAGAGGTTGCAGAAAGAACAAGTAAAATGAAGAGGTTGAAAACTCAGGTAGACGATTTTGTCTCCCTTATCTCTCAGGAAATTAATGAATTAGAAAAAGATCTCGACAAATGGAAGGAAATGAATGATCTAAAAAAGAGTACCCTGATATCTATCGGTGTCATTCCCAAAAAAGATTCCTATGTAGAAATCAAGGAGTCAATGATCTTCAGGATTCAGGTACTCAAGGATCTAATTGATGATCTCAAATCTTTCAAGGAAGCTAGTGATAAAAGTGACCTGAGCCTGCTGAACAAATTAGAAGAGTTACCCTGCAACTTGACCTCCAAAGATCATCAGTTCCTTCCAGTAGGAGAAATGATTCAGAATTTTGAAGAGATGATCCAGAAGGATTTTAAAGGAACATCTTTCTCAATGACTTCAGTGGACAGCATTCTGGATGCTCAGTTAACTTTGGAGAATTTGAAATCCAGGTTAACTGGCCACTCTAAAGCCATCACATCATTAAATGATGTGCTAATTAGATCAAGAGTCGTCTCTAAGAACGTAGTTGTGCCAGACAGCATAGGGATTTAGGCATCGATCACCATGTACGATGCTCATCTGAAGAAGTCTGGCGACAAGAATTGACTTTCTCTCTCCCTTTTTCTCTCTTCTTCTATCCTTATGCATTTCTATTTCATGCAGAATGCATGCAATTTTGTAATATGTAATTACGAATAAAATATTTTTGAAAAATATCTAAAAGTCAAAGATGAGTCATCTTTGACCAAGATATTTTGTATATTTTATTATTTTCTATTTTTTGAGGATTTTCTCCCTATATATAGTGGAGACCTCATTTGTAAATGATCTTGGAAAAATTGAGAGCAAACACTCTGCTGAAATTGAAGCAACTTTTGAGACTTTGTGCTCAGATTTGTAAATCATATTTTTTTGAATGAATGAGAAGCAAGTGATTTCAGACTTTGTGTTGAAGTTATCTGTGTCATCTAGGAAATGGTTTCTTATGTACTCTTTCCTGATAACCTCTTTTTTATCTGATTTAATAAGCAAAGTGAATGTGTTGATATTATCTAAGGGCACTTCTAGAGGGTATAAGATAGACTTTGTGCTGCTTTTATCTTTCAGATTCATTTATCTTTTGTAGTTTCAGGTGAAAACTTTGTGCTTCACTTTACTCTACAGTTGTACTTGCTTCGGATCGGTGAAAGAAGCTACGGAAGACTTTGTGCTTGCGTGAGCATTCTTGTGGACTTTGTTACTTCAGGTGATCTTTTGATCTTTGTTTGATACCATTCCTGAAAGAAGAAGAATGTTATTAACTTTAGACCAAGATTTTTCCTCTTTTGTCTTTTGTACATTACCTCTAAAAAAAGAGAGGTAGATGCTGTTATACCACCCCCGTGTGTTATTTTCAAATTAATTATATATTCGGCACGTAAGTATTGATAGGGAACCTCCCCTTGATGAGAGGAGAGATTTACCTCATCCAGATCTAGTAAACCCATACTATTCATAGTGTAAATCTCCCTTATGCTGTGGCTGATATCCCCATTTTGTCATCAGTTAGTTGACGACAAAATATTCACCCAACAATTAGGATGGTGAATTAAGTCTTGTAGAGGGAAATACTAGTGTAATTAAATAAATGGAAACCTAGAGGTATTCATTTAGGATCTCTTCACATCTTTTTTGAGCTCATTAGAAGCCAATATACACCTACAAAAGAGTGTCTTAGTTAGTACCTAGAGGCTCAATCTTGAAGATCAAGGTACCTAGGTAGGGTTAAAAAGATATTTCACCTACTTAGACAAGCATGTGGTCATTAAAATAAAATTTATGATAAATTCATGAACTATAAAAATAATGAAACAAACCTCCAAAGGATCTCTTGTACCCCTGTGTGCACCTACAACCACCATGTTGCAATCTTGGACATGGAAGTGAATAAAAAGATGAACTTGTGAATGAGAGAACAGAAGGCCATAAGAAAATAAATATGGTTCATGAGTTATTAGGAATATTATTATACAATCTCTATAACTCCTTTAAGATGACCACCCACTCCTCTTCCTAACCAAAGTTATCAATTCGTACAATTGCATTAAGGAGCTCTTTGCTAAATAGGTAAGAATGAGAATTCAAGAGAGAATGGGTTGTTTAAGTGAATGTAAATCTTAATTATCATGAATTATAGATGATTAATATGATAGTAAGGCCTAATATAATTTGAGCTAGCCTTGAGGAATCATTCTTGGGATGAAGGAAAATATGTAGGAAACAAACTTCTTAGACACCTTTTTTGGACATTTGGAGCTGGTGAGACACCTAAACCATGGAATCAAGCAAAAAAATTTGGTAAAAAATATAATTAGGACCTTTTACAAATAAAAAAATATTCAATTTTCCTAATTTATAAGTTTTATACCTCACTATTTTGTCTTATATGTAAGTCATTCTAAGTAAATTAGGTTTTGGCAAAGTGAGCTAGTGAGGGAAAAATAAGCAAAATACTTGTTACAGAGCTTTGGGAACCTCATGGAAATATTTTTTAAGGTTAATTAAGGTGAATAAGATATGATAAGTACTATATAAATCTCAAATATTTCTCTATAACCAAAATTCCCCTTGCATACAGTCCAACTAGGTAAGTTTCCACAAGGTCTAGTTGGTGAATGAGATAAGAAGATGAAGAAGGGTGCTTGGGGGGGTATGAAGTGGTCTTGAAATATCAAATTGGGTGTGAAAATTCATGATACACCAACATAACTATGATATATCAGTCCTAATATCCAAATTTAATAGGGTTCCTATTAGACCTATTAGGCCTTAAGGAAACTTAGAACCAATTGGGGGTCCATATATATTTCTAGCTCTTGGTGGACTATCTAGATGATTGAGGCATGTTAGGGAGGTGGATTTGGACCTGTTTGAAATTATAGTATGAAATTAAACCTATAGTAAAGATAATTATATCCCTGACATAGTCCAAATATGTAAGAAAAGAAGAAAACAAGATCAATGGGTGTCTTTAAGTTCTCATATCTTACTATGCATGGGAATGAAAGGAATTTGGAGTAATAAGAATCCCTTGGATTCAATTTTATGGAATTTAGTAGCATATTCAATGTCAAATATTTATGAGTAAAGCTTAAGACCTAGAACTACCTAAAACCCTACTTAACCCTCATCAAAGACCTAATGGAGAAAATGAGCTTGGAAAGCTATCCTAATGACAAATTTTGGAAATGAAAGTTATTGGACCATGTGGAGGACTCCCTCAGGTTATCCCCAAACAAGATGAGTTTTATAAAATTATACAAACAACATGATAAATAGGATTTTCTTCACCTTTTTTTTGTTTTACTAGCTATAAGACGATTATCAAGATGAAATCAATCTTGGGTATAAGATTAGGACTTATACTAACTTACTATGGAAATTTGATTCTAGGAAAAAAATCCTAAGTTTCCAAACCAAATCTCTCCTTTTAGCCACACTAAACTAGCATAGTGGACACAAGGGTGATAAGGGTTAAAAATCCAAGTGTGCTCCTTTTTAAAGCATGTTAAATTCCTCTAAGGCCATGAAGGGTATTTAAAAGTGTCATTCACTCCTTCCCATGGATTTACATGGAAAATTAATGACATTTTTGAGGCCAAGTGTGAGGAGTGATTGAAAATAGAGTTTTTAAACTAAAAACAATTGAGGCTTCCTTCCAAGAGATTTCAAATGAGTAGGAATACAACCAATGCATGGAGATTCATGCTTGAAGTCCTTACCTCTTATACCAATCATCAGACCTATCCATAGTCAGTGGTGGGATGTTCAAATAGGTTCAAATTATGAAGATAGTTTTATGAGCCAAGACTAGGAGTTTTATGCCATTTTCATAAGTTTCATGACTTGTATGGACACTTGGTCCTCCTAAAATTGCATGGTTCATCTAATATCTCTTTATCATGAAATTTTAACCCCTTTTCTTAGATTTACAAGTGTTCAAGTGACCTTTGTACTTCCCTTGTCTTGTTCCTCTCTCAAAGGCAATAAATATTTACTCTTTTGGCTCTTTTTAGCAACTTACATTAGTTGATGGTGAAAACCTAGCCAATTTTGTACTTTAATATATATTGAAGCAATAGAATAGTTGAATTTTCATACTTACATGTTGTACAATTGAGTTTTGATGTAATCTTATTGGTCTTGTCTAGTAGAAGATGATATTTTGTAGCATGTTATCCTTGATTGTTCTCTAATGTACATAAGAGTAATTGTTTCAGGTCTTTGTTAGTGTTCTCTCTTAAGTGAATGTCTTTTATAGAAGTGGTTTATGACTTTATTCCCCAAAGGAATCATCCATTACCCTCGTAAGCATTCAAATACCTCTTGAACCTATCTTATGAAATATTGATGTGGTAATCCATCTTGAGTTGTAAGTATTGAGTAAAAGAAGCTTTATTGATCTCTAAGTAGTATATTTTAAATAAATAGGAGGAAAATAAATATTGGTGCATCACCTTTTATTTTTTTAGTTGTTTTTTCTATACCCTTTTCACCTAAAGTTGATAGGTAATACAGTACTTCAAAGAGTGTATCAAGGGAACTATCCCTTCTACAGATTCATCTCAAAAAAAATTCACCCACAGTAAGAGAGATGTTTCCATTATGCCATTTGGATGATGAGAGATACACATCTCCTCAAAGGGTACAAATCCAATTGACAATAATTTTTGGCATGCCTAGTGGGACTCTAAGTCCTAGAATATTGTCCAAGATCAATGTTGGTCTTAACATAGTTGTAGCTACAAGAATATATGCATTTAGTACTTGGTGACTCCACTAAATTTTTTAAATCTTTGGTTATTGATCAGTCCCTAATTTCCATGCCAAAGGTGACCACTAGGTATATTGTTAAAGGTATACCCTTTGAGTTTGTGTAATTACCTTTGTATTCTATAAAAAGGTTTAGGTTTGTAAATACTCATCCTAATTCAAGAGAGTTGGTGTTTTATAAGTTTAAGTTCTTATTTAGTTCAACCCCTAATACTCATAGTTCACATTCCAAGATGGCTAAAAACCAACCTTTTGTATCTTTCACATGATCATCTCTTTTGAATCTTGCCCAATATGACAAAATTCCAAGAGCAACCCTCAAGAGTGTTGCATATTTTAGTGGATAAGGTCCTATTACTACCATTGAACACATTAAAAACATATAAAACTTATAAAATATCCATAATATCACTCAAGATAATGTGGATATTAGATTATTGGAGATTTATTTCAAATGGAAGGCCTTAGATTGGTATGGGACTCTGCCTAAAAATTATATTGGTTCATGGGATGAACTAGGAGATTAATTGACTAAGAGGTTCAGAGAGAAAAGTGATCATCTATCACTACCAAGAGGGCACCACAAGAATTTATATAAGATTTTAACACTAGATTTCAAAAAACATGGGATAGGATCCCAACCCTTGTGAGACCTACTCCAAACTATGCCTTCTTGTACTATCTAAAAGCATTAAATAGTGATGTAGACATGATGATCCAATCCATGGGTGGGAATACACTACCTAATGCCTATGATATATCCATCAATGCTAATAATTATCTTTTTCAAGTAGGTAATATTTTTCCTAGGCCACCAATGTCATTTTCCCCTAATTTGTAGCCTCCTAGTCAAGTTGCATTACCTACCTTGGCTCCTTTGCCTAGTCAAGAAAGGTCTACCATTGCCCCTAAAAATGAGATTCATGAAGTCAATATTTTGATCCAAAGTGTCACTAATTAATTGGTTTCCATAAAAAGGTAACAAGCTCAAATTTATAGACCTTATAATCCCTATAATCAATTTGGACAAGGAAATAGACCTCCTTTTGAAGGTAATTCTCAAGGACAAGGTCAAATAACTCAAGCTAGACCTTACCAAAGTTACAATCCTAATGCTTCCTCTTATTATAAATCTCTTGTTCCCACTCAAAAAAAATTTGTTTAATAAAAACCATGTTATCCCTCCTATGACCAAAATCAAGGCCAAGTTGCATATGTCAGTGAAATGCCAAGTCAAGACATAACAATGCAAGAAATCAAGCATCTCAAGTTCCCACTTTTGAGATGAAAATGAAAAATGGAATGAAAATTGGAATGGAGAGTTTAAAAACACAATCTGATTGTACTCTCATAAATCATTTAGAGGGAGAGTTTTGTGCCATCAATCATTTTGGGAATTCAAGCAATGTGAATGTTAGTGTGTCCTCTAACATTAGGTATAAGAAGAGGGATGTTGAAGAGATTAAAGGTGATAATAAAGGACATATTTTTATTCCTACATCATATCCAATGGTTATTGGGTCTAAATAATCCCATAAAGTGAAAGAATATTAGAATTTTTAGAATGTAAGGCCTGTCCCTACACATTCACCTTTACAAGCTACACCATAAGGTACTAATGCTTCCAAAGAACCTTCCAAGGTGAGTAATCCTTATATCAATGTTATGGAATAGATTAATAAGTTACAAATTAAGATTTCACTATGGGATTAATTAACAGTACCTAGACAAAAGGACATGCTTCAAAAATAATTGCAAGGACTAGGTAAGCAAGTTGGATCAACTAGGAATGAGAATGTTGTCTTGGTGAATGGAACTAAACCCATTGATGAGAAAGTGAATAAGACTAATAATACTCCTCATTTTTATCTATATTTAATCATTTTTAATTACTTAGTTCATAATTTCATCATAGATAGTGGGGATAACACTTCAATTATGCCCAAATGTATAATAAATAAACTAGGCCTCAAGTATGAACCAATGGCTAAAGGAGTTTTACAATTAGATGGATCACTAGCAAAGACCTTAGGAGTATTCAAGAATTTGAAATTGATTTTAAATTATTTTCTTACTTTTTCCATTCCTCATGATGTGTTTGTGGCGTATTTACCTCCATAGTTTTCTCTTTGTTTGTCAAGAGAGTTTACAGCTAAGATAGGTGGATACTTGGCAGCTAATTGGTCCTATATGGTTTTTAAGAAAAAGTATGGTACTAAGGTGAAGATTTAATCAGAGCCTATCCATAAAAATAACTTAGATCCTTACATGCCTAAAGTGGAAAATGTTAATTATGTCATTATTGATGAGGAGGAACTTCATATAGATCATTCTCCAATACCATCTCTTGAAAGAGTTTCTAATTTATACTTAGATGAATGGGGAGATGAAAATTATGAGTATTATCCTTATAAATTAATAAAGGAATATATTATTAGGGTGTATTTTATGCATGAGGAGTACTGTTTCATGCCAAATTTTATGAATCCAAGTGAAGACATGGATGCTTTATGACAGATTTTCTTTGATGGATCAAGAAATAAGATTGGGGTAGGTGGTTGAACAATGTTGGTTTCTCCTTCCAAGGAAAGGTACTGTTCCACTTTCATATTTAAATTATCTTGTAATTTTAATGTGTTATAATATGAGGCCCTCATTCATGGATTTTATTGGGATAGGAAAAGAGGTGTAAAAGAGTTACAAGTGTATGGTGATAGTGAGTTGATTGTGAATCAAGTAAGAGGCCAAACTATGACTAATAAATATTTTTTTAAGTACTATAATCATAGAGTGTGGGATATTGTGGAGGATTTCCAAGATTTCAAAATCAGATCTATCCCAAAATAAGATTAAAAAATGCTATTAGTTTGGCAGCAATTTGAGCTCAGTTCAATGTTCCAAAGGGGATAAGAGAAAATAAGAATCAATCACATCTCAAGGTGATTGTAAGGCCCTCCATACTAGATAATGTCACTAATTGGTAAGTATTTTATAGTGACAAACAAATAAAAAAATTTATATAAGAGGAGGTTGATTTTTATTCCAAGAATCAATCCAAACTGTAGTAGCAATATGGAGGGCAGGTTGTAAAATTGAAGTTAAACAAGCTCACTAAAGGCATAGTCACACTTGAGGGTATCTTCAATGATGATGACCAGTTGAAGAAAGAAAAGGTAAGCATGTATACTATGAAATAAAACTATGATAAAGTACAAATATTCAAGGATAAGTTAATTGAACTTGGGAAGGTATGTACTAGTGAAGAGAAAAATGCTTTCATTGAGTTATGCAAGGAGTTATCTGATGTATTTGCATGGGAATATAGTGATTTGAAGGGATTTGATCCAAAATTAGATCAAAATACCATAGATCTAGCTGAGAATTCTAATCCTATAAATAAAATAAAAATTCTAATCAATCTTAGATTATGCCTCTCATGAAGAAGGAGATTACTAAGTTAATTTAGTCCAAAATCATCTTTCCTATTAAACATTCATCTTGGTTGGCAAACTTAGTCCCTGTTAGAAAGAATAATGGATAAATCAGGTTGTGTGTTGATTTCAGGGACTTGAATATAGTTCCCTTGATGGACCATTATCCTCTTCTTTCCATGGATCAAATTTTGGAAGTTGTGGTAGGCAGTGAAAGGTTTTCTCTCCTTGATGGGTATTTTGGGTACAATCAGATTTTGGTGAAGGAAAGTGATCAATATAAGATATCCTTTACTACTAAATGGGGTACACATGCTTATATGAAAATGAGTTTTGGCTTTTCTAATGATAGAGCTAAATTACAATGTGCAATGGATATATATTTTCAAGGACTACTAAATTACATTATGTTGGTGTATCTTGATGATATAATAGTTTTTTATAAGGATGTAAAGGATCACTTGAATCACCTTAGTCATATTTTTGAGAGATGTAGAGAGTTTGGAATCTCTCTTAACCCAAATAAGTGTGTTTTTATTTTCCATGAAGGCAAAATTTTAGGACACATTCTCTCCAAGAAGGGCCTATCCATAGATCTTTAAAGGGTGAGTGCAATCTTGGCATTGACTTTGCCCAAACACAAGAAAGGTTTGCAAAGTTTCTTTGGGAAAATTAATTTCATAAGGAGGTTCATTCCTGATTTTTCCAATTTAGTCAAGCCTCTAATTTCTATGCTAAGGATGAAGTGTTCACTTAGACTAGAAGGAAGGAAAGTTTTGAAGAGATTAAACAAGCCATTGCCCAATATCCAACTCTTTCAAGTCCTAATTTCTCAAAGGATTTTTTGATCTAGGAATTTGACTCAAGAGAGGATGGTTAGTATGGTGTTAGTTCTAAAATGAAAACAAGATGAAATAAACATACTAATAGCATAACATCTATAGTCCTACACACTAGGGAGAGCTTAGTTAAAAATCATGAATGAAACACACAACTAAAATTCAAAAGAAAACTCTTTTACCTTCCTTGAATAATTGAAAATGCTTGTTATGGTGGCTTGCTTGGTTTGTGCTCATAAAGTCCTTGGAAATGGAATCTTGACAACCTCCATCTCTCCTTGGCACCTTTTGCTTGTGGCTTGGCTTGGAATTAATTTGGAATTATAACACTAGTTTCTTGAGTCTTTTTGGAACCAATTATGAATTATAACTTTGCACTAATTAAGCTTAGAAATTATGTTGTGAGGCCTCTTATTTATAGATTTTTGGATTTGATCAGAATCAATCTCAACCATCCATCTCAATAATGAGATGTGTGGTTGAGGATTAATTCAATTTTACAATTAAAATTTGAAATTATCTTCATCATGAAATTGGAATAAGGGGTGATTTAGAGGCATGGAGGGCATCATGGAAGGCATTGATGAGGCATGGGAGGCATGAATCCTAATATTTGTTGTATTTATGGCCTAGGGATGTCTTCTCAAGAAATGAGGTCACTTGATGATGTAGATATTTAATATTCATTTCCAAAAATAAGCATTCAACAAGTTTCTATGTAATTATTAATTAGGCCTTGATTGGGTTAATTAAATCTTAATCATGATTAAGCACTTTGTGCACAAATTACTTAAATTGATTAGAATGCCTTGTTATTGGTACTAAATTTGAACGGATTTGAATTAGAAATCAACATCAGATGAGTTATATGCATATTCCCATTTGGAATGTTACCAACAACAAATCACAAAGGCACAAGTCTTGTGCAAAATATTTGATAGGAAAGAGCAGTCTAGAGCACATAAGTGCAAATTTGGCATTTTGACTCTAGATGAACTGATCAAACTTAACTAGCCCATAAATTTCATTGCCATATTTAGGTATACCCTAGCCAAAATTAGAACTTGAATATGTCAGTTTTACATCATTTAACATGTTTTAGTGATTTTAAGCCAAATTGTGTATTTTAGGTGGAATCTAGCCAAAAACTTGATTGGAGGTTATTAATGGCCAATTTTAGGTTTTTACAATTTGCCTGTATTTGGGAAGGCATTTCATGCTATAACACAACAATGTCTTCTCAAATAATGAGAAATGGCATGTATGCTAAAAATAATATGATGATTGCAGAATAAAGCTCCAAATGGTTTTTGGAAAGTCTATGATGATGTCCCCTTGAGGGAGTAGCCATCACACTTGTTGATAGATGGTCCCTTGAAAAGAAACAAGAAGAAAGGTGGAATTAATCCATGGTTGAGATTAATCTAAATGATAAAATGCTTTCATGCATTGATGTAAAAGGGATGTTGATTTACCTAAAGGTAGTTATAATCAGGAATAAAAGTCAAAATAATTATTTTTCCATAGGCGATTATAATCATTAAGAGACCTAGATTAGCTAAAGATGATTGTGCCCCAGTTAGGACTAATTAGCAAGCATAACTCAAGGATATAACCTAGAATAGAAATTAAAGATAAGCAAGCACAAAATGATGAAAGAGATGGATAGAGGAATGAGATTGATCAATAGAATTATTTATTTGTACCCATAACTGAGGAGATGCATGTATTGATTAACAATGATACAACTAGAATGGTCATTGGGTTGATTTGATCAAGGGTGGGATGGAAGGATTTATGAAGGTACCAAGGAAAAACTACTATGGCTCTATTGATTATAGAATTTTTTGAAGCTAATTTTTGCTATAGCATGTGATGGTAGGCTTGATGATAGAACACCATGAAGACTTGGCCAAAATATGCATAAGGACTGACTCTTGATCCAATAAAACACTCAAAAATAAGGCACCAATGATAAAAACCATGATGACAATGTTGACACATGAATATGGATGGACTAAAGAATAATGTGTGCAAGGAATCACACAATGAACACATATATATTGAGTCAAGGCAACAATGAAAAAAGAAAACAAATAGGTAAGCAAACAAATAAATAGAAAAACAAAAAATAACTTAAAATAAATAAAAAAATAGAAAGCTTGAAAATAAAATCAAAAGAAAGCATCCTAAAAATGATAATGCCCTAATAAGGTGGATCGAGGATAATTGACTAGGCTTATATAGGATAAATATGTTTGGAGTTTTTAAATATTATGAATGTTTTGGAATTTTGAGGTATCTTAACTTGTTAGAGAATGACAAGATACCTACTTGCAAAATGGTGAGAGCATTTGGCTTAGGTTTCTCACAAAATGATGAGAGCGTATGGAAAAGGGGAGTGAGGTAACCTCAACATGAATTGAGCATGACCCAAATAGTCTTGAAATGACCTCAAGTTATAGTAATTTCATCCACACAAAAGGTGGGGAAAAACTAAATAGGGCCCAACAAGTTCTTAAATTTGGCAAATGGCCATTCAAATGAAAATAGTAATGGCAAGGTGACATGGCAATGCATGATAAACAAGTGTTGCCCCTATTTTTCCCATAGATAGTTATAAATAAGATAATAATGGCACAGGTCAATGATACTAATCTACCCATAGGTAGTTATAATTAGTAGCAAGACTGGTGAAACACTAATTTTCCCATAGGTGGTTATAATCAAGCTCACATAAACAAATGTGGATACGATCAAAAATATCTTGCCAGATCAAATATCACACTACTTTCATAGACTATCATTTAAATATAGACTTGATTGATTATTGAAACTTTTTTGGAATCCCCCCATAAAAGGTGTGAGAAGAACTCAAGTAACCAATATCAAAATAAGATTGGGTAGGATGGCTAAAAATAGTCTTTGGTCTAGATAGGGATGGAATGATAGGATTGCATGTTATTACTAAGGATAATGATGTTTTTTGATTGATTAGATAAAATGGTAAGAATATTTCCCCCAAATGATGGGGTGAATGGTTGGGTACTTTGATAATGGAAAATGGATATGTAATAATGGCAATGGCATGGTACATGTTTTTGGCTTGGGTGTGGTTTTTTATTCTATTATTACTATTGATGGGGAGATACATATCCTAATCAACAAATGAAAGAAATAGAATACTCGATCATGGTAATTGCTATCTTACACCTCATCTGAATAGTTGATCTATCAAAAATGGCCTACAAATTTGGTTGCCAAGAATGCTTTCATGATCTTTATTGGTCATTGATTTTGATTCCTTCAAATGTCGAGACAAGGTATATTTATAGCCTATGCATAGGAAAGTACAACCATGGATGGTAAATAGGGATAACTAATAGATGGTAGGTTTGATTGTGAAATGGAATGGTTGATGATAATTGAATGTATAATGGTGGGGTAACAAATGAAGATCAGGACTTTCAATCACACATAATGTTGTTGATGCCATATTTGACATAATTTTGGTTGTGATAGGGCCAAAGACTTATTCTCTTGATAAAACCACTAGATTTTTATATTTTTTGATCTTGAGAGTAGCTACCATCTGATTAGGTTATAGATTGGAAACTATTTTGATTTGATCTTTGATTTTATCTTTAGTAAACAATAAAGAACTTTTGTGCTTAGCTATTGGTGCCTCAATGAGGTTATCACCAATGAAGTTGTCTTGATTGTCTTGTATCACCTTCGAGAAGGTTTCACTAATGAACATTGGCTTTTGACTTTGATTGTCTTCTAGTGCTTCCAAAAAAGTCTTTTTAGAAAATGTTGAGTTCTGACTTTGATTATACCCTAGCACCTTCGAAAAGGTCCCACTAGGAGAGTGTTCTTCTACTACATGAATGTTGTCTTAGCCTCTTTGCTCTTCTTCAACTACTATGTCACCATGGATGCAGTTTAACAAAGTTTGATTTTATTAGTCCTAATCAACACTTGTGGGAGATAGAATGTCAATAATATGGATATCTTTGTTGATGGTAATAAATTTTGGAATGGTAATGGAATGGTGAGAGGCTAGATAATCCTTGTATAATATACTAGGATAACTTATGTCAAAGTTGAAGTAATCATCCTCAAAAGTTGTAGAAGGATCACAAATGTATTCAAATTGATTTACGAGGCATGCATAACCAATATTCTAACATCCCTAAACATATTCTTCTTATGAATTTGATTCTAACTCAAGGGATTCTGAATTTGATGTTGAGATTGATGTTGATTCAGATTCTCATTTTGATGATAAATTTGATGTCAATTCAAGAATAGAACCTGACTCTAATTCTAATTCTTCATTTGATGGGTACTTTATTACAATGATGTCTTGTTAAATGTTTAATTTTGGATAAGTAACAACCTATGATGACATGATGGGCTACACAAACATTGGTTTATCAAAGTGAGACTCCTCTAAGATGGGAAAAAAATCAAGAAACAACTCCTCAAATATTGGCTTGTAAATAGGAGGCTCATTAAAAATAGGCACATGGTTGAGGTAATGATTTGCCCAAAGGCAATTATAATCATTAAGAAGTGACTCAGCAAAGACTAGCTTATCAGAGTGAGACTCCTTAACAATTAGTATAGGATAAATAGGTGATTCATCATAGGTTAAATTATCACAAGTGGTTGATTTAATAAAAACATCTTAGATTGGTTGGTTATCTTGGCCTTGGTTTTCAATGAGTTGGAAGATACCGGTTTTGGACATAGTTTGGTCTTTAAATGATTGGATGGGTTGAGTTTTGGTTGGGATTGGTATTGGATGAGGAATGAATTTTGGTTGGATAATGGTATGGCATTATGGAGCATGATTTATTCCATGATCCAAAGGATAATAACGATAGGGCGATGTGGGGCTTGATTGTTTGCACAAGCCAAAGGACTAAGTCTTGGAATGATGAAGGGACATTGTGGAGCTTTATTTCTCACATAAACCAAAGGATGAGGTCCTGGTATAGAAATGGTTGCTCATTATGGAGCTTGGTTTCTCACACAAACCAAAGGACTAGGTCTAGGAATGGTAATGGTATTCCTTAGATATTACGGAGCTTGATGGATCGCATAATCCAAAGGAAGGTTAGGGGTAGTTGATGATCAAATAGATTAAAAAGATGTCATGAAACTTGATTGATTTCACAAATAAAATCATCCAAGTCTTTCTCATAAACCATATCATCCCATTCATTATTTGGCTCATAAGCTAGTTCTTGAATGTGTTCCATGTACTGATTATTTCAAAGAGGGTATAGATTCATATCCCAAAGAACATTATATGTAGTTGGGTCTTTAATTTCCTCTTCATAAGCCTCTTCATACCAATCAAGGTCTTTATTTGGATTGTAATTTTCTTTATGGCTTTGTTTCCATGAATTATTAATATGAGACACATAAAAATCTATCTCACAAACCATATTAGCATCATTGGGGTCTTGATAAAAGCCATAAAAGTCATTTTGTGTGGCCATTCTATCATAAGTCAGATTGTAAGTGACTCCACCATAAGTGTAGTAAGACATATCTACGTAAATGATGAAAGCTCTAAAATAAAAAGGCTTAGAGTTCTACAAACTCTGAAAAAACTATGTCTAAAGGACAAATGGTATAAGCTTGGTCTAACTTGGTCAAAAGGTGGAGCTAGATCTCTAATGTGGTCTGAAAGTGGATTTTTATCTCCAAAATTATTTATGCTAATACTTGGCATAAAATATCCTAATTTAAAACGTCTAATGTCAAGTGTCACATGCACAAATGGTCAAACATCTGATTAAAAATTGGCATGTCAAAGGTCTAGGTCAAAGTGCTCCAAACAAGGTCTAAACTAGGAAAGGGAAAAGCTGAGTTACTAGGTCTTTTGTCCAAACACAGAGTTAAAATCTAGGATCAAACAAATAGGCATGTGTTAGGACTTTTATCCAAACAACATCAAAAGCTAGACTTGAAACAAATGTTGATGTGATTTGATTTAATCTAACAAGTTTGGAAATAGCTTTGACATATACCTGACACATGAAATCAAACATAAACATGATCAGTTGGCATAAGGCATAAGACAAAAATCTCTTTTAGAAATTTTTTGTTCTCCCAAATAAAGCCATAGACATTAAATAAACAAACCATAAATAATCTTCAAATGTGGGTAATTGATTAACCAAAGTTATGCAACCCAAAAGAGAAAGATATATGTATCAGTCCCAAAAATTGAGGCCTAAATATAAATCAATCAATGTTTTGATCCAAACTTAACAAGGCTAATCAAAAAATCAACGTTGAAAAGTAAGATTTAACTTAAACAGGCTAGACAAGATTGGACAGCATGACGACACAAGACAAAGGTCTAAATGGTATACACAAAGTGGTTTGAAATAAATGGTTTTGATACAATGGTAAATAAGTCTTGAAACAAATTGATTAGCCTAATAACATAAGCATGCTCAAATGATGTGGTCAATACTATGTTTCAAAGACTCAAAGGCAAAATGGTTTGACATGATTTGGGCAGCATAATGATACCCTTTGCAACTCAAATGACACACACACAAAAAAAATTAGCAAAAAGTTTAAGGCACAAGTGTGGTGTAAAATGGCCAGCATAACACCTCTTTAGACAAAAGAGTGAAGTATAGAAAAACTGGTTTTGACATGATTTACACATAAATAAACAAGTTTTAGTCTCAAAAACACCAAGATAAATGACCAAAATACACTAAGTATAATCATCCAAATCCTAACAAGGGTATGGCATGTGGGGTTGAATAAACCATCAAGTTTCAAATGTCAGTAATGGAATAAATTACACAATGACTTTCACACCAAATAATGCAAAAAAAAAGTATGGATTTTGGGTCCATATCACTTGGATTATTACAAAAAGGTCTAGTATTTTTTGTAACCACTACATCCTACTATTCACTCAGTGTAGTATCATGTCTAAAGTGCCACTACTTCCCATGTGAACCTCCAAAAGATCCAAATGAAGTCAATTCTAGGAGGTGAAACCTCAAGTCAAAGTTTCCCTAAAGAACTCGTGGGAGGTAATGACGTCCCCCTTGTAAGCCAAGATGCATAAAAATAAATAAAGAATGAAAGTAGAAAAACTTTAGGGGAATTTTTAAGGTCACCCAAACTTTGATGAGTTTTTGGGGAGTGATTTAGACAAATTTATTTCCAAGCCTTGGACTAGGATACTTGCAATAGGAATGGTGCTTTTGATTCCAAGGGTTCCCTGAAGGGGACAAATAGAAGAGCATACATGCAACATCCCTCTTCTTGCCAATAAAACATTAGATCAAATAACTATTGAAGACAAAAATGACAAGTGTGTTCAATTTTAAGCCCAAATGAAAGATTTTGTGGTGTTCATTTGACCCCTTAGTCTTAGTTGTAACTTTGAAAACTAATGATAAAAACACTTATTTAAGCACCTTAAATGTTAATTTAAGCACCAAAATAATGTTCCTAATTCATTTTAAATCATGCAAAATATGTTCTAAAACATGATTTATCAAACTTGAAATCTATTAGTTACATGTCTACCCTTAAGGCATCACAAATGTGTTAGATTATAAACATTTTAAATGGATTTTAAAAATTTTGTAAAAAAACTATGAAACTTTAATCTAAACTAACTCAAAATTCTAAAAATTTAGGAGAAAACATGTGGTTTTAAAAAAAATCCAAAATAGAGTCCGTATGACCCTAAACCAAGCATTTTAAAATAGCTCTCAGGTTTGTGTTTTTAAGAAAACACAGTGACCGATGTCGATTATATACCACTGACATTAGTAATGTCCAACTGAGATCTAACTAATGTCAGTTCTGATAACTGATGTTGGTTGATCCAAGTAATTGATGTCAGTATTTCCTACTGATGTCAGTTATTGTGTAAACCCATGGCAACAAAAAATGGCAAAATAAAGTTAGAAAATAAATTTACAAGAGTTTTAAAGGCCCAAATGGATATTTTTGAGTTGAAAAATGATCTCCTTTAGGTTTGAGATGTGTCTTGTCCCATCGAGCATGCCATATGTGATCTAGGAATTTGACTCAATAGAGGATGGTTAGTATGGTGTTAGTTCTAAAATAAAAACAAGATGAAATAAACACACTAATATCATAACATCTCTAGGCCCAGACACTATGGAGAGCTTAGTTAACAATCATGAATGAAACACACAACTAAAATGCAAAATAAAACTCTTTTACCTTCCTTCGATGCTCCAAAATGCTTGTTTTGGTGGCTTGATTAGCTTGTGCTCATGAAGTCCTTAGCAATGGAAGATCGACAACCTCCATCTCTCCTTGGCACCTTTAGATTGTGGCTTGGCTTGGAATTAATTTGGCATTATAACACTAGTTGCTTGAATCTTTTTGGAACCAATTCTGAATTATAACTTTGCACTAATTAAGTTTAGAAATGATGTTGTGAGGCCTCCTATTTATATATTTTTAGATTTGATTAGAATCAACCTCAACCATCCATCTCAAGATTGAGATGTGTGGTTGAGGATTAATTCAATTTTGCAATTAAAATTTGTAATTATCATCATCATGAAATTAAAAGAAGGGTCAATTAAGAGGCATGGAGGGCATCATGGAAGGTATTGATGAGGCATAGGAGGCATGAATTCTGATATTTGTGGCATTTATGTCTTAAGGATGTCTTTCGAAGAAATGAGGTCACTTGATGATGTATATATTCAATATTCATTTGCACAAACAATTATTCAACAAGTTTCCATTTAATTCTTAATTAGGACTTGATTTGGGTTAATTAGCTCTTAAGCATGATTAATCAATTTATGCACAAATTACTCAAATTGATTACAATGCCTTGTTATCAGTCCTAAATTTTACTAGATTTGAATTGGAAGTCTACGTCAGATGCATTGGATGTGTATTCCCATTTAGAATTTTTCCAACAACAAATAATAAAGGTATATGTCTTGTGAAAAATATTTGATAGGAAAGAGTAGTCCAGACCACACAGGTGCAAATTTGGCATTTTGACTTGAAATGAATTGATCAAATTTAGCTGGCTCATAAATTTAATTTCCCCATTTAGGGATACCCTATCCAAAATCTGCACTTGAATATGTTAATTTTATATCATTTAACATGTTTGAGTGTTTGTCATGTCCCCTTTTTTAGTGGACATCATCAGAGTTGATGGTTAGCCTATTATACGACCCTCGTAGGCTGATAGGATGCATATAGGGTCATAACGGAGCTTGGCTTGGCTTCGATTAGCAAAATTTCTACAGTTGGTTATCATTCAGGCTCTTTCAGACACGTTTGCCTAAAATCCTATTATATAGGGAATGTTGGCACTCAATGGACCATCCCTATTATGGCATGATCATGTGCGGAATCACTCCCTGGTTCACTAGCTTCAGACGGTTCGAGGATCTGACATGTATTGAGGGAGATATTAATATTTGATTGATTTAATCAAATATTAATTATTTGGTCTAATTTTAATTTATAAACCATAATTCTAATTTAAGAAAACCCTAATTAGGGCATGCATATCTTTTTGAGGGTATAAGGGTTTCTCATGGGATAGAGTTGATGATTATGAATTGATTATTGATATTGATTGTTGCTAAGAATTTTTCTGTGAAGACTGAGCCAAGGGTTCCAGGATTCCATTTGCATTGGAGAATGTCCACTCTTCAGTGTGTGTGATTCAGAGGCTGTGAAATATCAGCTGATCTATTGCCGATTTGAGAGATAGCTTCATACAGAAGTTATCACAAAGGTTTACAGGTTTGGGAGATAACTTCACACAGAAGTTATCACAAGGATTTCAGGTATTTATTTCATTAGGTTTTTGATTCCATAAATTATACAGATAGAGATATTCTATATTATAGTCATATATCTTGAGATCAGGGGTCCAACAAATAGGGTGTGTTATATTGGCAGTCGTACTAAGTCCGTACAGATCTGTATAGATCCACGCAGAGACCGGCATCAGCTGGTAGAGGCCGACAACGACCGACATCGGCCAACGGTAGACCGACGTTGGTAGAATAGCCCACTAACATTGACCAATGTTGGCAGCATATCAACCGATGACGGCATAATAACCGACGTCGGCAACTGTGTGTTGACACAGTGACCCGACCAGTTCCAGATTCAGGGTTTATTTCTAGATTTGCAAAAGACCAAGTTTTTAAGAGCGTATTTGAATATTCTTTTATATGCATGATAGAGGACATCTATTGTAATAGTTTGAGTGAATAAATAAGATATTATACTGTGATTTATTTTTTTATTTGAATTTATCTTGAAAAAATCACAATTTGTTCTTATTTCATACAAAAAATTAGAATACACAAAAAAGCAATTTAGAGCTTTTATCTTTCTATAGTCCCTATTGGATTGGGGATATTACATTGGTATCAGAGCTAAATTCCTGCCATCCTGTTGGGTAGTTTGGACATTCCACTGGCTAGTAAATCATGGGTACTTCAAGTACTCAGAAATAGTGGGACAAGGATATGGAGAAGCTGAAACAAAGTTTGAAGAGGTTAAATGATTTTTTTTCAGACCCTACATTCGAAGACAAATTAACACGAAGTATTACATATGTTGTTAAAGGGTCCAAAACATAAAGTGGAAAGAAAGGAGATAATAGGAGTGCTACTGTTAATCAGATACCACCACTGACCCATTCTAGGATAGCTAATGGGCCTACACGGCCTACGTTTGTTCAAGAGGAACCAGAGGCTCCAGTAGAGGAGGCGACAGGAGAGCCCCTATTTGCTGACACACTTATGGCAGTGAATGAGGAGTGAGAGTTATTATCACCTGAGGTTCAGAAGAGGATGTCTTTTGATCGCTTTGTTAATCTAAGGAGAGAGCACTATAGATCAGTTAGATAGGACAACAACATGTCCCATGATTCTCATGAGATAGGAGATGGTGATGATGAGATAGTTTCAGCAGCAGCCTCTTTAGAGTTAGATGAGGATGAGTCTGATGCTTGCATTCAGAGTGTGGAGGTGTGCTTAGATTTTAGTACACTGAGTGTTGATGATCTCTCAGATATGACAGAGATTGTAGAAGAGTCCCAGGATCCGATTATTGCAGATGTCACCCAGGAGAATGTAGTGGATAGTTTTGAGGACTTAGTTTCTTCGGTAGTTTATTTCGATATGGAGGAGTCGGACAGTGATGCTACAGTATCTAATACTCTGTATGTTGATATGAGATTTGGAGTTAATTCGCAGAGTATGGATGGTAGTACTTCAGAGATCAGTTGTGATGTTGGTGAGCCAGTAGTTGGTTTGGTTCCTATTTGTGATACTACTCCTTTAGAGGAGTCTTGGGAGGTAGTAGTTAGTTCGGGCTTGGTTAGTGATTAGTTGCCAGTGGTTTTCCACTCATGGATTGGATGTTGGGATCATTATCTTGGTACTTGGGAAGATTTGACGCCATGGGATGAGAGTTGTGATAGACATGGCATGGTGATAGGTGCTGCGATTGATAGTTTGTTGGTGCATGACTTACATCAAAGATATGTTGATCATAGTAGAAGTACAGTGTGTGGATTCTCCACACTTGGCTTAGTTCCATTTGGGAGTTGTTGCAAAGTTGGAGAGTGCCTTCCACATAGCATGGTGGAATGCGTACCTGGTATTTGTGATTTTTGAGATTGGTTGAGTTGCATTCACTATTTTGATTGTGGATTCCTCTTGGTTATATTTTAGAGGATATTACAGGAACTTGCATTGATTAACAGTAGTGCAGAGCATAGCTACATATGGGATCCAAGTGGATTGATTGGTTTGTTGTTTTGAGATTGCTTGGGGGAAAGAAATTTCAGGAGGGGCGGATTGTCATGTCCCCTTTTTTAGTGCACATCATCAGAGTTGATGGTTAGCCTATTATACAACCCTTGTAGGTTGATAGGATGGATAGAGGGTCATAATGGAGCTTGGCTTGACTTTGATTAGCATAATTTCTATAATTGGTTATCATTCAGGCTCTTTCAAACATGTTTTCCTGAACTCCTATTATATAGGGAATGTTGGCACTAAGTGGACCATCCCTATTATGGCATGATCATGTGCGGAATCACTCCCTGGTTCACTAGCTTCAGACGGTTCGAGGATCTGACATGTATTGAGGGAGATATTAATATTTGATTAATTTAATCAAATATTAATTATTTGGTCTAATTTTAATTTAGAAACCCTAATTCTAATTTAAGAAAACCCTAATTAGGGAAAGCATATATTTTTGAGGGTATAAGGGTTTCTCATGGGAGAGAGTTGATGATTATGAATTGATTATTGATATTGATTGTTGCTAAGAATTCTTCTGTGAAGACTGAGCCAAGGGTTCCAGGATTCCATTTGCATTGGAGAACGTCCACTCTTCAGTGTGTGTGATTTAGAGGCTATGAAATATCACCTAATCTATTTCCGATTTGAGAGATAGCTTCATACAGAAGTTATCATAGAGGTTTACAAGTTTGGGAGATAACTTCACACAGAAGTTATCACAAGGATTTTAGGTATTTATTTCATTAGGTTTTTGATTCCATAAATTATACAGATAGAGATATTCTATATTAGAGTCATATATCTTGAGATCAGGGGTCCAACAAACAGGGTGTGTAATATTGGTAGCTGTACTAAGTCCATACATATCCATACAGATCCGTGCAAAGATCGACATCAACTGGTAGAGGCCGACAACAACCTACATCAGCCGAGGGTAGACTGACGTCGACAGAATAGCTAATCGACATCGACCGGTGTTGGCAGCATATCAACCGATGATAGCATAATAACTGACGTCGGTGACTGTGTGTTGACACAGTGACCCGAGCAGTTCCAAATTCAAGGTTTATTTCTAGATTTGCAAAAGACGAGGTTTTTAAGAGCGTATTTGAATATTCATTTATATGCATGACAGAGGACATCTATTGTAATAGTCTGAGTCAATAAATAAGAGATTATACTATGATTTATTTGTTTATTTGAATTTATCTTTCAAAAATCACAATTTGTTCTTATTTCATACAAAAAATCAGAATACACAGAAAAGCAATTCAGAGCTTTTGTCTTTCTATAGTCCCTATTGGACTGGGGATATCCCAGCAGAACCTAGCTCTGATACCACAGTAATATCCCCAACCAATAGGGACTATAGAAAGATAAAAGCTCTGATACCACTGTCATGTCCCCTTTTTTAGTGGACATCGTCATAGTTGATGGTTAGCCTATTATACTACCCTCGTAGGCTGATAGGATGGATAGAGGGTCATAATGGAGCTTGGCTTGGCTTCGATTAGCAAAATTTCTATAGTTGGTTATCATTTAGGCTCTTTCAAACATGTTTTCCTGAACTCATATTATATAGGGAATGTTGGCACTCAGTGGACCATCCCTATTATGGCATGATCATGTGCGGAATCACTCCCTGGTTCACTAGCTTTAGACGGTTCGAGGATCCGACATGTATTGAGGGAGATATTAATATTTGATTGATTTAGTCAAATATTAATTATTTGGTCTAATTTTAATTTAGAAACCCTAATTATAATTTAAGAAAACCCTAATTAGGGCAAGCATATCTTTTTGAGGGTATAAGGGTTTCTCATGGGAGAGAGTTGATGATTATGAATTGATTATTGATATTGATTGTTGCTAAGAATTCTTCTGTGAAGACTGAGCCAAGGGTTCCAGGATTCCATTTGCATTGGAGAACATCCACTCTTCAGTGTGTGTGATTCAGGGGCTGTGAAATATCAGCTGATCAATTGCCGATTTGAGAAATAGCTTCATACAGAAGTTATCATAGAGGTTTACAGGTTTGGGAGATAACTTCACACAAAAGTTATCACAAGGATTTCAGGTATTTATTTCATTAGGTTTTTGATTCCATAAATTATACAGATAGAGATCTTCTGTATTAGAGTCATATATCTTGAGATTAGGGGTCCAAAAAATAGGGTGTGTTATATTGGTGGCTGTACTAATTCCGTACATATCCGTATAGATCCGCGCAGAGACCGACATCGGCTGGCAGAGGCCGACAGCGACTGAAATCGGCTGACGGTAGACCGATGTTGGTAGAATAGCCGATCGACATTAATCAGCATCAGCAGCATATCGACCAACGATGGCATAATAACCAACGTCGGTGACTGTGTGTTGACACAGTGACCTGAGCAGTTCTAAATTCAGGGTTTATTTCCAGATTTGCAAAAGACTAGGTTTTTAAGAGCATATTTGAATATTTTTTTATATGCATGACAGAGGACATCTATTGTAATAGTTTTAGTGAATAAATAAGAGATTATAATGTGATTTATTTGTTTATTTGAATTTATCTTGAAAAAATTGCAATTTGTTCTTATTTCATAAAAAAAATCAGAATACACAGAAAAGCAATTCAGAGCTTTTGGATTTATATAGTCCCTATTAGACTGGGGATATTACAGTGGTATCAAAGCTAAATTCCTACCATCCTATTGGGTAGTTTGGACATTACACCGGATAGTAAATCATGGGTACTTAAAGTACTCAGAAACAGTGGGACAAGGATATGGAGAAGCTAAAACAAAGTTTGAAGAGGTTAAATGAATTTTTTTTAGACCCAACATTCGAAGACAAATTAACACGGAGTATTGCATCCATTGTTAAAGAGTCCACAACACAAAGTGGAAAGCAAGGAGATAACAAGAGTGATACTATTAATCAGAGACCACCGCTGACCCATTCTAGGACAGCTGATAGGCCTACACGGCCTATGTTTGTTCAAGAGGAACCAGAGGCTCTAACATAGGAGGCGGCAGGAGAGCCCCTATTTGCTGACACACTTATGGCAGCAAATGAGGAGTGGGAGTTATTATCACCTGAGGTTCAGAAGAGGATGTCTTTTGATCACTTTATTAATCTGAGGAGAGAGCACTACAGATCAGTTAGACAGGATAGTAGCATGTCCCATGATTATCATGAGATAGGAGATGGTGATGATGAGATAGTTTCAGCAGCAGCCTCTTAAGAGTTAGATGAGGATGAGTCTGATGCTTGCATTCAGAGTGTGGAGGTGTGCTTAGATGTTATTACACTAAGTGTTGATGATATCTCAGATATGACAGAGATTGTAGAAGAGTCCTAGGATCTGATTATTGCAGATGTCACCCAGGAGAATGTAGTGGACAGTTTTGAGGACTTAGTTCCTTCGGAATTTTCTTTCAGTATGGAGGAGTCAGACAGTGATGCTACAATTTTTAATACTCTGTATGTTGATATGAGCTTTGGATTTAATTCATAGAGTATGGATGGTAGTACTTTAGAGATCAGTTGTGATGTTGGTGAGCCAACAGTTGGTTTGGTTCCTATTTGTGATACTACTCCTTTTGGAGGAGTCTTGGGAGGTAGTAGTTAGTTCAGGCTTGGTTAGTGATCAGTTGCCAGTGGTTTTCCACTCATGGATTGGATGTTGGGATCCTTATCTTGGTACTTGGGATGATTTGACCCCATGGGATGAGAGTTGTGATAGACATGGCATGGTGATAGGTGTTGCGATTGACAATTTGTTGGTGCATGACTTACATCAGAGATATGTTGATCATAGTAGAGGTACAGTGTGTGGATTCTCCACACTTGGCTTAGTTCCATTTGGGAGTTGTTGCAGAGTTGGAGAGTGCCTTCTGCATAGCATGGTGGAATGCATACCTGGTATTTTTGATTTTTGAGATTGGTTGAGTTGCATTCACCAGTTTGATTGTGGATTCCTCTTGGTTATATTTCAGAGGATATTACAAGAACTTGCATTGATTAACAACAGTGCAGAGCATAACTACATATGGGATCCAGGTGGATTGATTCGTTTGTTATTTTGAGATTGCTTAGGGGCAAGAAATTTTAGGAGGGGTAGATCGTCATGTCCCCTTTTTTAGTGGACATCATCAGAATTGATGGTTAGCCTATTATATGACCCTCGTAGGCTGATAGGATGGATAGAGGGTCATAATGGAGCTTGGCTTGGCTTCAATTAGCAAAATTTCTACAGTTGGCTATCATTCAGGCTCTTTCAAACACATTTTCCTAAACTCCTATTATATAGGGAATGTTGGCACTCAACGGACCATCCCTATTATGGCATGATCATGTGTGGAATCACTCCCTGGTTCACTAGCTTCAGATGGTTTGAGGATCTGACATGTATTGAGGGAGATATTAATATTTGATTGATTTAATCAAATATTAATTATTTGGTCTAATTTTAATTTAGAAACCCTAATTCTAATTTAAGAAAACCCTAATTAGGGCAAGCATATCTTTTTGAGGGTATAAGGGTTTCTCATGGGAGAGAGTTGATGATTATGAATTGATTATTGATATTGATTGTTGCTAAGAATTCTTCTATGAAGACTGAGCCAAGGGTTCTAGGATTCCATTTGCATTAGAGAATGTGCACTCTTCAGTGTGTGTGATGCAGAGGCTATGAAATATCAGCTGATCTATTGCCGATTTGAGAGATAGCTTCATATAAAAGTTATCACAGAGGTTTACAGGTTTGGGAGATAACTTCACATAGAAGTTATCATAATGATTTCAGGTATTTATTTCATTAGGTTTTTGATTCCATAAATTATACAAATAGATATCTTCTGTATTAGAGTCATTTATCTTGAGATCAGGGGTCCAACAAATAGGGTGTGTTATATTGGAAGCCGTACTAAGTCCGTACAGATCCATACATATCCACGTAGAGACTGACATCGGCTAGCAGAGGCCGACAACGACCGACATCAGCCGATGATAGACTGGCGTCGGTAGAATAGCGGACTGACATCGACCAGCATCGGTAGCATATCGACTGATGATGGCATAATAACTGACGTCAATGTCTGTGTGTTGACACAGTGACCTGAGTAGTCCCAAATTCAGGGTTTATTTCCATATTTGCAAAAGACCAAGTTTTTAAGAGCATATTTGAATATTCTTTTATATGCATGACAGAGGACATCTATTGTAATAGTCTGAGTGAATAAATAAGAGATTATAATATGATTTATTTGTTTATTTGAATTTATCTTGAAAAAATTGAAATTTGTTCTTATTTCATACAAAAAATAAGAATACACAGAAAATCAAGTTAGAGCTTTTGTCTTTCTATAGTCCCTATTGGACTGGGGATATCCCAGCTGAACCTGGATCTGATACCACTGTAATATCCCCAACCAATAGGGACTATAGAAAGATAAAATCTCTGATACCACTGTCATGTCCTCTTTTTTAGTGGACATCATCAGAGTTGATGGTTAGCCTATTATACGACACTCGTAGGCTGATATGATGGATAGAGGGTCATAATGGAGCTTGGCTTGGCTTCGATTAGCATAATTTCTATAGTTGGTTATCATTCAAGCTCTTTCAAACACATTTTCCTGAACTCCTATTATATAGGGAATGTTGGCACTCAGCGGACCATCCCTATTATGGCATGATCATGTGCGGAATCACTCCCTGGTTCACTAGCTTCAGACGGTTCGAGGATCTGACATGTATTGAGGGAGATATTAATATTTGATTAATTTAATCAAATATTAATTATTTGGTCTAATTTTAATTTAGAAACCCTAATTCTAATTTAAGAAAACCCTAATTAGGGCAAGCATATCTTTTTGAGGATATAAGGGTTTCTCATGGGAGAGAGTTGATGATTATGAATTGATTATTGATATTGATTGTTGCTAAGAATTCTTCTATGATGACTGAGCCAAGGGTTCCAGGATTCCATTTGCATTGGAGAACATCCACTCTTCAGTGTGTGTGATTCAAAGGCTGTGAAATATCAGTTGATCTATTGCCGATTTGAGAGATAACTTCATACATTAGTTATCATAGAGGTTTACAGGTTTTGGAGATAACTTCACACAAAAGTTATCACAAGGATTTCAGGTATTTATTTCATTAGGTTTTTGATTCCATAAATTATACAGATAGAGATATTCTATATTAGAGTCATATATCTTGAGATCATGGGTCCAACAAATAGGGTGTGTTATATTGGCAGCCGTACTAAGTCCGTACAGATCCGTACAGATTCACGCAGAGACCGACATCGGCTGGCAGAGGCTGACAGCGACCGACATCGGCTGACGATAGACTGATGTTGGTAGAATAGCCAACCGACATCGACCGGCGTTGGTATCATATCGACCGATGATGGTATAATAAACGACGTCGGCAACTGTGTGTTGACACAATGACCCGAGCAGTTCCAGATTCAAGGTTTATTTCCAGATTTGCAAAAGACCAGGTTTTTAAGAGCGTATTTGAATATTATTTTATATGCATGACAAAGGAAATCTATTGTAATAGTCTGAGTGAATAAATAAGAGATTATACTGTGATTTATTTCTTTATTTGAATTTATCTTGCAAAAATTGCAATTTGTTCTTATTTCATACAAAAAATTAGAATACACAGAAAAGCAATTCAGAGATTTTGTCTTTCTATAGTCCCTATTAGACTGGGTATATTACAGTGGTATCAGAGCTAAATTCCAACCATCCTATTGGGTATTTTGGACATTGCATCAGCTAGTAAATCATGGGTACTTCAAGTACTCAGAAATAGTGGGACAAGGATATGGTGAAGCTGAAACAAAGTTTGAAGAGGTTAAATGAATTTTTTTCAGACCCTACATTCAAAGACAAATTAACACAAAATATTGCATCCATTGTTAAAGGGTCCACAACACAAAGAAAAAAGCAAGGAGATAACAGGAGTGCTACTGTTAATCAGAGACCACCACTGACCCATTCCAGGATAGCTGATAGGCCTACACGGCCTATGTTTGTTCAAGAGGAACTAGAGGCTCCAACAGAGGAGGTGAAAGGAGAGCCCCTATTTGCTGACAAACTTATGGCAGTGAATGAGGAGTGGGAGTTATTATCACCTGAGGTTTGGAAGAGTATTTCTTTTTATCTCTTTGTTAATCTGAGGAGAGAGCACTATAGATCAGTTAGACAGGACAGCAGCATGTCCCATGATTCTCATGAGATAAGAGATGGTGATGATGAGATAGTTTCAGCAGTAGCCTCTTCAGAGTTAGATGAGGATGAGTCTGATGCTTGCATTCAGAGTGTGGAGGTGTGCTCAGATGTTAGTACACTGAGTGTTGATGATCTCTCAGATATGACAGAGATTTTAGAAGAGTCCCAGGATCCGATTATTGCAGATGTCACCCAGGAGAATGTAGTGGACAATTTTGAGGACTTAGTTTCTTTGGCAGTTTCTTTTGGTATGGAGGAGTCAGATAGTGATGCTACAATTTTTAATACTCTGTATGTTGATATGAGCTTTGGAGTTAATTTGCAGAGTATGGACGGTAGTACTTCAGAGATCAGTTGTGATGTTGGTGAGCTAGCAGTTGGTTTGGTTCCTATTTGTGATACTACTCCTTTGGAGGAGTCTTGGGAGGTAGTAGTTAGTTCAGGCTTGGTTAGTGATCAGTTTCCAGTGTTTTTCCACTCATGGATTGGATGTTGGGATCCTTATCTTGGTACTTGGGATGATTTGACGCCATGGGATGAGAGTTGTGATAGACGTGGCATGGTGATAGGTGTTGCGATTGACATTTTGTTGGTGCATGACTTACATTAGAGATATGTTGATCACAGTAGAGGTACAGTGTGTGGATTTTTCACACTTGGCTTAGTTCCATTTGGGAGTTGTTACAAAGTTGGAGAGTGCCTTCCGCATAACATGGTGGAATGTGTACCTAGTAATTGTGATTTTTGAGATTGGTTGAGTTGCATTCACCAGTTTGATTGTGGATTCCTCTTGGTTATATTTCAGAGGATATTACAGGAACTTGCATTGATTAACAGCAGTGCAGAGCATAACTAGATATGGGATCCAGGTGGATTGATTGGTTTGTTGTTTTGAGATATCTTGGGGGCAAGCAATTTCAAGAGGGGCGGATTGTCATGTCCCATTTTTTAGTGGACATCATCAGAGTTGATGGTTAGCCTATTATACGACCCTCGTAGGCTGATAGGATGGATAGAGGGTCATAATGGAGCTTGGCTTGGTTTCGATTAGCAGAATTTCTACAGTTGGTTATCATTCAGGCTCTTTCAGACATGTTTTCCTGAACTCCTATTATATAGGAAATGTTGGCACTCAGTGTACCATCCCTATTATGGCATGATCATGTGCGGAATCACTCCCTGGTTCACTAGCTTTAGATGGTTTGAGGATTCGACATGTATTGAGGGAGATATTAATATTTGATTGATTTAATCAAATATTAATTATTTGGTCTAATTTTAATTTAGAAACCCTAATTCTAATTTAAGAAAACCCTAATTAGGGCAAGCATATCTTTTTGAGGGTATAAGGGTTTCTCATGGGAGAGAGTTGATGATTATGAATTGATTATTGATATTGATTGTTTCTAAGAATTCTTCTGTGAAGACTGAGCCAAGGGTTCTAGAATTCCATTTGCATTGGATAACGTCCACTCTTCAGTGTGTGTGATTCAGAGGCTATGAAATTTCAGCTAATCTATTGCCGATTTGAGAGATAGCTTCATACAGAAGTTATCAGAGAGGTTTACAGGTATGGGAGATAACTTCACACAGAAGTTATCACAAGGATTTTAGGTATTTATTTCATTAGGTTTTTGATTCCATAAATTATACAGATATAGATCTTTTGTATTAGAGTCATATATCTTGAGATCATGGATCCAAAAAATAGGGTGTGTTATATTGGCAGCCATACTAAGTCTATATAGATTCGTACAGATCCATGCAGAGACCGACATCGGCTGACAGAGGCCGACAACGACCGACATCAGCTGACGGTAGACTGACGTTGGCAAAATAGCCGACTGACATCGACCGGTGTCGACAACATATCGACCGATGATGGCATAATAACCGATGTCGGCGACTGTGTGTTAACACAACGACTCGAGTAGTTCCAGATTTAGGATTTATTTCTAGATTTGCAAAAGACCAGGTTTTTAAGAGCGTATTTGAATATTCTTTTATATGCATGACAAATTACATCTATTGTAATAGTCTAAGTGAATAAATAAGAGATTATACTATGATTTATTTGTTTATTTGAATTTATCTTGCAAAAATTGCAATTTGTTCTTATTTCATACAAAAAAATAGAATACACAGAAAAGCAATTCAGAGCTTTTGTCTTTCTATAGTCCCTATTAGACTGGGGATATTACAGTGTTTTTACGCCAAATTGTGCATTTTAGGTGGAAACTGTTTGAGGTTATCAGTGGCCAGGTTTAGGTGTCTACAAATTTCAAATCATATACTTTTGGAAATGAGGAGGTAATCTTTACCGTGCTTACTCAATCAAATGAAGAAAACTTGTAGCAACCTATTGTCTTCTTTAGTCAAGGTTTGGAAGGCTATGAGGTAAGTACACTTATGTCATGAAGCAAGTACTTTCAGTTGTTATAAGTATAAATAAGTTTAGGAATATGTTATCTAAAAACAAGATCCAAATATTGGTACCTCATCCTAGTGTCAAATAATTGTTTTTGAATAGAGATTTGAATGAAAAAGGGTTGGTTGGATCACAAAAGTGATGGAGTATGATGTAGAAATCAAGACAACCAAGATAGTTAAAGGAAGGGGGTTATGTAAGCATCTTCCTTTATATTTGAAAGAATAAAAATAGGTTTTTTATCACTCCATGATGACCCTATGATAGCTGCACCTTCATCAATGATAATTTAGACATAAGATATGGTCCATTTTCTTCAAACTGGTGAGTGTCCATAAGGTCTAGATAGAGCTAAAAGAAGGTACTTTAGATTGTAATCTATTCCTTATGTGATTATTGATGGAGTGTTGTTTAGTAAGGAATTCTTAGGTGTATTTATGAGGTGTGTTGAATCAGATTAGATTTAGAAAATATTACTTGAGATTCATGATGTACTAGCTAGTGGTCACTTTGTTCCAAGAACCATAACTACTAAGATTATAAGAGCTGGATACTTTTGGCCTAGTTTTTTCAAAGAAACCCATGCTAGGGTAAGTAAGTGTCAAAAGTGTGCATTATTTGATGGTAAAAAAAATCTTTCTACCTTTCCTCTTCATCCAATCCAAGTTGACCAACCCTTTATGCAATGGGGTTTGGATTTTATAGGCCTAATCAACCCACCTTCTAGTGCTGCCATAAATGGGTGTGGAATACTCTAAATTACTTTACAAGGTGGGTAGAGGTTCTTTCTCTCAAGGAAGCAAATGAAACTTTAGTTCTAGACTCTTATGAAGGCATAGTGACAAGGTTTGGGACTCCTTCAACAATAATTTTAGACAATGAATTGGCATTCCTTGGAATGAAGATAAGTGAATGGGCTTTAAAGCATGGCATCTATCTTAGTACTTCCTCTAGATATTATCCACAATGGAATGGACTATCTGATTCCACCAATAAGAATCTAATTAGGATCATAAAGATGATAATGGAAGAGAACCAAAGGACTTGGTATTCCAATTTGAAGATATCTCTTTAGGCTAATAGGATTACCCAAAAGAGAGAAATTAGAAACTCACCATACACACTTGTTTATGGGAGAGAATATAGAATACCTATTTCACTTGAGATACTAGCCTTGGATCTCACTTATCAACTGGATTTAATGGAGAATGAAAGCATAAAATTCAAGTTGTGTGAGATAATAGAGCTTGAAGAGAGAAGAGATCAAGCTATGTAAACTATGGGATCTCATCAAGATCAAAAAAGAGATACTTTGACAAGAAGGCCATGCCAAGAATCTTCCAAGAAGGATACATTGTTCTAAAGTGGGATGAAGACAGGGATAAACTTAGAAGACACATAAATTTTGATGCTTTGTGGAGTGGCCCTTATGTTATCACCCAATGCAAGAAACATAATGCTTTCTAACTCTCAAAGTTAGATGGAAAGGAGATTCATATCCTAATCAATGGGATATATCTCAAGTTTTCTACTAAGTTTCTCCTCTCTCTTTGTACATAGTTTGTGGTTTTACTTGTTTTCCCTAAGTGCTTATGCACATATGTGAGTCTTGTGTATATTTATTTGTCTTGTGTTGGCTTGGTGTGTTATGCTTGTTTTGTGTGAGATTTAGGTAATTAATTATTAGTTTTATTCAAGAAATCATTGAATCTATTGGCCCATGATAAGATAAGGCTACTAGTAATTAGTATAACATGAATACTACCCCTATGAGTCACCAATTTGTTGACCAAATTTGAATTTTAGGTCAAATTTAGGGCACCCATAGGTAAAAACTTAACTTATAAATGTTTTAAGCAGTCTAATTTATTGTCATGGGGTGTATTACAAGCCATTTTATGTCATTTAATGTTATACTATCCTTGGCCCTTAGTTATTTTAGTCCTTTTAGTCATTTTGGGTCATTTTGAGGTCAAAAAGGGTGAATTTAATGAGTTATACAAGATTTTTAGTAATTATAAAGGTTTAAAATGGATTATTTAATGCCCCATGTGTCTAATTAAGTCTTAATCAACTGACATAACTAAAAAGTGTTAGGTTGTGCAGAAGAAAAGTCAATTTTCTAGTGAAAGAATAAAATGGCACTTGTATGACCTCCTTGGGAAGTGTGACACATGGGAAAGGATTATAAAATGCCTCTTAAACTTTTCCGTGATATTATACACATTTGAAATGATATAGAGGTGTCATTTTAATTCCAAAACCATTCTACTCCTTTTCACTTTTCTTGGCAAGAAAAAGTGACCTGTAGGTTTGTACTTGGTGCAGTCAATGCAAAGGATTTCAAGAAATTTTTTATTGGGGGTGTATTCTAAAATAAGTCAACTTACATTTTATATTTGGTTTTAGAGTAATGGTGGTCTGAGCTTTATGAACCATTCCCAAGAATTTAACCTTTCAAATGCTAATCTATGCACCCTACATGTTTTTCTCTTTTTTGTGAAATTTCATAAAATTCACTTGATAATATTAGTTTTAGAGGATGTTGAATTATTTACCTCATGTCCTCCATTATTTTATTCACTTTTGGTTTTTATTTGATGATCCAACTAGCTCAGTTTGCAAATAAGAGTGAGGGAATGAAGTCACAGTCATTACTACCTTATTCTAAAAAATTGGGTCTTTTACAAAGGTTTTGTGTGAATGGAAAAGGATGTATAATATGCCTAAAATTAATATTTACACATTATTCCATGTTTTTGTTCCATCATGTCCTCTTTTGGGTGGCTTGTAACCTTGTCTTTCTCCATAGTCAGCTTCATGCTTAGTTTTAATTGTAGTCACCTGTATAAGCTTGATCAACTTATCCATGGAGTTGTAATCAAAATTATTAAGTTTTCTAAGCCACAATTAGTTTTAAATATTCCATTTATATTCTTTGAAAATGTGCAAACATAGTCCCAATCATATTTACCATTCTTAAATAGTCATTTGATGTTCTTGATTGCTCTATTCCACATATATGTTGATGATTTTCATTTGGGGAATATATATTAGATCTAGTTTCAAGTTTTTATTGATGAATATATTCCACTTGAGAGTTATAAATTAATTTGATGTGTTTTTAATATTTTAACAAACATTTTTTCCCCAATCCCATACCCTACCTGTATGACATGCCCAATGCACACCTATAGGGCCTTGCTAACATCACGCTAAGGTGTGAGAAGGTTGTTATGTGCTATAACCTATTGATATGGATATAAGTTAATTGGTATGCTTGATGGAAGAATTTAAATTTAATTTTCATATAAGGTTATATATTGTTCATATCTAGCTCATTGTTGGTATACCAAAGCAACCACCTACAGGTGGCTGAGCAGGTTACTAAAATGCTTTCATGGAGAGATGGAAAAAATTTGACATGTCATTAAGGTCTTGATACAATATTTAGGCCATGAAAAGATAATATAAGTTTATAAATTTAAAGAGGAATTTGGAAACCAAATTGAAGAACTAAAGGACTTTGTTTTGGGAAATTGTCCCCAAAAGTCCAAAAGAGAGGTTTGGAAGGTTTTGTAGGTACATTAAAACATGATTATAGAGTGTTCCAAAGCATAAAAATAGATGAAAAATGGTTCCCATAGTATATACAATGGATATTGAAAATTTTAGTGGAAAATAATGAGTGAAAAATGGTTGTTGAGGAGCCTACAGATGCCCTCAAAAGCACTATGAATAGATAGTGATGTCTACAGGGCTGAGGCAAAAAGGGAACCTTTTCCATGCAAGTTGCACAATGGCCTTGAAATAATGTTAAAATTTTTCCAGTAGGTTAAAGGAGTTTTAGTGACCAAAAAATATCATTATTAATATTTTAATAGTGATGTTTTAAGCTCTGGCTTACACCTACAATAGTTCGTACACTGGGCCAATGTTCACCTACAACTCAACATAGGACAATGAATTAATTATGATTCCCAAAGTGGTGTTCTGGGATTATCATGTTGATTTCAGGCCCATATTTAATTTTTTGACAAAAATGGTTACAATAGGAGTCATTTAACCTCATGGACAAGCTAAATAGAGGCAAAGTAACCTACAAGTAGGTCTATAGGCAGGGTTGTCCCAATCATGGTAAAAGGAAATATAATCATGAACCCAATGAGTATATAAGGTGAAAAACTATATATAAAGATATAAAATGCTTATTTTTATCAAAATTAGGGTCAAGGAAGACCTATTACACCATGATCAATCTTATTTAAGTCCATATGCATCTACAACAAGGTTTATAGGTAGAACACCTTAGTATGAGATAGTGACCCTAAGTTAGACACCCCAAATTGTGAATTTAAGGTTTATAAGGAAGAATAATAATTAAAATATATTTTTTTTACCTCAAGGAGGTTTCAAGGAAGTATTTTATCATCATGAACAAGGCTCAAGTGAGAAAATAGGCACCTACAGGGGTAAGGGGTAGGTGTCTCAGTCAGTAGATAGTGACTTAAGAGGTTGATGTTAGGATTGTGTCTTAAGGTTTATAAAGGGAAATAATAGTGAAAGTACATAAATTTAAACATAGAGGGATTCAGTTAGGATCTCTTCACATCTTTTTTTATCTCAATAGAAGCTAATAAACACATATAGAAGAGTGTAATAGTCAGTACTTAGAGAGGCTCAATCTTGAAGATCAAGGTACCTAGGCAGGGTTAGAAAGATATTTAACTTTATTGGAAAAGATTTTTTTAATATAAATAAAAGTTTTGGTAACTTAATTAACTATAAAAATCATGCAACAAACATCCAAATGATCTCTTGTACCCTTATGTGCACCTACAGCCACCATGTTGCAGTCTTAGACATGAAAGTGAATGAAGAGATGAACTTGTGAATGAGAGAAAGGAAGGACATAATAAAATAAATATGGTTCATGATTGATAATTAATATTTTTATAAAATCTCCATAACTTCCTTAATATGACCACCCACTCCTATTCATAACCAAAGTTATCAGTCTGTACAATTGCATTAAGGAGCTCTTTGCTAAATAGGTAAGAATGATAATTCTAGAGAGAATGGGTTGTTTAGGTGAAGGAAAATATTAATTATCATGAATTTGATATGATTAATATGATATGAAGGCATAATATTATTTTATATATCCTTAAGGAGTCATTCTTGGGATGAAGGAAAATATGCAGGAAACATGCTTTTTAGAGGCCTTTTTTGGGCATTTGGAGCTAGTTAGACACCTAAACCATGGAATAAATCAAAACACTTTGTTAAAACTGATCATTGTGACTTGGAAAAAATTAAAAAATATTAAATTTTCCTAATTTATAAGGGATATATCTCACTATTTTGTCTTAGAGGTCAGCCAGTCCAAGAAAATCAGGTTTTGGCAAAGTGAGCTAGTGAGGGCAAAATAAGCAAAAGACTTTATATGGAGCTTTGGAAACCTCATGGAAAAATGTTTTGAGGGGAATTAATTTTAATAATTTATGATAATTAATATATAAATCTAAAATATCTCTCTATGACCCAAATTCCCCTTGCATAAATTGCAACTAAGTAAGTTTCCACTAGGTCTAGTTGGTGAATGAGATAAGAAGATGAAGAAGGGTGATTGGGGGTTAAAAATGGTATTTTAAGCTCAAATTATGTGTGAAAATTAATTACACACCAACCAACCTATGATATATCAGTCATAATAGCCAAATCTAATAGGATGGCTATTAGACCTATTAGGCCTCAAGGAGACCTAGAACTAATTGGGGGTCCATCTTAATTTCTAGCTCTTGGTGGACTATCTAGATGATTGAGGAATGTTAGGGAGGTGGATATGGACCTATTTAAACTTAGATTATGAAATTAAACCTAAAATAAAGATAATTCTAGCCCTGACATAGTCCAATCATGTAAGAAAAGAAGAAAACAAGCTCAATGGGTGTCTTCAAGTGCTCATATCTTTTATAAGACTATGCATGGGAACTAGAGGAATTTGGAGGAGTTATCAAGGTCCCATGGATTCATGTTTGTGTCATTTAGTAGTATATTGAATTTCAAAGCTTTATGAATAAATATTAAGACTTGGAACTACCTAAAACCCTATTAAACCCTCATCAAAGACCCGATGGATAAAATGATCTTGTAAAGTTATCTTAATGACATTATTTGGAAATGAATTTTATTGAACCATGTAGAGGACACCCTTAGGATATCTCCCACCAAGATGAGTTGTATGTAATTATACATACAACATGAGATTAAAGGTTTTCTTGACCATTTTTTGTGTTTTGTAGGCTACAAGAGGATTTTAAAGATGAAACCAATATTGGGTGGAATATTAGGACTTATAATAAATCCCTATGGATATTTTATTTTATGAAAAAAGTCCTAAGTTTCTAAACTAGATCTCTCCTTTCAGCTAGTCAAAACTAGCATAGTGGATACAAAGGTGAGAAGGGTGAAAAATCCAAGTATGAGCCTTTTTAAATCATGACTGATGCCTCTAAGGCCATGGAGGGTATTTAAAAGTGTCATTAACTCCCTACCATGGGATTTCATGGACAAATAAAATCATTTTTGAGGCAAGTGTGAGGGGTGACTGAAAAAGGAGTTTTTTAGACTGTAGACAGTGATGGCTTCCTTTTAGGAGCTTCCAAATAATTAAGAATGAAAATAATGAATGAATATGAATGATTGATGTCTTTACCTCTTCTCCAAATCATAATAACTACCCATAATTAGTGGTGGGATGTTCAAATAGGTCCAAATTATGAAGATAGTTTTTTGAGCCAAGACTACGAGTTATATGTTTTTTATCATAAGTTTCATGACTTGTATGGAAACTTGGTCCTCCTGACATTATATGATTCATCACATATATATTTTTCATGCATTTTTAAACAATTTTTTTGAGATTTAAAATTTTCCAAGTGACCTTTAGACTTCCCTTGTCTTGTTTCTCTCTCAAAGGCTATAAATATTGACTCTTTTGGCTCTTTTAAGAAACATCTATTGGTTGATGGTGAAACCCTAGCCAATTTTTTACTTGAATATATATTGAATCAATAGAAAAAGTGAATTTTACTACTTACATGTTTTAAAATTGAGTGTTGATTTAATCTTGTTTGTCTTGTTTAGTAGAATATGATCTTTTCTAGCATGTTTTCCTTGATTGTTCTCCAATGTACATAAGAGTAATTATTACATGTCTTTATTAGTGTTATCTATTAAGTGTATGTGTGTTATATAAATTTTTTATGACTTTATTACCCAAATTAATCATCCATTTTTTTCCTAATCATTTAAATACCTCTTGAACCTAACTTATGAAATATTGATGTGACAATCCATCTTGAGTTGTAAGTCTTGAGTGAAAGAAGCTTTGTTTAGCTCTAACTAGTATATTTTAAGTCAATAGGAGGAAATTAAATATTGATGCATCACATTTTATTTTTATTAGTATTTTTTTCTATACCCTTTTCACCCAAAGTTGATAGGTAAGAAAGTACTTCAAAGAGTGCATCAAGGGAACTAACCCTTCTAGAGATTTATCTCAACAAATTATCACCCACAAAAAGAGAGATGTTTCCATTGTGCCAATTGGATGAGGAGAGATATTAATATCCTCAAAGGTTTAAAATAAAATTTAAAAAACATGTTTTATAAGTTTTTACATGTCCAAAAAGGTAAAAACCCTTTTTCCATTTCTCCATCAGGTTTCTTGGTAGCCTCAAGAAGACCAACGGGTGTGAGGATGGTATGTAAAGGAGAGAAATATTTGGGTCAAATTATCTTGGGGATAGCTATGGGTCCTTATTCCCTTAACATTCCATGAATTTTTTTAGAGTTTTATATTCCTTGCTTTATGAATAATTGTTAACAAAATAAGATGCCTTTAAACCCTCCCAAAACCCCACATGCATGATTTTTCTTATCTTAGGAAGTTTATAAGTTTATGGATGAAAATGGATGGTTATGTGAAATTATAAAGGGTTTTAAAATTCCTCCCACATCATATTTCATCATCACTTGGCACGTGTGAGTAGTCCTCAAGGCAAGAAATCTTCATTTCAAAGTAAGTTATAGGTTGGAGGGAATGGGGTTTTGATGATCTTAGGGTTTAAAATAGATGAGATCATGTTGATAAAGCCATCACATCACCTAAATATATCCCTAATTATTTTAAATGTCACTAAATATCTCTTTGATGCTTATAGGTCCTAAAAATCCTTATAAGCATAGTGTTCCTTCTAGGTTGAAGGTGTACGAATGAAGAGAAAAGGAAGGTTGATTAGAATGTGAGATATTTATAGCATGAGAGTAATGGAAAAAAAATTAAATAAGTTATTTAGGCTTATAAAACTATGTCTAGACCTCTTTAAAGCAAGTAGTAGGCCTAAAATGGCAAGAAAGTTGTAAAAATACATGTGCCAAACTGATTGTGCTTATGGAGGTTTTGCCTTGAAGAAACCAATAAGGAAAATTGGTTTATCATCTATTGACGATGATATAAAAATTTTAATAAAGGATTTAATATGTGAATAAGGGATTAAACACTAGATAAATAACATTCATGGTCAGGATATAACTATGAAGAAGATGAGCACCTACAGGCCTATCTCTAAGGACATGGGGAAGCTTGCTAGTTGTGAGGTAAGTTGAGGTATGAAGAATATTTTAGAGTGAAGATAATATCTTAAGAGGGTCCTTTAAAGTTTTTAATTATTATTTAAATGATAATAAATTACATATGTAGTTATATAGTTAGTTACAACAAATGACCACCTACAACTCTCTTGATCTTCTTGCCAAATTGACTATGCAAACCTATGAAAGGTTCACAATGAGTCTCTAAGGATGAGTTGAGATGTATATAACCTATGGATGTTTCATGATACATGTACATAGGGTGATAAAAGTACCATGAAGGTCTTCATAGTATTTTAAGGTGAGAAGGTGCAATAAAAGGGGCTTAACAAGCCTAAAAGAAGAAAATAAGAGTAAATTTTAACTTTATCAAAAGGTTTGAGGTTGGTGTATGATGTGAATATAATTTAAGTAATGATTTAAGTGTTCATATTTTACATATAATAGGATAAATCATTCAAAATGAATATATTCTCAAATATATGAAGAACACCTTCAAAATGATTTGATACCTCAAAAAAGAAACAAGACACCAAAATAGAGACCTACAGTCAAAGTGGCAGATCTACCTACAAACCCTCATTATATATAACAATAGGTTTTAGGCCATTTGGGGATTAAATTTTCTTGAATAAATGTTGTATAACTTCATATGAGTTATTTTAAACCTCTTAGAGGCATTTATAGGAAAAACAAAACATTCTGATGATAATTTTATTTCAAAACCCCATATCAACCTCTTGAATCAAGCTTGCATAGTAAAGAAAGCATGATTAATCACATTATATTTTTCATGAGAAATTTCATGGGAAACAATGGCATTAATCAGTGTAAATAAGCCCTATTCCCTTCCAATTTGTGTTAGTTTTGAGGAGAGAGAATAATTGTTATTTATGAACTATCATTAACAAGTTACATACCCTAAAACCCTATTTGGAACTTGGGGTATGAGTTTTGATATATAAAAGGTTATAATGTATTTTTTTGGTCTTATAATGGCCTATCTAGGTCCTAGGATCATCATTTTTGTCTATTGTTTGGCATGTGTGAGAAAGGTATTAAAAAAGTGGTCTGAAATTGTACTTTTGGACTAATTTACATAGTATTTGAAGATATAATAATATATTATCCATTTAAGGATACCTTACAGACCTATGTAGAGGTTCAATACCCTCCTACAAAATTGGATTTCATAATGATACATCAGGGTACCAAATCCAAGGGTTATTTCTTATGAAGAATGTGTCTTTTTCTTACATGAGATAGGAGCTTGCAGATCTCTTTAAAGCTAATCAAAGATAGGAACACATTAATTCATCCCCATAGGCATATGAAGACTCCCTTGAAAGATTATTAAATTTACAAATAGGCCATCTCCAAATAATACATGAAATGTTGAAGAGATATGAAATAAACAAAGTATTAGGTCGATGACTTGTTCTTAAAAGACCTAAATAAGGTAGTAAAACCTTAAAATAGTGGGTCATATACTTGAAAAAGATGGAACATACCTGATACACCTTGAAATGACAAAATAGAAGGTTCACAAATGGTCATGATTTGTCAAAAGGTCATAAGTTATTTTCTATAAGTGGATTTTTAACTCCTCACTTGAAAAGGTCAGTTTTACGATGTCATAGTGAATCATTGAAGAATAAAAAGAACCCCTATGCCACCTTTTGAATATCATCATCAAACTAAGTGTAAACATGTTGAAGATATATTTCATGACTCTTTTTTGGTAGGTTTTCTTATTTTTAATTGGTTATATGAGTGCTTGGTAGCCATCATTAGTTCTTGGCACCTCTCTTCTTTCTCTATGTCTTCTTTCTTCTATATACATGTCTAATTTTGGCATTGTAAGGATCTTAAACTTGATCATGGTGAATCCCTACTCATGTAAGCACTTGTAATTTCCTTTGAGATGGATATAATTTGATTTAAATCCTTCTTAATGTTAAAACTAGTGTATAATCATGGAGGTTAATGAATGTTAGTAGTAGTTTCATATATCTCTTGTATTTGTCCTATCCCATTACCTATTTTTAGGTTGTTAGTCATATTATTAATTCATATGGAGTGTTTTAGATGGTATTTAATTGGCTAAGTATGGATATTTATTCATTAGTGTCTCCTATAAGACCTCTTGATAACCCCTCTGAGTTATTGTCTTGATTTTCACCTTCATAATTAAATACTTATGCTTAAAGGCTCATATTGAGTTAGTGTGATAGGTATCAATTTATGTTCATGTTCTTAGTGAAGTATAGGCAAGTGGAGGGTATTGATTTTGGTGCATCACCTATATTTTTTTACTTTATCTCTCCCTTTTCCTAGCAAGCAATAAGCTTAGTTGTAGTTTTAAGGTGAAGCATCAAGGGAGATAGCCTTATCTAGATATTTACCTCATTGATTAGGCCACCCACAGCCTAGATGTGTCTCCATTATATCACATAATTTAGGAGTCTTGAACAACCTCCTCAAGGGTGAAATTTAGTGTGATAATAGTAACTACCAAGATGGTTAATGATAATGCACTCTTAATATTGTATCATTCCAAAAATAGATAGAAGTGTCATATCCAAGTTATGCACAATCAAGCCCCTAGATATAATAAAGGGGTTATTTGGGGGGATATCTAGTATCTGGTATCTAGGTGTTACCTCTAGAGGTGACCAAATAAACTTTTTATTTCACCTATATCTAGAGAGGATATGTGATCTCAACCAAACTATTAATTAGGATATCATTACTCAACCCACTCATTGATTGATTAATAAATGGGGATCTTACTTTGGGGAACTATGAATGAAATAAATAATATTGATGTATGCTACTTTAACTAACTTTGGATATAGGATACCAATGATGAAATTCTTTACTCTTTAGGTATAAGTGAAACGCTGCTTGACCCCCACCTCTTCAAAGTATTTAGAAATGGAAAAAATGATGCATCACATCACTAAATGCCATAAGAGGACACAATAAAACTATCCATTAAAATGTGAATATCACATCACAAAAAATGATGACATTCAAACTAAAAATCAAAATAATGTGAAAATAACATAAAAAATTTAGTACAAAGTGTCAGATGAGTGGAGTAAGGAAAATATATAAAGAAGAACATACAAAATGAAATTCATTTTCAATTAATAAATAATAAGTTATTTCTAAAAATTAATATTTAGTAATCTCCCTAAGTACATATCTATCTATCTATTAAAGAATAGATAAAATGGATTGATCAGAATTACTCATCCCTTTGATCGACTCATAAAAGGAAGATATGGGGATTGGCTTCACACTTAGGTAGACCAAATACTAAAATCACAACCCTTTAAATTTTATGGATTTAGCTGAGACCACATTATTCTCTCAAGTAAAAGCCATGGGATCACAACCAAGAGTCTTATTTATACTATATATGTTACAAGGGTCAAAATTAGAGTGTCTGATTAAGTTCCCCAAATTTATATAGATAGATTAACTGATGATGACTCTCTTGAGTTGTTATAATGAATGCATAACACATTTATCATATAATATTATGATTCCAATAAATGCAAACACAATGGCATAAGATATTTGGATCACAACAAGAGGAAAGCCTTAGGAAACCTGGATTCCAATAAGAGGGAAGTCTTTGGCATAATTTAAAACAAATATCCCTCCCATCTATTTGGACATCAAGGAGAAATATGCAAGAGACTCATGAGTAATCCCAAATGATTCAATGTTTCATGTTACATTGAAGGTTATAATTGAATGCATCACCAAACGATACTAGAAAATAATGAAAAGTGCTAAACAAGAAACCAAGGGGGTGACTAACATCATATTGCATGATATAAATTGATAAAAAGTTAAACTAGATAGATTTCTTGGTCACTGATCTAATTTCCAACATCAAGAAGGTCATAAAACTATTTCATAGACCTTCCAATACTAGTTTTTACTATTTTTTCTATGATTTAAAAAATTAAAACTCCTCAATGGCCATATTGAACCTAAGATAGTATATTGTCCTTCTACTACTTTCACAAATATTGCATGGATTAAAATGGGTCAATACTATGCACATATTGGCCATTTTGACCAATGGTAGTTATAATTCTAGGGCCTCATTGATTCTCACCCTCAATTACCTACATATGTATTTCAATAGTTGGGATCACTTACCATGGTCATAAAATAACATAATGGGGTCCAAAATAAAATGCATGAAATTACAAAGTCACTAGTCACATCGCTTTCTTTCTTCATCACTATGCTAAAATCATAGATAAAAGTGTTAAGGTAAAAATACATGGTCGCATAATTAGTGCCAATACTAAAATCTATGACCCATAATGAAGAGTAGACATTGATTTATTAATAAGGATAAGCACAAGCATAATATTAGGCAAAACTAAAACCTTATGAACATCATCATAATTAACTGTAGGCAACCAAAAATATATATATCTTAGATCATAAATTCCATAAAAGAATAAGACTTGTAGTGCACATTTAGGGATGAGAGATAAGAACATGCCAATATTTTAGCTGAATATAACCTGAAAATGTTTAGGGTCACTGATGAGAAATTTTACAAATCCATATTGGATGAAATTGAAAGGGATGTCTATGAAGAATAAGAGGAGAATAAATTCTTATTTTATAAGGCAATGTGTATTTACCAAGTACATAATAATGATTTTATTGTCACTTGGATTTTAAACCTTTTAGGAGATGTCTCAACTCTCCTCATCCAAGTGTAACAATTGAAACACCTCTAGGCTATGGGTGAGCCTAAGAATGAGGTGAATCTCTAGATAGGGATAGTTCCCTTGATGTACCACTTTGGATCACTACTACACCTAAAATTTGTGAGGAAAAAGGGAGAGATAAAACTAAAAGGAAACTATCCTAAGAGAGGTGATCCACCAAATAATTTGATGAATTATAACTATCTACATGTTACATATGAGAAAAAAAGACTAACCAAACATACACTTCTCTAATCTACATGTTATCACATCAATATTACATTATGAGGTTGTGATGAATGTTTAGGATAGGAGGACTAGACAAGAGGACTATAATGGAAATATTTGAATAGAATAACTCACTCAACCTTGACACATCATAAAACACTTCACATTCCCTACAATAAGAAGCTTTCCAATTGCAAATAGGTGAAAGAATGAGACAATTATGCTAAGGAAACAAGAGTCATCATTTATGCAAGATCACACATTCTAAATGAACACACTAAGAATATTCATGGAATAGGTAAAAATTAGTAACCTTATTGATCAAATGGTATGAAAATGAGTAGGGATTCACCATACTTAGGTGGATCATAAGTTATAATGGCCAAAATGGTTAGCTCTTATAGAGCTTTAGAGAGAGAGGAGAAGAGAGAAGTCCAAAGGTCAAAAGGAAACTTGTCATGATAAGAGATGAGTTAATTATGAATTTAAAGAGGGTTTAAAATGAATCATTTAAGGTTAGGAAGAACAAGTTTCATCTCAAGTCATGAAACTCATGAAAAGTGGACTGGAAGTTCTCATTTTGGCTCAAAACATTGCCTTCATGATTCACCTCTATTTGAACATCCCAAAACTAATTATGGATAGGTTTGATTATTATATTTAAGGTTTATGCTTAAATACATGCCTTTTCATGCATTGGTTTTAGTATTTATCATCTAGAATCATCTGGAGGTGAGCCATCACCATCTAAAGTAAAAAAAAACTCCTCTTTCCCACACCTCTTACACTTGTCTTCCAAAAAGCATAATTTTTACATGAAAATTCATAAAAAGGAGTGGATGAAAATTTTAAATACCCTTAATTTCATTATAGTAATTAGGCACACCTTAACATCATCTCACTTGAAGTTTTCCACCCTTCTCACTAGCTTTGTTATTATGCTAGTTTTGACTAGATGAGATGAAGTAGCTAGTTGAGGTACTTAGGAGTTGTTACAAGGAATTAAATTGATTTTATGATTTATATTAAGTCCTAATATTCCATTCCATGTGATTTTAATCTCTTTTAACATCTTATAACCTACACAACACATAAAATAGTTTAAAAATACCCTATTTTTTACTCCATCCATATAATTTTGTACAACTCAAAAGTATGGTAAGTATCCTAAAGGATTCCTTTAAAATTTTCAATCACTTTCATGGTAAAACTTTGACATTTTAATATACATCCTACCTCATTTCTCTAATCGGGTCACTAGCAAGGGTTTTACAAGGGTTTAGGTCTATTTACCCTCTTAAGCTTTGTTCATGAAGGTTTCACATTTAGTTTAAAAAAAAAAATACAAAATATTAGTGTATATGACCCTTTTAAACTTCTCAAATATTATTATTTTCCCATGAAAATCATCAAGAGAGATATGAGCACTCAAAGTGCCTATTCGATTTTGTTTCTTCCATTTGCATAGACCTGAGGTTGTCTTGAGCCCAATAGTGGATTTATTTGTGATTAACCTATATAAAAATGGATTTAAAGTGTCTAAAATTACATTAAAAACATGAAATAATCCATTTTAATTCTCATCTCATGATATAATGAAGATGGCTTCTCATTTGGGCACTAGGCCTAACCATGCCTAATACCCTGTCTACACCTTAAAGCCCAAAATGATTTTTTTTATTAATCTAACTAAAATTTTAATAATTTAAAACCTATATAGTGACCTTATAAACATTACCTATTCCATTGTAACCCATTACTAAATTTTGAGATGTCATTGGTCTACCATTTGGCTTTAGGTCAAAACCCTGCCCAATGGGCTTGACTGCAACCTTGGGGTTTTTTAGCACCCTATTTGGTTACATAATATTGTGAATGGTATCTTATTATTTTATAGGTATGTTATAAATTTCCACACATTCTTTAAATTTCCATGTAACTTCTGGTCTACCCTTCTCACCCATCTTCTCTAAAAATGTAGGTTTTATGCACAAGGGAGTGCCCTCTATTTGAGACAAAATAAAGGGAACTTACCCTATTTTATTGGGAAAATTTTTACTTGTAATAAATTATATAGGTTTTAAATACATTATATACAAAATTTAATCCCTTTTTAATATTATTAAACCCTCCAAAAACACTAAAATTTGAGACAGACTGCTAGAAGAGGGACTATGTGCAGGGTTTATGATGTGGACTATGTTGTGCATCATTTGATCCCTTTTATCTATTTTTGTACATAATAATGGTTTCATGATGTTTTTATAATTTTTATTAATGTTTTAACCTTTATTAATACCTTCAACCTCTCACAAGTCCCTCATACTATTGCTTGTATAAAATATTGATTATGTTGACATTAAAACATCACACCTATAGGTTGATTTGCATGAATTGAACTTGAATAAAATGTTATAATAAATTATTTTTGTTTTATTTTAAATATTACCATTGTTTTATATTCAATTCATATACTTACAATTCCAACTTCAAAAGTAGCAACCTTTGCTCATTATCTGCTTATTATGACAACTGACTATGTCTTTGTGTGGTGGAGGGGAATCTATACTTGAATATGTATGGACCAGGCCTTTAAACATTTATATATCCATATGTATACCTTTCCATGGTAATTTACCAATTATAGGACTCATTTCTTGATGTTTGGATTACATCAACACTAAAAATCATCACCTTCATTGATCACTGCCTTGTATAGTTATATATAACTGGTTGTAGGTGCATATTGTCAAATGAGCGGGAATATAAAGGTGTTTATTTGATACAAAATAAAAATAAAAACATATAATTTTTCATCTTTTATGTTCAAAAAGGCTCAAAACAAGTTCTAGGTCCACAAGAGAAAAACACTCTCTCAAACTTGCATTTTAGGTTGGTTGTAGGTCAATATTTTCTCAGTGTATAAACTTGAAGTGTGATAGAAGATCCAAATGTCTTCAATGGTTAAATTTAATTTTCACTTAATGATCAACATATATTTTTCAACGAAATAAGGTTATATATATATTAGTCCCAACACCAAAACTCCACCACAAGGATATAATTAACCTCTTAGTTTGGATTGTTGTAGATATCACTGAATGATTTCAAATCATAAAAGTGCATTTTTAAGGTGTTCAATAACCACCTTCCACTTATATTTCCCCCCATTAATTTTTCATGTAACTTTTCCTATGTAGGTACTACTAGGTTTAGTCATTAATATGCTTGAAATTTTTTGGAAACATTATTGAAAGACCCTCACTAAAATTATTTAGGGTTCTATTTTGTGTTTTTGTGGAAAGAAGCCCTAAGAAAATAGTCATTTATTTTGAAATATTCTTCCACCTTTTCAAACAATCTATCACCCCAAACATGTGTGTTATGATCTATTTAGCACCCTAGCTCTCCAATAAAGGTTCCAACTTGTCCAAATTCCTCCATCAAATATGCTTAGTTTTATGTCAATACCACCTATAGGTGGTTTTGGTCATGTATAGGTAGTGGGAAAAATTATAGTAATATGCATTGTTATCATTAATTTGACCATATAATCATTTCCATGCTCTTTAAAAAGGATCAAACAATAGATAATGATCTAACAAGCTTGAGGAGAGATTCTAAACCATGTTTCAACATTTGAAAACTCCTATAGGCATATATCAATGGTAGACTGAAAATATAGATGATTATGTTGACTGGGACAATATTTCTTCATCCAAATGAAATAATTTTGCTTGATTATCTTTTCTATGGGAATGTATCCAAGATTTCAAGATGATAATTATGACTCTATGGACATGATTTATAACTATACATAGCTTAAAAACTAACTATAAATGGAATAAAGAACATATTTAAAACATGGAGAAGGACCTGTTATAACCCTCTAAAGTCACTATCAAAGCATGAAGATCTAGAAATGATGAAAATAAGCATGTCATCCCAAATAAGACCAGTCTACAAACCTAAGGTGATTTTCCCATCACAACACCTTGAAACATAAAACTAAGCATGGGGAGAATTGGAGGGGAGAGCTAACATAATTTGAGATCAATCTCAACAATTTTTTTGTATGAATTTGTTCAAACCAAGGTAAAACCTATAGGGTGCACATATTAGCAAGAAAATTAGATAGTCTAACTTCTTAGGAATGGTTCATAAATCATAGACCACTATTCCTATACAACAAAACATAAAATGGAATATGACTGATTATAGAATACACCCCCAAGATCATTTTTCCTGAAACCTCTCTTGTTGATCATACCAAGGAGCATAATGGTTTTATCTTAAAATTTGAACTTATAGAGCATTTCAAATTTGGAACTAAGCTTGAAAAAACTGAATAAACATTATCTAACCTTATCCCATATGTCACACTTTCTTGTGGGTCATACAAGTGCCAAACTCTTCTCTTTTCCCAAGAAAATTGTTCTTTATTCTAAAGAACCTATCACTTTTAGTTATTAATAGTTAATAAAGACTTATTAAGACACATGATATGTGATTCCACCTTTTATAACCTTCACACTTACCTATGAGGCTATAAAACTCATTTAATGCTCTATTTATGATCCCTAAATTACTCATAATGATATATTAGCTAATATGACTAATGAACAAGTCTAATATAACATGAAATCACACTAAATGATCTATAATACACCTTAAGACATATAAATTAGACCCCTAAAACACCTAAAAATCATGTTTTTACCTATAGGGGTCCTAATTTGAATTACATGGTCAAAATTGGTCAACAAATTGGTGACTCGTAGGGGTAGTATGCTTGTTATACTAAATACCAGTAGCCTTATCAATCTAATGGGATTAGGGAGTCATCTAAAGTCTAAAAAAAAACGAGACCTTTGACCATTGACCACAAGATTTGATCAAGAAAAGACAACTTGACTACCTCAACCACATAAAATAAAGGACACACACCAAACAAAATAAACAAAATATAAAGAAACACATGTGCTCAAATAAATTAGGAAAAATAGGAAGAAAACAACTATATAAAACTAACAATTGAGCATGCATCCCTTTCTAGGATCAAAATGAAACTTTCTTGCATCTCCTTTTTCATGAGATGAATCATGGTGCCAAGCATGTTGCTCTTTTGATTGAAAATTTGATAGATCATACCTATTTCTTGGCACTTCAATTTATATGATTTCAAATATACCATCTTCAAATAGGTCTCCAATGTAAAATTATTCCTCCTAGCCTTGTACACATACCTCATATTGCTACCTCATGTCATGATCAACTTGCATCTTCTTTGTAGGCATGATTTCAAGAGGAATTGTTTCTTGTTTCTTGGAATATTGAGACCAATAAAATCTTATTTTTATCTCCAAAGGCTAAGGTGAACTTTTCTTTGTCTTTTCTATGACATTTTAAAAAAGGTCCTCTTTCTTACCATCACTTCTAATCAACTCTAATGCATTTATAGACCCCTTGAGATATTCAAACTCATTACAAATGTTTTAAAATTGCTACCAAAATTCCTCATATTATTTTTTATTAGAATAATAAAATGGAACAACAAGATAATCTCCTTAATCCTCTTCTTTAAAATCTAAAATGACTTCATCCAATGTCTTATTTAACACAAGGAAGGCATTCTTCATTATCAACCAAACAAGAAGACTCTACACAAGGACTCACCTCTTATTTAACACTTAGGACCTATTGAGGGATCTCAAGTTGTATCTAATATATCATAATCTAATCTTACTTCTCAAGGTATGAATGATCTTCAATCTCCTTCTCCTTCTTAGTGATGCCAAGACTAGGCATCTTCAAATTAGGTAACCTAGCCCAATGAGGCTGCCAAGGAGTTACACTTTCATCAAGAAAGAATTTTTAATATTCCTAAAAAAATTCTCTTCTTTATGTTATCATACCATAGGTCCATCAAGGTAAAGGGTGATGGGGTGAGGACAAGATAAACTAGTTGGTGGAGGTGGCACATAGAACTCAAAATCAAATTGAGAGTGAAATGTAGGGGATTATTTTGAAAGCTCTTGAGGAAGGGGAGGTAGACCTTGGGATAAAATGGCTAGGTTTCTTTCCTTCCATTTTATAATCACTTAATTCACATATTATTTAGATTTATCACTCTCTTGAGGGAGGATATATGGGGTGTGTTTAGGCATATGATCTTCTTTTGGATCTAAACCTTCCATCACACCTTGACTTAGCAATTTCATTCTCAACTCTAACTCTTCAATTTTATTGGATAGGTTCTCTTGGAAAATTATCTCTTAAATATTATAGGAATTTTATTGAGGATAAGGATTACAAGAGGGCTGACATGGAACACAAGAGGTCTCTTGAGGAAGGGTGGGAGGGACTTGCATAGGATCAATCTATTTCTCAACTTCACACTCCTTATCTAGGATTTTAACTTCTTTCTTTCCCCATGATTCCACTACCTTACTCTAGCTTATGATTTTAGGATTATAATTATATTATTGAGGTAGTTATGCAACTTGAGGAGTGGCTGAAGTATTCATGAAACTTGGAATCTCCTTAGGCTTGGATTATCAAACTTATCTCCAACTTGGAATCTCATATCTAGAGGTCTCTTCTTGAGGTGGCAATGTAATAGGAGAGGGAAATTAGGGATTTAATTCCACTTATTTTTATGATGACATGGATTATTGTATATAAATATTAGCCAACTCAATCTGCCTATCAAGATTTAATTTAAAAATAAGGTTTCTCTTTTCAACTTTCTCTTCCAACTAATTGGGAAGAGGATGAATTTGTAATCTTGATTGGGTTCATGAGTGGGAATCATGTAGGACTAATATAAATATTGGGGAAGTGGATATGAAGGATGTTAGGTTTGGTGAAGATGTTTCTCATGAATTTTTAGCCTATCTTCCAAGGATGAAACTTGGCCACTCATATCTACCATTTCACTTTTAAGCCTTTACCAATTATCTCTCTTAATAGGTTCCCACTCTCTTTTGACTAGATATAATGCATATCTCACCTTATGAATGAAATTTATATGAATATCTATACCATTTCCACTTTTTGTGTCAAGATTTATCATGTACTTCTCCTAACACAAGATAGTTTGCTTGAAAGTGGAAATGGATTGACTTGAGTAGTGACTAGGTTGACTAGGAATAAGATATAGAGAAGGTTGATTGTAGGGCTGATGAAACTCATAAAAAGGTTGATAATTTTGGTTTTGGAGTCAATAGGAATCATGAAAAGGCTGGTAATATTCACATAAAGGCTGATAGGGAATGCCATAAGCTTAAAATGTCTCACCAACTTGTGTAAAGAAGCACTCAACACTAAGGTCAGCCATGGAACTTTATTAGGATACAAGAACATAAGGAATGGTTATAAAAATTATTCAAAATGAATACCTAGGCTAATTCACTAGTTGATGTAACTTTGGAGTCACCATTGATGATTAGATAAAGGCATCTAAAGGCTGTTGTGTTGAAAGACAACACCAAAAACATTTCAACTTCTTGGACTAAGAGTCTCATCGGGCTTGCCAAAAACTATTGTCACTTGGATTTTCATCCTTTGAGGAGATGTCTTAACTCTCCTCATGTAAGTGGCACAATTAAAACACCTCTAAGTTATGGGTGAGCCTAAGAATGAGGTGAATCTCTAGATAGGGATAACTCCCTTGATGTACTAATTTGGATCACTACTACACCTAAATTTTGTGAGGGAAAAGGGAGAGAGAAAAATAAAATCAAACTATCATAAGGAAGGTGATACACCAAATAATTTGATGATTTCCAACCAGATGCATGTTACACATGAGAAAAAAGGACTAACCAAATAGACACTTCTCTAGTCTATATCTTTTCACATCACTATTACATTATGAGGTTGTGATGAATGTTTAGGCTAGGAGGATTAGAAAAGAGGCCTAGAATGGCACTATTCAAATATACTAACTCATTAAACCTTTACACATCATAAAACACTTCACATCCCCTATAAGAAGAAGCTTTCTAATTGTAAATAGGTGAAATAATGAGGCAACCATGCTAAGGAAACAAGAGTCATCAATTATGTAAGAGCAAACATTCCAAATAAACACACTAATAATAGTCATGGAATAGGTAAAAATAAGTAACCTTATTGATAAAATGGTATGAAAATTAGTAAGTTTTCACCATACTCAGGTGGGGCATAAGCTAAAATCACCATAATGGTTAGTTCTTATAGAGCTTTAGAGAGAGAGGATAAGAGAGAAGTCCAAAGGTCACAAAGATACTTGTCATGCTAAGAGAATGAGTTACTTGTGCATTAAAATAGGGTGTGAAATGAACCATTCAAGGTTAATAATCACAAGTGTCATCTCAAGTCATAAAACTCATGAAAAGTGGCATGGAAGTTCCCATTCTGGCTTAGAAAATTACCTTCATGATTCACCTCTATTTGAACATCCCAAAACTAATTAGGAATGTATCTAATTATTATAATTAAGGGTAATGCTTCCATACATACCTCTCCATGCATTTTTTACACTCTTAATTATTTAAATCATTTGGAAGTGAGACATCACTATTTGTAGTTAAATAAACTCCTCTTTCCCACACCTCTTATACTTGGCTTCCAAAAAGCATAATTTTTACACAAAAACTAATAAAATGGAGTTTATGACACTTTTTAATACCATAAATTTACTTATAGGCACTAGGAACACCTTATAATTAGTTCACTTGCAGTTTTCCATCATTCTCACTAGGTTGGTCACTATGCTAGTTTTGACTAGCTGAAATGAAGTAGATAGTTGAATCACTGAGGAGTTGTTCCAAGGAATGAAATTGACATGGAGAGTTATCTTAAGTCCTAAATTCCCTTTCATGTGATTCTCATTTCTTGAAACCTCCTATAACTTGTATAACACATAAAATAGTCAAAAATACCATATTTTATATTCCATATGTATAGTTATATACAACTCAAAAGGATGGGAAGGAGCTTGAAGGATTCCTCTACAATTTTCAATAACTTTCATGGTCAAACTATTATATTTTAATATCCCTCCAACCTCATTTCTCCAATTGGGTCACTATTAAGTTTTTACAAGGGTTTAGGCATGTTTACCCTCTTCATCTTTGTTCATAAAGGTTTCACATTTAATTTGAAAAAACAAAACCCACAATATTAGTGTATAGGACTCCTGTCAACTTCTCAAATTTTCTTAGGTCCCCATTCAAAGCATCAAGAGAGATATTAGCACTCAAAGTGCCTATTAAAGCTTGTTTCTTTCATTTACATAAAACTTGAGGCTATATTAAGCCTAAAATGGCTTTTTTGTGATTCCCCTACATCATAATGGCTTTAATGTGTCTAAAATTACTTCAAAAACATGTCACAATCCATTTTAATGTTCATCTCATGATAGAATGAAGATGACTTCTCATTTGGGCACTAAGCCTAACCATGCCTAATAGCATGTCTGCACCTTAAAGCCCAAAATGACTTTTTGATGACTCTCCCTACAAGGTTAAAAATTTAAAACGTCTATAATTACCTTATAAACATTTCTTGGTCCATTGTAACCCATTAATAAATTTTGAGATGTCATTGGTCTACCATTTGGCATTAGGTCAAAACCCTATGCAATGGGATTGACTACAACCTTGGGGTTTTTGAGCACCCTATTTAGTTTCATATTATTGTGAATTGTATCTTATGATTTTATAGGTATGTTATAACTTTACACACATTCTTAAAATTTACACATAGCTTTTTGTCTACCCTTCTCACCCATCGTCTCTAGAACTGTAGGTTTTATGCACAACGAAGTGCCCTCTGTTTGAGACAAAAAGGAGAGAACTTACCCTATTTTATAAATCCAATTGTCCATTTTAATAGATTATATAGGTTTTAAATACCTTATACACAAAATTTCATCCCTTGTTAAAATTATTAGACCCTCCAAAAACACTAAAAACTAAGACAAACTACTAGAAGAGGGACGTGTGCATAGTTTATGATGTGGACTATGTAATGCTTTATTTGATTCATTTTCCTTGTTTTTGTTAATCATAATTGTTTCATGATTCTTTTATAATTGTGATTAATTTTTTATAACCTTCATTCATACCTTCAACCTCTCACAAGTCCCTCATACTACTACATGTTCTAGACTGCTTGTATAAAATCTTGACTATGTTGACTTTAAAACATCACACCTATAGGTTTCTTTGCATGAATTGACCTTGAATAAAATTTTACAAGACATTATTTTTTTGTTATTTTACATATTATCATTTTTTATATATTCACCTCATATACTTATAATTCCAACTTCAAAAGTAATAACCTTTACTCATTGTTTGCATACTATTATAGCTGACTATGTCTTTATGTGTTAGAAGGGCACCTATAGGTACATATGTATGGATTATGAATTTAAAAATTAATATATACATATTTATACCTTTCCATGGTCATTTATAAATTATTTTACTCATTCATTGATGTTTGGACTACATCAACACTAAAAATCATCACCTTCATTGCTCACTACCCTGCATAATTATCTACAGTTGGCTATAGGTTCATATTGTCAAATGAGGGGGAATATGAAGGTGTTTATCTGATCCAAACTCAAAATAAAAACCTCTCATTTTTTATTTAAGTTCAACAAGGTTTAAACCAAGTTCTAGGTCCATAAGAGAGAAACACTCTCTCAAACTTGCATTTTAGGTTGGTTGTAGGTCAACATTTTCTCAATGTATGGACTAAAAGTGTGATAAAAGGTTTAAATATATTCAATGGTTAAATTTTATGTTCAATTAATGACCAACATATGTTTATCAATGAAATAATGTCATTTATCTTAGTCCCAAACACCAAAACTACACCACATGGCTATAAGTAACCACTTAGTTTGGATTGTTGTAGATATCACTGAATGATTTCAAAGCATAAAAGTGCATTTTTAAGGTGTTCAAAAAACACCTTCCATTGATCTCCCCCCACGCAAATTTTTCATGGAACTTGTCCTATGTAGGAAATACTAGGTTTAGTCATTAATATGCCTTAAATTTTTTGGAAACCTTATTGAATGACCCTCACTAAAATTATTTAGGATTTTGTTTTGTGTTTTTAGGGAAAGAAGCCTTGAATACATAGTCATTTATTTTGGAAGCTTTTTCCACCTTGTAAAACAATATATCACCCCAAACATGTGTGTTATGATATATTTAACACCTTGGGTCTCCAATAAAGGTTCCAACTTGTCCAAATTTCTCCATCAAATACCCTCAATTTTCTATCAATACCACCTGTAGGTGGTTATGGTCATGTATAGGTAGTGGGTAGAATTGGAGTAATGTGAATTGTTATCATAAATTTGACAATATAACCATCTCCATGATCTTTCAAAAGGATCAAACAATAGATCATTATCTAAAAATCTTGAGGATATCTTCTAGACCATGTTTTAATATTTGAAAACTCTTTTAAGCATGAGATATACTGAGAGAGGGGTGAATCAGTATATCATATATCTTATAAACTTTTACTTAATAAAATTCCACTTAACCATACATTCAAGATATGCAATAAAACTAAAACAATAATAAGCACCACACGAGAGAGAGAGAGAGAGAGAGAGAGAGAGAGAGAGAGAGAGAGAGTGAGAGAGAGAGAGAGAGAGAGAGAGAGAGAGAGAGAGAGAGAGAGAGAGAGAGAGAGAGAGAGAGAGAGAGAGAGAGAGAGAGATGTTTACATGGAAACCCAATGTGGGAAAAACCATGGAGAACAATCTCATGTATATGAATGAACACCAAATAAAATTATAAATTTTGAAAGTACCAAATTGTAGGAGCACCAACCCCTTTGTTGAAGACCAACACAACAATGATTTGTGAGCACCCACCCATAGGATCACAAACACATTTTATGTGTAAAACACCACTATCTCTCAATATTTTTTTCTCAACAAATGATAGAACTCAACAATATCTCTTTCTATTCTTTCCTCTTTTATAAAGATAAAATAATTACTAAACCATGCACTCTTACATCTTAAAAATGGCTTCTCAAGCCTTTATTTATAGCTTTCCAAAAGACCTTTGGCATTCCCCCCTTTGTGACCTTTCACTCATCATGGAAAATGGCACCATATTTTCATGACCCTTTGAATTCTTGTATTTGAAAAGTCACAAGGTGACTCTTCATAAAAAAATGCATTCTTTCCCCTTTAATCTTTATTTTGGTGACTTTTTGTATTCCTCAAAGTGTCCCTTCATGATAAATTGTGTTCTTCCTCTTTTGTCTTCACTTGGTGACTCTTAGAATCCCTCAATATGACTCTTCATGGGAAAAATGCATCCCATTCCTCTTTTTTATTTAACCCATGACTCTTTGACTTCTCCATGGGCCCTCTTTTGACTTTTATGCAACCAAAAATATATTCACTATTATTAAATAAATATCAACACATTTTAGCCAAAATATGCACATTGAAAACACCTTTAGGCAATAAATGATATGGGGCCTTTATTACCAATTCTAAACCTTTGACACCAATGACAATATTTCTAACAATATCCCCCTTTGCCATTGATGGCAACCTCAAACTAAAACTGCCACATCCTGAAACCTGTATTTCACATGCTAACTTGCACATACTATCATCTAAAAAACATACAACTCCCCCTTACTGTAGAAACTCACCCTCAACTGATGTTAATCCTTAATTATAGGAAGTAAAATAAAATACTCTAAACTTCTCCCACAAATACTCAAATTTGTCTTTTGGTAGTGCCTTTATGAAAATATCTACAATATATTTTGTAGTACTAATATATTCCATCTTAACTTGATAATCTAAAACATGCTCTCTCAAGAAGAGATAACTAATATGAATATGTTTCATTCTTTAATGCATCTCTAAATTATTATAAATATTAATAGCATTTGTGTTGTCACAAAAAAAATAGAAATATGTTCATCATATTTTACCTTAATATCTTCCAATTTTTTTTTAATCCAAAGCACTTGAGTACAACACAATACCACTTTAATATATTTTGCTTCAACTGTAGAAAGTGATAATAAATTTTTCTTTTTGCTTAGCCATGATACTAATCTATCACTGAGGAAGAAATCTCTTCTACTTGTACTCTTTCTATCATCTAAGCAACCTAACCAATCTGAATCTGTATAAGCAACTAAAGTGAAATATCTACTTGTGGGATACCATAATATATAATATAATGTCCCCTTGACATATCTAAATATTCTCTTCACCAACTGAACATGACTCTACTTCAAAACTATTTGATATCTTGCAACCATGCCTACTACATGCATGATGGCTGGCCTTGATGTTGTCAAATATAAAATACTACCAATCATAGATCTATACAAAGACTGATCTGAAATAAGTGAATATTCATCCTTACTCACCTTGTTCCCTATACCCATTGGTGTGCCAATTGGTGCACAATCCTTAAAACCAATTTTTTTCAACATTTCCTTGGCATATTTACTTTGAGATATGAAAATTCCTTTATCTGAATGAAATATTTTCAACTCTAAGAAAAAAGATAATTCTCCAAGAATAGACATCTCAAATTCTTTTTGCATATTATCAAAAAATTGTTTTGTCATATTTTCAATGTTTCCTCCAAAAATTATGTCATCAACATATACCACAATAATCAAATGATGCTCACCTTCTATTTTGACGTAGATATTACTATCAGTAAAACCTCTTTTAAAACCTTGATCTTGCAGGTACTTATCAAGTCTTGCATACCAAGCTCTGGGAGATTGTTTCAATCCATACAGTGCTTTTTTCAATCTAGATACATGGCTAATATCATTTGAGAGAATAAATCCCTCAGGTTTCTTAATGTAGACCTCTTTTTCTAGATTCCCATTTAGGAAGGCAGACTTGACATCCATCTAAAACACTTTGAAATTTTTAAACATTGCATATGAAAGAAAAATTCTAATAGCCTCTAGCCTTGCCACTGGTGAAAACGTTTATTCAAAATATATACCCTCAATCTGAGCATATCTTTACATACTAACCTTACTTTATTCCTAATAACTTCACCATCTTCATTTAACTTAATTTTTGTATACCCATTTTATTCCTATCACATTTTAATCTTTTGGTCTAGGCACTAATTCTCAAGTATCATTATTTTTTATCTAATTTAATTCTTCATCCATTGTATTAATCCGATGCTCATCACGTCTACTTTTAAAAAAAATCTAGGCTAAATTTTAGATAACAAAGAAAAATTTACTTGCTTAGATTCACTTACCATCATCTTTCTAGTGCATAATCCTTCATTTATGTTCCTAATGATGTCACTCTTATTATTATTTATATAAAAATATTTGGATGGGGTCTTGGTGTCATTTTTTTTTCTCTTTCTCATCTTTATCTAAATCTTCTTCTTCAATGATTTCAAGAGTGTCCACTAGATCACTAGCTCTTTGTGTTACATCTTCATCTATCCTGATAATTACACTTTCAACAATATTCTTGGTTCTTTTGTTATAACATTTATAAGATTTAATTTTTATAGAATATCCAATAAATATACTTTCATCTATTTTAGATTCAAACTTACCCAATTTTTCATTGGTTTTATTTATGAAACATCTGCTGCCAAACTCTAAAGTAATTAACTATAGGTGGTTTGTATTTCCATAGCTCATAGGGAGTCTTGTCCTATTGACTCTCAAAAATGCTCTATTTTGAATATGTACTATTATACCTACTACATCTCTCAAATATTTATCTGGTATCATGGATTCATTTAGCATTGCCCTTACCATCTCTTGAATTATTCTATTTTTTCACTCAACTACTCCATTTTGTTATGGAGTTCTAGCTGTTGAATACTATCTCTTTATCCCATGGTCTTCACAATACTTAATAAAATCATCTAACATGAATTATTTTCCTTGATCTGATCTTAGGTACTTGATCTTCAAATTGGTTTCATTCTTAATAAAATCCTTGAATGCTTTGAAGTGGTTGAAAGCTTCTATTTTTTTCTTTAAAAATATTACCCAAGTCATATATGTAAAATTATCAATGATCAACATGAAATATTTCTCCCCTTGAGAACTATGAGTTCTCATAGGTCCACACAAATTAGTGTGATCAAGCTCTAACATCTGACTGGTCGAGTATTCTTTTGTCTTGAACCATCTTCTAACCTACTTTCTAACTAACATGGTTTACAAAGCATGTTGTAATCTTTTGAAGATTTTTGACTGCTTACTTCTTGCTAACGTTGATAATATTATCAAAATTTATGTGTCCCATTCTCCTATGTCATACCCAACTTTCTTCAATTTGACTCAACTAATAGCTTTGACCTTTGATATCTGATAACACATACAAATTATTCCCTATTCTCTAAGCATCTGTAACCAACACATCTAATTATTTTCACCTAATTTCACAACCTTATACATACAAATTTAGTGTGTGTTCCTAATCACAAATTTGACTTACACTCAAAAAATTATGCTTAAGACCTTTTACATATAGAACATTTTCAGTCTTAGTTCTACCATTATCCAAAATTAGTGTACTTTTTTTGATAATTTTGGTAGTAGTATTGTCTTTGAATTTAACTATGCCACCATTGATCTTATTTAGGGTTATAAACTTGATATTTCCTCTTGTCATGTGCTTCAAACAACTACTATCAATGAACTATATCTTTTCTTCATTTCTTGCATATAAAGCTGTCAGGACCAACATAGACTTTTCAAGTTATTTCTTCTACCATGAACCTATCTAAACTTTCTTTTTGATGAATGGATCCTTGAAACTATGGTCCTTCTTGAATGACTCAAACATGCTTCTATATTACCATGCTATGTGTTTGAATTTATTACACTTGTAACATATTATGGCCTCTTCATCAAACCCTGATAGATGATCAAAGGAGTTTGGCTTTTGCTTGACTCTGCATGAGTTTCCTTCTCCTTGTTTCTAAAATTTTTAGCCTTTTTCTGACATTATATTTTCTTATGAGCATATCTATTACAATAAAAATAGTAACCATAAAAATAGAACCTATTTGTGTATCTCTGACCTGATTTCTTTTTGTAGCTCTATTTTTTCTAGCCTTCTTTATTCGAGATGTCCTCTATATTCTTAACTTCTTCCCTTTTTGTTTCCTCTTTTGTAAGAGTTTCAACATAGCTCTTTTTCTTCTCAAATATGATACCTATCTTATCTACTATTGATTTGTGACTTTCTGAAATTTTATTCAATATATTAGTGTTATTCTCAAATTTTAAATCATTGGCTGATTTATCAATGACTGCTTTATTTGTTTTCTCAAGATCTAATTTTAAAGAAGCAATTTCAATAACATACATTTCACATTATTCACTTACTTTTTGAAACTAAGTTTTTAGATCTTCTTCAGTATTTTTTGCTTTTTCAATGTGTGCTTGTAGATCTTCAATTATTTCTTTTGACTCCCTTTCATTTTTCTCGATCTGGAGCTTCAGTCTTTGATTCTTCTTCGCAAGAGCTTGTAATTATTCTAAGGCAGAAATGAGTTATCCTTCCAAATTCACTTCAAATTCACCTTGTTTTTCTTCTTGATCATCTATACTTTTAATTATATAGGCATCTTCATGTATGGTCATGAATATAATCTCTTCTTCATCTAAATCACTAACTCCATTATCTTTGGTTGAGCTAGGATCTTTAGAGTATTAACTCTTCTTCTTAAATCCCTTCTTAAATTTGCCTTTGAAATTCTTATTTTATGTAGACCTTCCTTTTTCATTTTCACCATTACTCTTATCTAGGAACTTATCTACAAAATGTCTAATCTTTCCACAATTAAAACATTTAAAAGATAATTTTCCTTGATATTTACCTGTACCCTTTTTCATTTTACAGATGAATAGAGCTCCATTATCATCTTCATCATCGATAGAGCTATCATTTGATTCTTGAATCTTAGCCTTATCTTTATTTGATGTTTTGAAATAAAATTCCCTCTTTTAGGGTTTTCTTATTCGATATGCATCTCATATTTTATAAGAATACCATGTAGTTCATCCATCTTTAGCTTGGCTATATCCTTCATCTCCTCAATTGCCAAAATCTCTGCATCATATCTCATTGGTATAGATCACAAAACCTTTTGTACCAACATTGATTCCTATAAATTTTCTCTAAGGCCTCGAATATGATTAACTATTTGATCAACCCATAAAAGATAACTTGCTATATTTTCTTTCTCTTTCATTTTCAAAATCTCAATCTATCTTCTAAAAATCTAGAGCTTAGCTTCCTGAACCTTTCCATCACCTTTATAAATATTTTCAAGATTTACCCAAGTCTCATGAGTAGATTTTCATTATATGACTTAAACAAATTTTGATCCACATAAACCACATAAAATAACATTTTAAGCTTTAGCTTTATTTTCACTTGCCTTCTTTTCTATCAAAGTATTCACAAGTGTTTGTGTCTCTTCATATTCCTCCACAACTACTTGCCAAATGTCAAATCGAAGAGACATAAAATAAGTCCTCATCCTTATGATCCAAAAAGCATAATTTGTCCTATAAAAAAATTTTCCTTATTTGTAAAAAAAACCTTCATGTGATCTAGCCATCGTGCTTTGCCTGATCTACCTTCAAGATGTAAAACTTTTTCAAAAGGAACCTGCTCTGATACCAATTTTTAAGAATGAAATAAATTGAGAGGGGGGGTGAATCAGTATATTATATATCTTATAAAATTTTACTTAATCAAATTCTACTTAACCATACATTCAAGATATGCAATAAAATTGAAATAATAATAAGAACCACCAAGAGACAAAGACACGAGATTTTTACGTGGAAATACAATGTGGGAATAACCATGGAGAACAATCTCAAGTATATGAATGAGCACCAACTCAAACTATAAATTTCACAAGCACCAACTTGCAGGATCACCAAACCCCTTTGCTAAGCACTAATATAACAATTATTTGTGAGCACCTACCCATAGGAGCACCAACCCCTTTCATGTATAAAATTCCACTATCTCTCAATGTTGCTTTCTAAACAAATGATATAAATTTACAACATCTATTTCTATTTTCTGCTCTTTTCTAAAGATAAAACAATTATTAAACTATGCACTCTTGTATCTTACAAATGGCTTCTCAAGCCTTTATTTATAGCTTTCCAAAAGACCTTTGGCATTCCCCTTTTGTGACCCTTCAATCCTCATGTAATATGGCACCACATTTTCATGACCCTTAGAATCATTGTATTTAAAAATTCACAAGGTGACCCTTCATAAACAAATGCATCATTTCCCCTTTTGTCTTTATCTTGGTGACTTTTCATAACCATGAGAGTGTCCCTTCATGAGAAATTTCACTCTTCCTCTTTTGTATTCACTTGGTGACTCTTGGAATTAATCAAGATGACTCTTCATGGGAAAAATTCATCTCATTCCTATTTTGTCTTTACCCCACAACTCTTTAATTTCTCCATGGGCCGTATTTTGACTTTTATGCAACCAAAAATATATTTATTAATATTAAATAAATATCAACACATTTTAGAAAAAATATGAACATTAAAAACAACTTTAGAAAATAAATTCTATGGGGAATTTATCATTAATTCTTGACCTTTGACATCAATGACAATATTTCCAACAAACTCCTATAGGCATATATCAATGGCAGACTAAAAATGCAGATGACTGTGTTGATTAGGAAAATATTTCTTCATCCAAATGAAAGACTTTTACTTGATTGCCTCTGATATGGGAATGTATCCAAAATTTAAATACTATAATTATGAATCCATGGACATGATTTAGAACTTTATATAGCTCAAAAACTGATTGTATATGATAGTCTTTAAGCAAACTAGCTACATGATGTTTTATGACTGCACCTTCATGGAGTATGCTTTGGAAGAATGAAATTGAGAAGGTAAAGGGAATAAATGACATGTTGAAAACATGGATAAGGACCTATAAAAACCCTTTGAAGTCATTTTCAAAGCATGAAGATTTGTAAATGATGAAAACATGCCTGTCATCCCAAATAAGACTAGTCTACAAACTTAAGGTGATTTTCCCATCAAAACACCTTAAAACATGTAAATAAGCATGGGGAGAATTGTATAGGATATCCAACATCATCTGGGATCAATATCAAAAACTATATTTTATGGATTTGTTTAAACCAAGGCAAAACCTATAGGGTGCATAAATTAGCAAGAAAAATAGATAATCTCACTACTTAGGAATGGTTCATAAAGCATAAACACCATTACTATACAACCAAACATCAAATTGAATATAACTTAGTTTAGAATACACCTCAAATAACATTTTTCTTCAAAACTCTCCTGCCGATCATACCAAGTAAAAACCTGAAAACTGGTTTTGTGTGTCTAAAAGGGTGAAGAAGGAGCATAATGGTTTTATCTCAAAATTTGCACTTTAAAATAATTTAAAATGTGTAAATGAGCTTTAATAAGTTGAAGAGATATTCCTTGACCTTATCCCATGTGTCACACTTTTTTGTGGGCTGTACAAGTGCCAAACTCTTCACTTTTCCCAAGAAAATTTCTCTTTCTTCTGAAGAACCTATCAATTTTAGTTATTACTAGTTAATAAATACTTATTAATACACATGGGACATGAAATAACCTTTTATAACCTTCACACTTCTCAAAAAGGTCATACAACTCATTTAATGTTCTATTTATGATCCCTAAATGACTCAAAATGATATATTGGCTAGTATGACTAATAACCAAGGCTAATATAACATGAAATCACACTAAATGACTTATAATACACCTTAAGACATATATATTAGACCCATAAAACACTTAAAAATCAGTTTTTTACCTATAAGGGTCCCAATTTGACCTATAGGGTCAAATTTGGTTAACAATTTCATCTCTACTATTGGTACAAATATATGCACCTACTAAATCCATCATTGTGGATACTATCATAGAAGAGGAGGAAATAAAATGTATAATTTCCTTGATTTTACAAGAAGGTTCAGTAGATGTAGGATCATTAGCTACAATGGTGATACCACTATATGCTATCAAATAATAAATGGGGATAGAAAAACCATCAACACAACAAGGAAGTCCTTAACAATAACTAATGTGTAGACTATGTACATATTATGCTTCTATGACATCACCTATAGTTTAATAATGAATGGGACACATTTTTCATAGTGTAATATGTTGTAGAGGAGTCAAAGGAAGAAAATAGAGTATCAGTTATGCAAACCTTCCAAGCTAAGTGCCTAATATAATTTTGATCCCACATGATCATGTCAATATTCCAATGAGTTCAAGAATAATGGTTGTTTCTACACCTTATCCTTCTATACAACATTACCCAATTTATTCTCTATGTACTAAATTTTAGATCCAAACTATATTACTAAACTTAGTAATAAAATTTAAAACTCAATGACACCAATAAGAATGGATAAAAGAGGCAAATCAAAATAATAAGAACACTCTCACCATCATTTTTAACTCCTTATGGCTCCACTCCAAGATTTTAAAATGGATTATTTGATGTCTAAAATTTGAGATGTTGGATTACTTTCTAAGTCTTGACAATGGCTTCCAAATGGTTGGATGAGGTTGAGAGTGGATTTGGATGGATGCAAGAGAGCTTTATGGATGCAAGATAGTAGCAAGATAATGGATTTATGGATTTCCAAGTTAGCTTGAGGGTGGGGGGAGAGTTTGTTTAAATAGGCATGGAGGACAAGATCAATGGATTAAATTCAAATTTGGCCCATTGATATCAAGGGCTAGAGATTTTCCATGGAATTTTTAATTTCCATAGAGATCTCTAGAACTAGAGAGTTATAGAGAAGGGGGCTAGAATGGGGAATATTTATAGAATCCTCCAATTATAGAAATATACCCATAGGATTTAGGGTTTTAGTAGAGGTTAGGATATGGTGGTGGTTGGGTAAGTATAATATTTTGGAATTTTAAATTGGATAGTTGGTTTAGGGAGTAGGTTAATGGGTAATAGGTTCTATTAGGAATTTAATGAGGGGATTAATTGATTTTAGGATGGGGTAAAGGTTTATGGGATATGGGAATGGGATGGAGGTCATTAAGTTATTAGTTAATTTACCTATGAAATATAAAAATTAGAATAAATTAATGAAAGTTAGTGGAATTGGTATACTTAGCAAGGCAAGCATAATTTATTGCATACATTTTTCCCCTCTTTGAAATAAAATTATGAGGGGTGAAGTGAAAGGAGTAATGGTATTTTAAATCAAAACCATGATGTTAGATGGTGTCAGATGTTGGTAGGATATGATGCCCCCTCAAGGGATTATGCGGGGAGAATTGATTTGGATAGTCACTCAATAAAAAATCCCAGGGTGGGATAAGACAATAATGAGATGGGGTTGGGATGCCCCAATTGACAATTGATATGCCCTAAGAATAAAGGGGATAAAGTAGCTCAAGTGATGGGTCTAAAAAAATGACAAATGTCTATAAATAATTTTGATTAATAGGATGAGATTTATTTGAATAGGATGGAATCAAGCTAGTGATAAGTCTTGTACTAAGGACACATGCTAGGGAAAATCTTGAAAAAGGATAATAGTGATAAGGGTTTGTGATTGGTGATATAGAACTATATTTTGTAAGATTTGGGGCTTAAAGAATGATGTGTGATCACCGAGTGACTAGTCTAAATATAGGATGGTGATGAGGGATGAATGGTGGCTGAGCTATCCCTATGCACAAAAGTGGGACTAGATGTTACCTATATAGTCTGAAAAGACCTTAGGCCAATGTTGTTCTTGATGTGGGATAAGGTGGATGATAAAGGGTTGGACATTTCATGCCCTAGATGAAGTTAGAAGGTGATTAAGATAAATTAGATTGGGATAATTGGGCTATTGGTCGATATTTGGGACAGTCAGTGTTAGTAAGGGGTGGTTAGGGGTGTATGAGAGGGGGATCATATAGGACAAAAGAGTCAAATATGGGTCATTTTCACCTTTTAACTTTTTGTGATTTGAGCTCTGAGATGAGACCATGGACCAGCTACCCCAAGCTACCCATTATAGTGAGAGAGTCTGAGAGCACTAGAGAGAGGTCAATGTTGGACCTATAGTGAGTAAAAAACCATTAGCTTAGTTATTTTTGTGATTTTTTTAGTTTTTGTAAGATTTTTAACTATATTTGGCAGGAAGAGACGTCTTTAAAATCACCTTGATAAAACTATCACTGTCAATTTTTCCCTTAATCATGATTTTGCCATCATGATTTACAACTTTGAGGGGGGAACCTATAATATTATGATACCAAAAGTCTACAGTTGTGATATTACAATACCATAATTAAGGAATAACAATATTACAATACCTCAATTATAGATCCATGATTTTGTAATATCAATAATATCAAGTAGCACTTTTGTCAAAACCACCATGAAGGGCATTTCATGATTAGTAATTTTATCAGTGCTTAGAAAAATGGGTAAATGTTAGGGTAATGGGTTAAATTTGAATGACCTAGGGTGTTAGACTAGTTAGTTGGATAGGTAAGTTGGGAAGTTTAGATGGATAGGATAGGGTATTTGAAGTCGATGTTAGGAGTGGATTGATTAGGTTAATTAGATGTTTTTATTTATAGTTACAAGAATGCATAGTAGTTTGTGTACTGTTAGTGAGATAGGAGTTAGGCTAGGGCAAGGGATTAATACGGTAAGGATAGGTGTGATTTAGATAGTTTAGATAGGTGATAGTGATTTAAGGATTATGGATTAGCAAGGGTTTTGTGAGAATTAGATAGGATAGATGAGTTAGGACAAGTATTTGATTATGGAGATAGTGATGGGCTGATGGTGATTGGTGAAAGAGGATCTAGGAGTGATGGCATCATCATTATGACATCCAAAGGTGTTTTATGAGATGCATCAACTGATGATGGTGGATTTTGGGGTGATAGAGTTGATTATCTTACACGATGTGGTGATAATGCCCATGGTACACATTAATTGGGCCTTGATTACTGTATTAGTAGAGCACTAGCATTCAGAGACCAATATATTTCATTTTATTATGGGTGAGATGATAGTCATTTTGGAGGATTTCTATAAGAATTTTCACTTGCTGATGTAGGAAAACTAGATATATTGGAGATCTCATGCATTTATGTGGACATTACAGTGCCTAGGAGGGGGATTGCAAGTGGGGATGTGAGATATATGTGTTGATATCAATAGGTTTTTACATGAGGGGACTCTTGATATACTGATGTTGGAGGTGATGTCTCTTATTTCCAACATTCTCCTACCAAAAAAGAGTGGTCATTGGTTTCACCTAGGCTTGGGAGATGTAGTGGATATGGTTCAGGATCATTGAGTTTTTGATTAGGGGCCTATTGTCTTGGTACATTTATATAGAGATCTTCACTTGGGGGCCTACATAAGAGTAGACATTTTTAGACCTTCACTACTGTTATGCCTATTTTCTACCCCCCCCCCTAAATTTTTCAAAATCAATACTTGCTACCATAGAGATGACCCTATCATGAAACCTAAAAATTTGTTGTGGACCCTATTGATTGATAATATTTTTAGATGCATCTTTGATTGTGAAATAGTAATGATTGATTGATGGAATTTTATTTATGTTTCTAAGTGGTTTAAAAAATATTGATGGATTAATGAATAAAATATGCATATATAGTTGTATGTGATCAATTATTTTGATGATTTAGTTCAATTTAGTTTGAGACAGTTTTAGTTGGAAAATGCATTTTCAATTTTGATAGATTTATAATGGTTCTTTGATTTTTATTGATTTGATCAAAATAGATAATGGTGATATGACTATTTGAAAAACATTACATTTGAAATAGATATATTTGAAAACTATTCTAAAGGCATACATTTGATGTATGGCTTAGTTTCATTCACTACTGATGATATAATGGTTATTTGAGGAACTAAAATGCTTAATTTGATATTCTATTTCATCTATATTACAACCTTGTTATTTTATATAATGATCTTGTTGCTTGAATATTGGTTAAAAGCATGATTACCTAGTTGATATTCTAAATCTTAGTCATCTTAATATTTGAATAAGTATTCAAAATTGGTGAATATAACATCAATGCATATACACCATTGTTCAAATCTCATTGGGCATAGTTGTCTATCAACCTTGGACTTGTTTATGAAGAAAAATTCTAATATTATAAAGACTCATTTGAACTTTAAAAATTTATATTTATGATCAATTGCTTTAAGACCAAATGGGCCTATCGTAATTTTCATGGCACAACTCTAGATGATGATTCTAGGGCCTTGATATTGGTTAAGGTTATCAATTCATCTTGAATTATGTTTTGCCTAAGTATAAAGTATAATTTTGAAAGGCCTTCAGTGTAAATGCAAAATATTTTCATTGATTCAATGGTTTGCTAAGCTAGTGTCTAGTTGGCATTTGGATCCATCATAGCTTAGTCATGTTGGCATATGAATTTAAGTTGAGGCATATTATTGACACTTCGAGATTGATATGATGATTTGGTGGTGTGAAAAATTAATGCAAAACTGATTGCCTCAATTCAAAGAGGCTAGTTAAGGTTTTAGCGTGAAGATTAATAATGGATAATTTTATCAAAATAGATAAATAAGTTGGTAGGTTTATTAAGTATGTGTTTAGTTAATTAGGGCCAATCCAATTTAGAAACATCATAGAGCTTGTTATGGAGGTAAGTTGGAAAATAAAATTCTTGATTTTCTTAGTTATTTTTCATAGTTGTAAGCTCAATGCAGGAGTGAAGTCCTGGTCAGACAGTTGTTGAGTTGCAGAGTGAGGATTTTGGTGAAGATTATTGGGCAAGAACCTTTAGGTACACATTTAGGTATGTTTTGAATAAGTTTCAAGAGTTTTATAAGAATTTATTTTGTAGATATTTGATAAAGTTTATAGTATATGAAATAAATAACTCTTTGATGCATGAACAAAGTATGATAGTCTGCATGAACATTTTTCAAATTTCTAGTATTTTATGAATGGATTTATTTAAAAGGTATGGATTATAATGGGAAAATACAAGGTTTATAATACATGTAGAATTTTTGAATAGAAATGATATTTGTTTTGAGAGATTTTGAGAATGTTTTGATAGACTGTGTGGGATTATAAGATAAATAATTTTGGCTGATGGTTCATGCAACAGAGATTCTATTTATTTAATGAGAATAACCTTGACTCAGTTATTTTGGTGAAATCATCTGCATGTAATAATTTGAAGTTATGATGATCTATTTTAAGTTTGTATATTTTGTCTTTTCTTCTTGCATGATTGAACAAAATTTTGTGTTATCCATAAAATTTGGATAAAATGGAGTTAAGGGTTCTGGTTATCATCAACATATATTATTCGATGCCTATGTATTCATTTTCTATTTTTTTAAAGAGTTTTTGAGATTCTCTTAACATGCATTTTGGGTTTTTGGTTTTGACATTATTGGGTCTATGAAAGATAAATTTGACTATTTTGACACTGAGTTTAGAGAATAAAAATAGACTGAGAAAATCCTTTTGACCTAGTTACATGGGATATGTTGAGGATTTTGGTGATATTCAAAATATGGTTGAAAGTTGGGATTCTCTATTTATTTCTTGCATGTATATAAGGGGTTATTTGTTTTATGTCATAAGTTTTGTTAAACCCTTCCATGTATATATGTGCTAAAGTTTTGTTAATTTCCTTTGACCATCTAAATGATTGTCTTCTACACGACTGAAGTTGTTATCAATTATGTATATAAAAAGATGTTTGATTTGATTTGAAGTATTTTTTAGATGGATAAACCATCAAATATATTTTGGTTTGTATTGGTATTGGACTTAGGGTTAATGTCTTAGGTCAAACCTCTAGGTAATGTTTAAGTATTTTCTTAGGCAAAGAAATAAATGAGTTATGAAGTGGTGATGGAATTGTTAAGAAATGAAAAGTATATAGTTTGTTTGAATTTTGATAAAGCATGAATTAGGAATTTTATCCTAAGTATATGATCTTTGGTCTCTAAATTATTTTGCATGCATAAAATAGTCCTCATCAAACATATTTTATATGTGATAGTTTGCATATATTTTGAGATTTAGTGATTTTGGATTCATGAATATGTATGGTCTTGGAATATTTAAGTTTCCAAATTCTTGAGGATGTTTTCCTCTCAATTCGGTAATCTATTATGGATTTGGTATTTTGTGATGATCTCAAAAAACATGGGGTTTGGTTTTAGTTTCAATGATTTGGATACATAGTTAAAGTCTTGAAATGATTTTATGGATTTTAAATAGTTTCAGTTGGCCATTTTGTGAATAATGTGCCAAGAAACAATATATATGGATTATCTTAAAATTTTGAGTTTTTATCCAACTTACAGTGAGTCAAAAATGTGATTCTAAGACTTTAGCTAAATGAGATTTGTGTTAAAACTTCACCTTAATATTGAAGTTTTAATTTCTTTTTGAAAATGGACATTGAGATTAAGGTTCTTTGATACTTTTGAAATTATATCAGAATCTTATATCGAAATAATATTGGATTTAGATAATATGGATAAGATCATTAGGATATTTTGTCAAGTTCTTGGATATATTTAGTTTCATTTGAACTATTCAAAAAAGATTTTGTTTCAAATAGTATGATGATTTTTAGTTTCAGTTTCAGATTACTGAAAATATAAGAGCTTTCAATTTTGTTTCTTTGGACACTTGTTTCCCAATATTAAATTTGATTGTTATATTTAAAATTAATCATTATCTGGGTGGGACCAACCAAGTTTAGTAAGGATTAATGATAATAGAGGATGTGGGAAGAGTTTAATAGTGATACTAATTAGCCTAATCCCAATACAGGTTTTCATAGGGGTGGTTTTTGTGCAAAAAACTTTGTCCCTAGATTTCATAGAGGGATAATGATGTCCATTGATTTTTATGCTTCTAATCCTAGATTTTGGGACATTCTAAGTAATTTTATTACTAATCCAGCCACTAGGGGTTATATAGGTAATAGGGGTTTGTTTGGACATAGATTTTTAGCCCATACACCTTCCCAAAGTATTTCATCTCATTATTTAGAGTATAATCCATAACAATTGCCTCTACAACCCACTAATATTGATAGAGTTGAACTTGTTGTTGATCCTTTGCCTATAAACCAATTCACATACCTAGAAATAGAAACTACCCATGTTAAAGATATTAGGAACATGGCCATTCCTTCTGATACACCTTCTCCTTCCCATAGATAACCTATCATGAAATATAAGAGGTTGAATCTAGCTGGTGCTTATAGTGAGCCTCTCTTAAGATCTATTAGGTTGAATTTGGGAGTCCAAGGGTATGCTGGTAGGAGGAAGACAATTGATATTCCACCTTCCACTATTGAAAAGAGGACTGATGAAAGGCAATCTAAGCTAGAGACACTAATGGAAGTTAGAATGTTTAAGAAAATTAAGTTAGAAATTGATGACAACACCATGGATTTAGGGATGATATTAGTGCCATTTCTTGCTACTGAGATGGAATACAATGTTAGTCTTCATGAACAAGATAAACATGTGATTGAAGTGTTATCTTATTTAGAAGATTATTGGATGTCCAAAGGACAAATTCTATTTTAGTGCTAAACTTTCATGTTAGAACTTGATATTTCATTTTGATACTTTGATTTTTAGATTTTTATAAATTTTGATAATTTTGAAAATATAGTAATTTTGGAGCTATAACAAATAATTATATATGCTTAAGTCAGCTAATATGCAATATGAATTAATATGAGTAGGATTTATCAATTTTTGGCTTATTTTTTTATGATTAAAATGTGTATTCTATTATGTTATTAATTAATATGGGTCCCCACCCATTAAAATTAGTACTCCTGATCTATATTTAATAACTTCATTAATTAAGACTTTAAGTCTTAATTAAACTTGTCCTTAACTAATTATAATTTATAATTAATTGACTTTGTTAAAAGTCTATTAGTTGATATAAACTAATAACTAACTAAAGCTAGTTATAACTTATTTGCAACCAAGTTTAAAGGTATAAGAAGAGATAAAACACTCATTTAAAGATATAAGAACAATATGTATTGAGGACTTAGACATTTTCTAAAGTCAATCATTCATATTTCTTCTTTATATGTGAATTCTCTAAGATAGTATAGTTTTTTTCAGATAGACCCAATGGTACTTTATCTAACAGTTGAGTAATTGCTTATTCATAATAGGTATATCCAACTTTATTTATCATTTAGTATTGAATATTTGAATTTTGATAAGATTAACATCTTTTGATGATTTCTATTTGTATTTATATGCACAAATTCCAAGTGTTCATCCTAAATAATGATGAATATTTTGCTATTTTGTGACACTTCATTGATCTATTTTGATTGCAAAGTTGTGATTCAAGTTTTAGTAAAGGAAGAATGTTGGTTTTCTCAATAAAGTTATCCTTTTCGAACTAAGATGACTTTCCTTTTGAGACTCACATACTCTTTTGTAATTTATTTGACTTTAATTTTAATATAATTAAATCTTTCATATTTCTTCTAAATCTAATTTTTGTTTCTATTTTAGGTTATCTTCTTAATTTTAGTTTTTAATCATTAGTTTCTTTCTATTTTAGTTTTTAATTAGTTTCTTATTTTAGATTTTTTTCTTTCTTTATTTAGATAATGATTAATCCTTGTTAGATTACTATTTTCTTATTTATGTTTAGAGTTTAGAATCTTGTAAATTTTAGACTTATTATTTTTTTAGTTCATTTTATTTTCTATTTTACAGATTAATTATTAGACAATTTAATTCACTATTTATTTCTTTTTGAGTTTAATTTTAATGTTGTTTGGTCTTTGTCTTTATTTAATCCTTTAATTTAATAGTTGTTTTGATTAAATTTTATATGTTTAGTTGTTTATTAATAACCTTTTCTATTCTTTTAAAGTTAGTCACTTGATAAGCATTTCATAGCTTAATACTTGTTGGCCCCTTTTATTTATTTTTGGGTTTTATTTTAATTAGTTTCTAAGTTTTGTTCAAGTCTTTAAATTAATAGATTTTGTTTATTTAGATTTAGATTAATAGATGTTGTTAATTTATTTCTATTATATTTTTTTTTAATTTGATCTTTTAATCTTTTCCCTTTTAATTTGTATTAGTTAGTTCTTATAGCCTCAATAGGTTGTTTTCTTAATTTATTTGTCTTTCTCTTTCAAGTTTGTGTCTTGTTTAAATTATTTTTCTTAGTTTTTTAATATTTTATTTAAGTCTAGTTATGTACTTTTCTTAGTTTCCTTATATGGTCGTTTGTTATCTCATTCTTTGCTTAAGTGATTGAATGTCTTATCTCTATTTTTCTTAAATCTATCTTCTTCTCTTTCTATCATCTTATATAATTAATTAAAGAATATTACAACAAGAAGTGAGATATCATTGAGTATATGAATACTTACTAAATCAGATATCTATTCTTCAAGAGACTATCTAACTCATAGGTTTTTTCTGTCAGATAGAATAGATTACAGATTCTTATCTTAATGGATTCATGATTTGATAAATGGATTTATAATTGTTATAATGAAATAAGTTGCTTTGATAACTTATTGATTATTTTTCATAACTTATTATAAAAAAACCCTTGCATCTTTAGGATCTTAGATGAGCCTTTAGAACCCCATGATTAGACTAGTATGAATCCAACTTGACCTTTTACGATAGACAAAAGGGTTGATTCATTGATGGTACATTTTACATCGTCAACAATTACTTCTACAGATATGGATCTGGGAGAACATTGGTTTTCAGTGGTCATTAGGGATACTAGCATTTCACCAGCCAGAGCAACTGATGGTTTTTGGTTGGTGCATGTTATTAAGAGTGTAGTTGGGGCATGCTAGTCATAAGGTTTTATAGAGAGGCTTTTGATAGTTTGTGCCCTGAGCATATCACATGGATGCCATACACAGGACTTTGATTTGGTTAGGATGATGAGGTAGTGATCTAATATATGCTTATAGAGTATTATTTGACAGGTCATAAGGAGATGATTATTGAGAGGTATCAACCTAACCATGTGTAATGCTAGTTTAATTTTATCCAAGATGTTCCAGGTCTAAAGCATTTGTTTGCATGTAGTGAGTAGGAGAGGTCACAGTGGGTGAGGCTAGTGGATAGAGTGGATGCTCACATAGATTATGATATCATTAACCCAATATAGTAGGATTTTTACACTTTGATATTGGATCCAAGTGTGATAGTAGTGTATAAAACATGGTGGAGACCTTAGATACTAGTTAAGTTGACATTATTAAGGGCTTTAGTTAGGTGGTCTATAGTGAGGAGGGTCCTTGAAGTGTAGGCTAGGTTGTGGAAGATGATGAGATAGGTGCCAGTGTAAGGTGGGAAGGATGGAGATGATGGGCATGACACCATGGATGTGGATGGGGGAGATGGGTCTCAAGTGGTGATAACGACATATATGAGGTCATAGGCCTAAGCATAGGTATAGATACTAATACAACCATGAGTGCAGGATAGGACATAAGTGGGTGGTAGTAGTGGTGTAGGTCTTTCTCGATAGCCTTTGTCATAGGATGAGTAGTCATAGGTGACCCAATTATAGTCCAAGATCTAGGCATGCCTATTAGAGGTTGTAGGGCTCATGTGAGAGTGAGACTAGTTGTAGGCTCAACTTTAGAGTGTGATAGCTTAGAGTGATGGTCAGTTAGCTCAAGTACATGGGTAAGTTGTTACATTATAGGTCTAAGTATCATAGAGGGATAGGTAGCTATCCTCCAAAGGCATTTTATCGCTTTGAAATCATAGGTAGTATAGTGAGATGGGTAAGTTTCCTAAGCCCAAGCATAGATTACCACTTTACAGAGCCAAATCTAGAGTAGAGATGTCTAGATTATAGGTTTTAGGGTTAGGTGGCACATATGTAAGCACACATCTATACATTGATAGGGTATGTGGAGGTGGTTTAGAGGGTTAGGGATGAGGTTAATCAAGCAATGAAGGAACATGGGATGATGGATGTGATGAGGAGAATTATGATACTAACATGTGAGGCATAGTATTATCATACTTTATATGAGGAAGTAGTACCACCTAGCCAATGTGCATCTTCCTTTCAAGCCAACTCATCTCATTTAGTCCATTAGTATTATAAGGGAGCTCAAGGGTTGCCATGGCCACTAGGGCCACCTAGGCCACAACCATGATTTTGAGATGTATAGATGTATAAGGAATTTTGCATTATTACCTCATTCTTTCCCCATGGCCTCATGTGATTGTATTATATATTTTGACATGGATTCCATGTGGATGATGTATATGTGATGTTGATATGTATATGATGAGATATTATCATGATAGATGTATGTAGATTATTTATTGATGTTATTTATGTTGATGTGAGATATATTGATTATGATATTGATGTGATTTGCATAGACATGAGTGAAACACATGTGATTATTTAGACTTTAGATGTTATGGATTTTGATTATAGATATGTTATGATGGATTCATGATTTAGATGATGTGTTTTTTATTTTATAGTATGATTAGATGCATATTATGGGTTATGATGGATGGATTTGTCATGTTATTAATGATATGATGATAGGTAGGTATGGTTTAGATGTTTGATTTACATGTATGATAGTAGATGTAGTGTATATGGGATATGATTTTTATTTCAGATGTTATGTTATGCGATGAAGTTATATGTTTAGGGATGTATGATTTACATGTTTAAGAGATGATTATGACTTTGATGTGGTTTATGCATATGTTGTGATAGTTACATAATTATTCCTTATGAGGTGAATATGCTAAGGAAAAATTAATCCCCATTGGTTCACTTTGCCTTCACTTACTATGGTAGGAATCCTCCTGCACCATGTAAGGTAGGGTGTAATGGGATGGGATGGAATTAGTCTTTGGGTGAGATTAGTTATGGTGGGATTATTTGGGATAGGAATGGGGATAGGTAAGATGGATAATGGTTTTGGAAGCCATAAAAATATTTTTAATCCTTTTTTAATATTGCATCATGTAGCTATGTGTTAGGGACATGAGAAGTCTGAGACATATTAGTGTAGATGTGTGAGGAACTCTATAAAAGAGATGATTAAGCAAACATTCAGAGATCACTCATACCATCCTTATTCCCATGAAAATGGATAAAACAAGATATATAAATTACTTATAAAAAATAATTATTAAACAAAACACTCTAATACATGAAAGACCATCACACACATACATAATAAAAAATACATGGTCACATAAGTCAATCAAAGATAACATGGACTAAGAATAGTAATATTAGTAGGAATATTTATAGGGGGAAAATTTTTATTAAGAATGATGATATACAATGGGCCTAATGATGATGTTGGGGGTATATAAAGGATATATGGTACCCAAAATCTTATTCATGTGAGGATGAGACTACAACCAAGTTTGTAAATGACCATGAAATGGGGATCATGATGACCCCTCGATAATTGGTATCATAGTGTATGCTCAAAATCCAAAAAAAGAGAATTTATACCTTGTGACCCTCCATAGTGATGACATTAACATGAAAGTGTAGACCTGAGGATTTGTGATAGCAATGGAAGAGCAGTGATGGGATGTCACCATGAGGCTAAAGGGAGACATACTTGTCAAAGAATATTGTGAAGGGAGTAAAAGGATAGGGAGTAAAGATGAGGATGTGAGGGTACTTGGAGCCAAATATGGATAAGTGATTTTAGAGAACCCTCCAACAAACATTCTCAATGTTTGACAAGCCATGTCTGCTTCCTCATGCTGAAGTATTTGTCTCTTATTTATATTTAAGAAACACATGATGGAATTACATTATTGAGACCAATTTTAGGGTTATTTTACCATGATGTTGAAGATCAATTTTCATCATGGTACTTTCCCAAGGTGATAGAAAATTAGTTTTCACCATTGGATGGATTTTTTAAACTATTGGACTAGTGAGGAGGTATGATGGGTGGATACAGGATGACCTATAGATGGATAAGGTGAATCCTATTTAGTTGTATAAGTGATTTAGATGCATTTTCATGGGATCATCAATTTTTTTCCATCAAGCGTAGCCAATTTATATGCTCCCGATCTAAACTTAGAAATGATGATATAGGGACCTAACCAATTAGCTTCAAATTTCCCTTTTTTTTCTATGTGAATTGTTTTTTTCTAATTCTCCTTCAAGGTTAGGTAACCAAATTCAAATTTCTTGGATTGGATCTTCTTACAGTATTGGCCTTTGAGTTTATATTGATATGCATGTAGGTGATCAAGGGCCTTCTGACATTTCTCATCAATAAGTTCTAGTTCCTGTAGGCATTCCTACCTACAATTATGGTCAATGATGATCCCTCTACTGAGATTCATTGGGAGGGAAGCTCTATTTATACTAGAAAGATTAATTTTGTTATATAAACCAAATTATATAGAATTGCCTTAGTAGGTGTGCGAGTGCTTATGTGATAAGACAAAAAAGCTAGATATAGTTGCAGGTACCAATTTTTACCTTATTGATTAACTATTTTCTTTGAGATTTTAATGAGGGTTTTTTTGGTAGCCTCTACTTTTTTGTTACCATGGGGATAATAAGGAGAGGAGAAATGTTGCATGATGTGATATTTTTGACATAGGGCCTCAACTTCTTATCTTTTGACTGATTTGTCATTATTTGAAATTATGTTGGTATGTATGCTGAAGTGAAAAATGATATGGTTGAGATTAAATTTAGAGATTTGGAGGCCCATGGTATAAGTAAGTGGCATCACCTCTACCCATTTATTAAAGTACTATGTTTCCATGATAATGAACTTTTGACCATCAGATGAAGTTGGATTAATCTCACCAATTAAATCAAGGCCCCATATGGAAAATGGCCATAGAATCATGATAGGATATAATTCCTATGTAGGAGTATGAATGATATTCCTGTGTTTTTGGTAGGCCACACATTTATGCACATATTGATAGGAGTCTTGTTCCATGGTTGGCTAGTAACACCTAGTTTGGATAAGTTTCTTAGATAGGGTCATTCCACTGATGTGCCTGCCACATATACCATCATGAAATGATTTGATCACCTAAGAGGCCCATTATAATGTTAGACACCTTAACAAGGTTCCATTATAACCTCAATGATAAATCATGCTACTAAGGAGGGTGTATAATGAGGTGCAATGAATGAAGGCTTTACATTGGTGGTGGTTAAGATTAGGAGGGAGGATGTTATCTTGGAGGTACCTATAAATATAATGGTACTAGGGGAGATTGGGATCATTAATTGAATTTTTTTTAAAGGATCCATAGACTGATGGGCTGGAATAATTAGTTACTAAACTAAAAAGTTCCCTTCTAAAACATCTTCAGGGAGATCAACGAGGGAGCTAATGGTATACATTGAATCAACTTCTTTGTTACTTCCTCGTATAAGTTGTTCAAATATTATGGATAAAAAATTTGATTTTAATTGATCCGCCAACTATTTATAAGGAAGAAAATTTTCATCCTTCATTTGGAATTCATCATTGACTTGCTTGATTATTAATTATGAGTCACCAAATACTTATAAGTGTTGGATATTCCACTAGATGGATAAATAAAGTTTTGCTATCAAAATATCATATCTGAAAATATTATTAGTGCATGAGAAAGAAATATATAAGGATTTGGGAATGAGATCACCTTATGGGGTGATGAGGAGGACGTCTACCCCTAATCCATATATTGTGAATGAGCCATCAAAATATAATTTCTAGTAACTTGATTGTGAAGTACTCAAGATATATTCATCTAGTAAGTTCATTGTAAGGGGCTTAGTTGCTTCATGTGGTGCATCCACTAATTTATCCTCTATAACTTGTCCTTTTATATATTTTATATTGACATATTCAATGTTAAACTCACTAAGCAACATTATCCATTTAGCCATCCTACCAGTAAGAGCTGATTTGGACAATAAATATTTTAGGGGATCAAATTTGGTAATAAGTTGTACTTGATTATTTAAAATGAAGTGTCAAATATTCTATGAGGAAAAAACCATGGCTAAACATGCCTTTTATATTTGTGTATAGTTTAGATCATAATATATTAACATGAGACTAAGATAGTGTATGGCTCGTTCCTTACCTTGATTATTGTGTTGTGCTAGGTGGGAACCTATTGCACATGGGATTGCTAAAATGTATAGGATTAAAAATATTCCTAAGATGGGTGGTGATAATATAATTAGATTAGACAAATATTATTTGATATTTTCAAAGTCTTGTTAGTAGATAAAATTCTAGTAAAAGGTATTCCCCTTATTTATTATGTGGGTGAAGGGGTGGCATTTATCTATAAGTTGGGAAATAAAGCACCGAATGACCTATAGTTTGCCCTAAAGACTTCTGAGCTACTTTAAATTATGAGGTGGAGGTATTTCCATGATTGATTTAAAGTTTGCAAGGTCTACCTCTATGCCTCTTCTTGAAACTATAAATCCCAACAATTTTCTTGAAGTGACACCAAATACAAACTTTTTTGGATTTAATATAACTTTTTACTCTCATAATCATTCAAAAATTGTTCTTAAAATAACATGATGTTTAGATATTAGGTGAGACTTCCCTAGAATTTCATCTACATAATCCTTGACTATGTCATGCATCATATCATGAAAAATGATTGTCATCACTCGTTGATATATTAAACCAACATTTTTAAGGATGAAAGGCATGAACTGATAACATAATGTCCCCTATGGAGTAATAATTTTTTTTTTATGTTGGTCCTTAGGTATGATTTTAATCTGATTATAACCTAAGAAACCATCTATGAGAGATAGCATTTTGTATCTAGTAATGGAATCTATGATCATGTCAATGTTTGGAAGGGGTAAGTCATCCTTGGGACATGTCTTGTTTATATCTCAGAAGTTTATGAAAAATTGAATTCTACCTTGTGGCTTTGTTACAAGGAAAATATTAGAAATCCATTCAGAATAATCTATGGGGTGGATAAAACTAGCTTCCAAGAATTTTTGTAGCTCCTCTTTGACTAATAGTGATAATTTTGGGTGCATCTTCCATAATTTTTATTTGATTGGTTTTCATTTGGATGAATAACCAAATGATGTACGACTAACAAGGGTTATAACCTAGGCATGTCTGCCTAACTCCATACAAATATGTCAATAAATTCTTTAAGTAGCTCTATGATGACTTCAATTTTCCTCTAGTGTGAGAGATGCCCCTAGTTTTATTATTTTTGGATGTTGATCTATTCCAATGTTAACTTCTACCACTTCCTCAATAAGGGAGGGTGAGTGTTCCTATAAGTAAGGGGGAAATGCTATTTTTGGAACATCTAAAGTAAAGCAATTGAGAAGCTCTGTGTCAATGTCAAAATATTCTTAGAATTTTAGGGAGACATGTGGAAGTTAATCTAGTTATTTAGGAGGCTCTTCCTCTATGGATTACTCTTCATCACTTTTATCATGGGGTTCTTTTTGTTCCCCAAAGTATGTGGATTCTTATATATTTATGAAAAATCCCCTTTTATGGTCATTAGATGGAATAAAATAATGCACTCCTATATATTCCATAATTATTTCATCATTTTAAAATGTGTCAAAAGAAGGATCCTATTTTGAATCCAAGTCTATAAGTAATGGATAGTGGAGGGAAATATTGATGGTGGAGATGGTGGTATTAAGAAAAAGGTTAGTGGTAGCAAGCTCCTTGAAGTGACTACAACTAGAACCTATTTCAATTTCTTTGTCAGGGAGAGATTGGGCCTAGGGATCGAAAGAGAATATACAATGATGGGTTCAATTTTGCCTTGTTCTTAATTGCCCAGTCCTTTACATTTATAATGCATAGTCTCCATTATCTTCTAGACATATGGATATCATTTTTCTAGATAAATAAGAACCTCATCATCTAGAATAAACCATAAATCATTGGATTCTTTAATGCATTCTTTAGATAATAATCTATCACTTAAGAAATCCATTGGTCCAAATTGGTATTTGATGGGATTAGTCTTCCTCATGGCTAGAGACCCATATCTATATGGAGAAAGAGGTAAATCACTGACGTAGAAGGTTCTATATTAATATTTTCTGTAGCCTATGGAGGTGATGTTCAAATGAGTGATGTTTGGTAATGTATTAGATGTGGATTCAAGTTGATCAGGGAAGATGTGTTTGGTATCTATTGGACTTAAGATGGAATTATTTATACTGGGATAAGGATAGGGTGATGATGACTAGTCAATATGATAGTTGTGAAGATTGTCAATGACTCCAAGGATGGTGACCTCCATTCTAGAGTGAGGGAATTTTAAGTATTGATGTAAAGTGGATGGATCATATTTCATTTCATGAATCCATCATCTTCCAAGCAACATGTTATAGGTAAAATCCACATCTACAACAAGGACTAATATTTGATGTACTACAGGTCCCACAATGATGGGAAGGTAAATAGTCCCAATTGATGGCCTTTCATTATCATCATAGGATTTGATCATTATCAAGGTGGTCCATAATGATGTTTTTGAATATCCCAATTTCTTCAAAAATTCTAGATTACATAAATTTAGCATTGATCCTCCATCTATGAGAACCTGGGAGACATGATGATGGGATATGGACACTTCTATGTATAGGGGATAATTCTGGTGTGGACCAATGGGAGGCATGTCCTAGGCACTAAAAGTGATCTACTATGAAGTGGATAATTTTCCTACTAGTGCGTAAAACTAACTGGTATCCAAGTCACTAGGGACTTTTAGATCATTCAAGACTTGATTTAATATCTCTCAATGTAAAGCAGATGTTTTGAGAAGATCCATTAAGGATATTTGAACTAGAGTTTTCTAAATTTGCTAAATGATGTCATAAGATTTATCAGAAGAGATTGAAGCCTTTTAGGAACATTCCACTTTTCGGTAGTAGATGAAGTGGATGGATCTTTAGGTTGTGCCATGGGAAATACTATTTTATTATGTTTGGTAGTAATTATGCAATTAATTATGGTCTGATTAATTTTTAGGATGGGGGATGAGGATGGAATGGGTTCTTTGATCTTATGAATTTTAAGGGTGTTAATGTAATGGTAAGTCACATGGTGGTAGTCGGTATAGTTAGATGAATAAGCCTGACCCTAGTCTCTTTGTGGTCTCTAATTTATTTGGTCATGCTTAGGGAGTGGATCCTTGTAGATGCTGAGTTACCCATTTGATGATTGATTTGGGGGAGCTTCTCCTTCAATTTCAATGTCACCCTTCTCAATTAAATCTTAGATGTAGTGCTCAAGCTACATACACCATTAAGTATCATGCCCTTTAACCCTGTGGTATTTTCAAAACTCATCTTTGTGATACCAATCTAGCTTAGGTTGGTGATCATCCACAGGTTTGATTTCAAGTAAGGTGATCATATTGGTGAAAATTAATTGATCCCATACTTTCAATTGGGACTCCCAAGTTTGTGAGTGGTCTTTTTCCTGTTTGAGGCTTTGGCTTGCCTCGTGGAACTTAGATGGAAGAGAAATTTGGTTGTTGTGTGGGGATTTTATTTTGAACTAATTTTACATGTTGTTTAGAATCAATTACCCCATCTCCTATGACATTCTTGTTTTTGTTGATGACTTTAGGTTTCCTTGATAAATAATTATCTTGATTTTGGGTGTGCTTATTTCAAGAATATAACTTGATAGTCCCTTTTTCGATAAAGGCCTTCTTGATTTGCATTATTTTTTATATTATCTCATCAAAGGTATTGGAATTGATACGTGATTTCAACATTAATATTATATACAAATATCCTGGGCAATTCCTTCTTAAGTATTGTACATCTTAAGCGGCTTGACAAACTTTACCATATTTTTAAGAAGTATGCTAGACTTTCACCAGTTCATTGCTTAGTATTATAGAGGTAAATTATGGAGATATCATTGTTAATATTAAAGGAGAAATTCCTGACAAATTGCTCTATCAATTCTCCAAATGTAGATATTGACCCCTTGGGTAAATGCATAAACCATTCTAAAGTAGGTCATATGAGATTATTGGGAAATAATTTCAATAAATAAGCATCTTCGTAAGCCACCTCATATCAAGCCACATAAAATTCTTGGACATGATCTATAGGATCTCCTTTCCCTTGATATTTATCAAATTTAGGTACCTCGAAGTGTGAAGGAAAGGGTATTTGTAAAATACTCTTGTCCAAAGGTGAGGAAAAAAAGTCTTCATACTTATATATGAGGGCTTGTGATCATGGATCTATTTGTTGGAGGGTCTCTTTCATTGCTCTCCATTCTTGTGCAAAGGTGGGATCCCCAAGAGGATTGGTGGTTTGATTTTGACTTCCTTATAGAATATGGGTGCTATAAGTGTTATTGGTATTGTTAGCATTATTGACGTTATTGGTGGTATTTTTATTATCATCATTATTATTTAAGATGTTTTATCAAGGGGATGGTAGATGTTGATTTTAGAGTAGAAGGTTGATTTATTGTTTTAATTGGTCTAATATATCTTCTATGAAAACTTATCTCTAATTAGCCTCAATATGATTATTATAAAGGGAAAGTGGGCGTTCCTCTTCTATAAATCCATAGTCCACACCTTCTTCTTCTTGGGGTATTTGATTGGCATGTATATTTTTATGGGGTATGTTTGGATGGGATGGAGGTTAGACTAGATTATGTAAGAGATCATGATCAAAGGTGGAAGGTAATGTTCCCCCTATTTTAATGGCATGGGCTAGGACATGATCATAGTTATCATATAGATAGCAGTCATTTAAGTTACAAACTTTGTCATTATGGAGTGGGTTAAAAATTTCATCCTCTCCCCCATGTGTGTGAATATTAGTATGAGTTTCATCATATTCATACATTGGATCAACCATATGCCCCAATGGTTCATTATCTTAGTTGGAGGCTTATTCAATCCTAATTTGAGCACAGATATGGATAACCATTTTGAAAGAGAGATGTGATAAGATGTGATAGATGAAATAGGAGTCCTAAAATACTATCTCCATCTAGAGACCAATGCTTCTAGTGGTCAAAAGAGATTTATGTAATGATTTTTGGGAGATGATGAGGTGACCAAGAATTACCAAGAGATAAAGTCTCATAAGAGACCAATCGAGAAAGAAAGAAGAAGAGTGATGGGATCAAATACCTTGTCGCTAGCAAAGAGACAATTTGATGGGTGCTAGGTGATAAAGGTACTTTATAAATACTAAGATAAGTGATGGGTGAAAGATTATAATCTTATAAGACTATGTGTACTGATAATACCTAGTCTAAAATATGTAGAAAGGGACAAATGATAGAAGATATGTGACCACTATAAATTGTTTTCAAGATGGAACATAGTACTCAAAGGTGATAAAATGGATGGGAGATGGGGGATGTATGATATATGAGATGGAGACTATGATGTGTAATGAGTGGGTAAAGTGTATGATGTATGTATGATTGGACAATAATGCTGACCACTCAAGATAAGTTATATACAAGTGGATGTTGAAGAGACACACTATTCACCAAATAAAGATGTTGTGGTGTGAATAAATTGAAGTAGATATTAGTTATTATTCTAATGAAAGATGTGATTGGGGTGGATACTATGTAGGATATAATGGGATGGATAGTATCTAAGGGTAATGTCTTAGGGGGGTGAAAGGTTTGGGTACAATGGATAAGATATATACAATATTCAATAATGGTATGGGATGGATATTGGTCAAGAAGGATTAAAAATTCTTAGAACAAAATATACAAACAAATATAAGACAAAGAGGTATATATAATTTAGGTAAAAAATAAAGATGTGAAAGGGGTAATTACTATAATAAAGTATTATGGGATGGATATAGATGGGGTGCATAGTGGATGTAGAAGAGGAATGACAGATTAAGATATGGAGACTATGGGGTGAATATGAGATGATATAATACACAAGGTTTTAAAAAAAAATTAGTGGCCAAAGATGATATGGAATGGATATGGGAGGGGTGAAATTAAGCAAGAGGGATATTAAAATGGGTATTATGTGGATGCTAGGTGTGGAAGAATAAATGACAAATGGGGATGAATAGCTAATATGTGAATGATGCGAGGATAAAAAATTAGAAAGTGATATGATGATTGGATGAAAAGATGATGAGTATTAACCTAGAAGTGTTTAAGGTATCACACAAAATATAGGTATGGTCGACTCAGCACACAAACAATATGGGTCTTAGCACAACACTCAAATAACACACATAAGTATGATCCTAAATTAGTCAACTATTATGGGTATGTAACCTAATTGCCACACCATCCAATGGATTCAAAAGTGAGGCTGTAGGTCAATGACCCATTATGGTATCAACCAAACCCTCTCAACCCTTCTCACACTTTATGGCTACTTCAAAGTTGATACTGATTCCTATAGTAGAACACCTATTACAGCTAAAGGCTCCTAATATAGGTATACAAAAAAGGTTCTAGGTGTGTCCCATATATACAAGAAGGTGCATTGGGGCCCAAGTACATATAGGATGTTGTATGACCACCTTATATCTTGGATCTTAACCACCCCTCACTCCACGAAACCCTTTATGGAGAATTTCACTTAGGTGAATAATGACAACTCTCTTAATTTTTAGACTCCACCAAAAAACAAATAATGGTTAGTGTGTGGTGATGAAGTCCACATCATCAACCCCTATATGTTAATCTCATTCATGGGAATGAATTTCACATCATGTACTATCCAATAGGGGGCTAATAAATAGTCAACCATGATAAGATTAATTACCCACATGTGAGGGGCACAAATATAATGATTATTCATAAGTTAACACACACAATATAAATTATAAGAAATTATTTTTCATAATATATATATATATATATATATATATATATATATATATATATATATATATATATATATATAAATAAAATATTATAGTAGAGGCACCTATTTCCTGCAAGCACAAGGTTTAGAAATCTAAGTGAGTTACCTTGGTCTTTGAGGGATCCTACACCAAAATGTGTTAGTAGTTGGAATTTTTACAAAATCACAAGTCCCTAAAAAATTTCAAATATACAAATAAATATTACAACCAAAATACATAAAATCATAACTAGAAAACAAAATTGCAAGTCACAAGTTATGGCTTTGTAGAGGATTAGTAAATTGTGATGGTTATCTTACAAAACCATGATAGTTAAACAAAATAATAACTTGGAATAACAAAATCATAACTAGAAAACCAATGAAATCTATAGTTTTGTAGATAATAAAAAAATTATAAAAATATACCTAAGTGTCCTTAAGATAATTATTCTACCAAATTAATTATAGGGAAGATTGTCCTAAAATAGTGATTAAATGAGTACATAGTAGAATAGATACAATTTTATGATTTTTTTTAATAAATGTGGCCTTATGATACCAAACATAATAAAAATGATGTTATATAATATATACAAAGCTTGATACTGCTAAAACTTAAGTCTAATGTTGGATGAATAACCTAAGATACTCTTTTCACTAGACGTCTACAAAGTCATGACAACTAACAAAGTCATGACTATAGCTTATAATCACAAATTTGAGAATTATAGTTTTGTAAAAAAAACTTAAAATAGGTTTATGCTAGGGTATGTGATGTTATTATTTGTCTTCCTCTACCCCTTGTAGATCCTAAACACATAAACAAACACTGTTAGAACCCTTATGTAGGTGGGTGATTACGGAAAAATACCTATATGGAAAAATGGTTAAAATTTGACAAAAGGTACATTTAACTTAGCTCTAAAAACCTTTAAAAACTTTCTACAGAAATTGATATCCTTTTGTTTATGATCCAAAAAATAAGTAGGTTAGAGTTTTACCAGTTTTATAGGAAAGGACAAAACCACAACTATCAAAGACAATATCACAACTACTAGGTCAAAGTCACCAATTAAAGAGTTACAATTTTGTAGGAGATGATCAAAAGGTTGGGGTTTGGATTAAAATATTTATCCCTACAACCAAAGACTAGAATACCCTTTCCAAATAGAAAAAATAATGTACATAGATTTCTATAGTCAGGTGATAGCAGGGGGTCTAAGGAAAAATTAAGTTTGACAAAATCATGATTATACCTGATAAAACTACTATTAATAGTTCAAAATCACAACTGTCTGAGTCATGATTTTGTTGAAAATGTACCAACTATTGAATGTTAGGTTAAATTCCTTCCTTTTATTATACATAGAAATATAAAATAGATAATAAAATATCTGTAGGGGGTTAGCAAGAACAGATCAAATATACACCCCTAACTATTAAGCTTGACAATATCATGATTGCAACCTATAATATCACTATTACCAGCATAAAATCATAACTCTTAGAGTTATGATTTTGTAAAAAAGTGAAACCCTACAAAAAACCTAAATTTTAGTGATTAATAGACAAGATCGCTAATTGATTTACAAAATCATTACTGCAATAGCACTAATACTAATTTAAAGTTTTAATTTAACTGTACATGACAAAAATTGAAAATTTTATCTTCAATTGATGTCCAATTTATTTTAAAATCATTCAAATCACTTCCAACAAGGTTGTAATGTTAGTTAAGGGAGTACCCGTCCCACCATGGTTGCCAAATATGCACCAAATTTTAGATCTAAACTATATTATTAAACTTAGTAATAAAATCTAAAACTCAATGACACTAAATAGGAATGGATAAAAGAGGAAAATTATAATAATAAGAACATTTTCACAATTATTTTTACCTCTTTATGGCTCCACTCCATGATTTACAAATGGATTATTTGATGTCCAAAATTTGAGATGCTAGATTGCTTGGTAAGTCTTGACAATGGCTTCCAAATGGTTAGATGAGGTTGATAATGGCTTTCGATGGATGAAAGAGATCTTTATGGATGCAAGATAGTAGAAATATAATAGATTTATGGATTTACAAGTTAGTTTGAGGGTGGGGGGAAATCTTGTTTAAATAGGCATAGAGGGAAAGATCAATGGCTTAAATTCAAATTTGGGCCATTGATATCAAGGGCTAGAGATTTTCCATGGAATTTTTAATTTCATAGAGATCTATAGAATTAGAGAGTTATAGAGAATTGGTTTAGAAAGGGTAATATTTATAGAATCCTCCAATTCTATAAATCTTCCCATATGATTTAGGGTTTTAGGAGAGGCTAGGATAGGGTGGTGGTTGGGTAGGTAGAAAATATTGGAATTTTAAATTGCTAGTTGGCTTAAGGAGTAAGCTAGTGGGTAATAGGTTCTATTAGGAGTTTAATGAGGGGATTAATTGGTTTTAGGATGGGGTAAAGGTTTATGGGATATGCTAATGGGATGGAGGTCATTAATCTATTAGTTAATTTATCTAGGAAATATAGAAATTAGACCAAATTAGTGCAAGTTAGCAGAATTAATATAATTAGTGGGGAAAGAATAATTTAGTGCATAAATTATCCACCCAAATCAACCCCTTCTCCATCATTATTCCCTTATACCCATACTCATGTAATTCATCCCGAGGTAACAACTATGTAGCAATAAACTACACCATAATAACTAATAGTGCACAAAAAAATAGAGCAACAAAATACATAGGTGCATATTACATAGAAGAAAATGTAGGAAAATAAAAAGGTAGAGGAAGAAGCTAATAAGGAAAAGGAAGGGATGAAAATTACAAACTAGAGAAGGCCAAGAAGGAAGAAGAAGAGAAAAAGAAGAAATAAGAATATGAGCAACATAGGAAGGAAGACATAGATAAGAAGAGGAAATATGAAGAGGAAGATACAAAGAATAATAAAGAGTAACAAGAAAAGGAGATGAAAGAGGCATATAAAAAGAAGGTAGAGGTTGAAACAACAACTAAGGAAGTCAAATAAATAATAAATAAGCTCTACACAAGCAATAAGACATGAGAAAATGGCTAAAGAGAAAGCAAACAAGGATGCTACATAACAAGGTGAGAAAGTAGCTTAAGAGGAAAGACATAGGCAAAGGTAACTACCAATGCAAAGGATGAGCTGGAACTAAATAAAAAATGTTGAATTCATAAATAAGACAAATAAAGCCTAACCTTAGTAAAAACATGCACAAAAGATAGAGGAGGCCAAGAAATAACTAACTCCTAAAAACTAATATACTTTTAGCACATCAAAATACTTAGGATCAACCTAGGGAGGTTCATAAGAAGAGGAATTATAATATATGCCATAGATAATTAGACAATGGATGTGGGATGGCCAATATTCACTACTATGATGGATGACATTCACACTCTCTATGACATAAACTTGACAATAGAAAACACTAGCCATAACTTTTGTGACATAAATAATTTTGGCCATGATAATTAAATAGGTGTCACTTAATGTGACCCAAATCACCTTGGAAAGGTAGATTGATTGAGGAGTTATGTTTCAAAATTCAATTTCGTAGAATGCAATAGAATGAATCAGGATAATCTCTATTTGAGGGAATAAAGCATAGAGTTTTATAAATTCCTATCTAATGTTCTCAACAATATAGATGATAATTTTATAGTGATAGAGGTTCACCTTTTGGGTGACCAACTTATGTTAGAGGAAAATAAACTCACAAATTTAATTTATTGATTCATAAAGGACTGGGTGGATGCAAAAAAAGTATCACAATTCTAAACACAAGGTCAAAACTTGAAGGCTAAAATAAAAATGATATTTCAGATCCTCAAAGAATATGATCAATTATTTTATGTTATTGCATAACAAGCCACACAAATTACTCACAATATGCTCGATTGGAAGAAACTAATGAAATACACTTGGAGCAAGGTGATGCCAAATTGATCTAAAGTAGATAAATCCTAAATATCTATGGAGGATCAAATGACCACTCTTGATCAAATGGACACTGCATTGAAAGAGTCTCTTTCATCAAGAGACAATGTCATGGAGAAGATAAATACATGGAAAATAATATGCTCTATAACATGGTCACTAGTGTGTAGACACAACACTACACAAAAAGGATGGAGGAGATGCTACAACATAATCAAAGTAAGGTCTCACAAGAAAGGGACATCAATGATATCATAGATGATGAAGACATCTAGACCATTATGCAGAGCCAACCTCCTTTGTGCACATTTATTAGCATGGTTTGTGACATGCTAGTTGATTATATGTATTTAAAACAATATTCTTCAATTTGGATAGTTCCATTTTTTGTGATCATTTATGAGCCCCAATTCATTCTACCAATCCAACTCACACAATAGATTCAAACAAGGAAAGTGATAAAAAAATTTCAACCACCACTTTAACCACATCAAAATACTCCATCAACTAACTCTATAGTTGAATCGTATTAAATAATGGATTTAGTCACACCATTTTCTCCAATTGGACCATATTATATAATAATTAAATATTATCTTTCAAAATGAATTTAGAATCTCCACCATATTTGTGGCTAGAATCAACCCTAGTTGTGAACTCAATGCCTCCTCTATCTTAGTAGATACTGTAAGTCATATTTTTTAATTTTTTTACCTAATGTATAAGTAGGGAAGGTCATAATATTTAGGAGTGGGGCTATGAAGGTTGAAAATATATAAGGGGTAGCCTCTTGATTGTGAAAATATATTGAAAACCCATAAAGGGTAGTAGATTGGTACATTTATTAATTAATAACCTAAAACTATGGCTAAGCAGTGCATAAGAGATGAAAAATAGTAAATGACACCTTGAGTGATAACTACAAGGATTAATTTTAAACCAACCCTTTAGTCTAATGTAGGAAACTCCAATAGATATATAATTTTGAACACTTCTTATGACTTTGTATCGGGATGAGATAATTGTGTAAGTATAGGAAATTATTGGTAGTAGACTTAGAAGCACAAAATTGTAGAGTCTGTATGATTGAAAAATATGTGATGTGTATTATTTTGTATAATTTATATCATTTTTTATGTATTTTTCACATGATTTATACCATTTTATATGTATTTCAATGCAAATATTAACTTTGGTGAGCCAATCAAATATATGCTCTTAATAAATGTTATGGAGGTAATTAAGAAGATTTCCTTTGGCCATGTATTTATAAACCAACAAACTCTCTTTGTCACTTATAATGTAGTATCCCAAAAGTGGCATCACATCACAACATCTAAAATGGGCCAAAGTGTTAATCTCCAACTTGAACTCTTTTTTACTCTATCAACATTTCTTAATCCTCTTAACAACCAATAAAGATCCATCTAGTAGGTTGGATTTATAGGTGACCCTGATCCTCACACACCATATGATTTTTTCATTACTAAAATTTAGTGGTAGACAAAATATATGTCGATATAATATTTTTTTATGCTTTTATCAAATAATCAAACTTCTGGGGACCTCCAGGATAATAATTAATCATTAGAATGTTTGGATGGTGGTGGTGGAAATGGTGATCATCAAGAGTTTTGTATTGAAATATAACAGGTAAAAGCAAGTATGATCCAAATAATTGATACAATGCCAAAAGGTATAAATGTAATAAAAACCACCAGGTTCACTAAAATTAATTCTTTGTATACCTTTCTTGAAAGGTTTCCCACATAGTACAATGTTATTCTATTCCCACATAGAGGATATTTTCCCCAAAATAATATTATTTATAAAATTAAATTTGTTGAGTTGATCCAATAATGTGAATAATCCATACTTCCTAGTCTATATGCTCAACACACTTAGTAAAAAATCATCTTATGCCACCTATAGTATTTCACATGACTGTTGGTCCAAATCTCATTCAACTTGGGTTGACCTCCTCTATCTATGTTGTGCAATATTATTTTCCTCTTTAATGTGTCATTACTCATTAAGACTAGACTATAATTCTTAAGGTTTATACCCTCTCTTTATTTACTTTGTGCCACATCAATATTCACCTTCGCACACATGGTATTCACTTCCTCATGAAAATTCTCCTTATTTCTATGTGTGACCAAATTAATTTGATGTGAAACCTATTTTTAATTCTCCTTTAATGAACTTTGAATATAATTTCATCCATCCTTTTCCAATTGTATGTTATTTTATCTCCCATCATGAAACATCTTGCAATGATATTAACACATACTCCCCAAAAAATTACAATATACACCCATGGGTAGGACATTACATAGAAAATTATCATTGAATCTACCAATATTAATCTCCACTTCACATTTATCTTAAATAATACTATCCCGACCCCACACAACCGAGAACCCTCTCTAAGGATTTGGGTGTGCATTGTAGGGTAAAACCAACCTCATCACCATATTTGTTGACATAAGATTAACCATGTTTCATCTATCCACCATATGTTTAGAACATTTACCCATTATATTACACTTGGTTTAGATAATATTTCTTCTATGAATCACATCCTCTCTCTTTTACGCATCTTTTAAGATTATTCTAGCTACAAGCAAACACTCTCTTACTCAGGGTTTTCCATATGATGTTTCATGGGATCTATGACTAATTTTAGTATTTTTACACTACTAATAGTTCCTTTATTCTCACCATAAATCTATATATGAGGTATAAATATTCCACATCTATTTATTCCTCTTGTAGAAGTGGTTCCTCATATGGATAATTGTGTATGCATAAAATCTAGGTCTTTATCACTCCCTTACTAAGATGTTGATGGTTGTTTTGTACCACCATTTATCTTACCTCTATTTATCTTATAACTCTTCCCATATACCAAATTTTATTTTGTTCTTAATACATGTTGAAATGATTTTTACACTATATGTAATCTCACTATGTTGATCTTATCTTAGTTGACACTTGCAGTCTATCAATGTATTATGCCACATAATATTGGTCCATCTCACTATGACCTTACCAAATATTGATCTTGTAAAACTCATTTTTATACTCTTTCACAATTAGATAATTTTTTTTTTCATATTTTCAACTTCTTCAATAGATCCAACTAATAATATCCATGCATAAATTTTCCTTTTAACTTCACAATCATTATTTCCTAATGGGTGATTTTTTATTTATCCTTATGAATCTACACAAGTTGTAACTCCTTCCACCATAGATTAATGGGTCCCTTCAACTTTGTTTCTATAACATTTATCTTTTGATCATCCCTTGCTTTGTCAAACTCAAAGTACCCCATTTTTTTCAAACTGGTATATTATATTTTTCTAGGTTAAATGTTCTTAAAAAACATGAAACCTCCATCCATATTCCTCTTCAAATATTCAATATAGTTTTAATAGGTTTCTGTTTGACCTCATCTAGTTGGTCATGAATTATTCTTATTTCTAATTCATCCACTTCTTTCACATCACCCTTTGCATCACTTACATTGTCTCTCAAAATGAATCCTCTTATTCTATATTCCTTCACTATAACCAAAATTTTATCCATTAATTGTAACATTTTTTCAATGTCTTCTAGTATTCCAATAATCTTTATGACAAATGCACTTTATCTTTCCACTCTTCATAGAGGCAACTTGAGTTATCTAGAAAATGTATATCTAATGTTACACCTTTTAAAAACCTATGAGTATCACTCAATTAACTCACTCTCTATTATATACCTACCTTAGAAAAG
>JARHVA010007268.1:417500-577500 GCA_037957365.1 Torreya grandis | reverse complement strand
AAAAAATAAAGACACTTAAAAAGTTTTAAAATTTCAAGGTATATCTTCAATCCAAATTTCAAGTCATTTGGAGCTATAAAACTCAAGTTATGGCCCTTCGTGTATTAGGAAGGTTATTCTTGAGGACATAATGGGTGGTGCGTTTATCGATCAAGCATGACAGGAGGCCATTAACAAGGTATTAGACGTTATCCTACCATATGGATGTGTTGGTATTTCTAGTTTGTAGTGAAGAATCACCAAAAATGAGTTCTCAAACAATAACTACAACTTTGATAACATTTATTAATAGTGTTTTCATCCCCCTAAATAGTAGTGAAAATGTATTTCTAGTTGGACTTGGACATTAGGGTCATAGAAACACATGTAATTCACATATAAAAACATTATATAATGGATATATTTTCACCTAGGGGTCCTAGAGGTAAAAATACCTATTGGAGCTCAAGAAGTTATCTCTTCACTGCCAAAAAGTTACATTTCAGGACCTGTCACTACAACTTATGTCATGAATTACTCTCAAAGGTTCATCCAAAGTGATCCAAGGTGTAATAATATTTTTAAAACACCTATAGGATGGATCTTAATTTTTTTTAAATGACTTATGGTTTCCATTCTATGTACATGTAAAGTTACATTAAAATTCTGTATTTTTTTTTGTGTTGGGAAGGTCATTCTTGAGGCCAGAATGGGTAGTGGGTTTGTCAACTAGGCATGAAGGGAGACCAATAATATGGTCCTAGATGTAATTAACCCATATGTATGTTTTTTTAGTGCCATTTTATAGTGAATAAATACCAAAAATGGAGTTCTTGAACAACTCTAACTTTGACAACATTTATTGTTAGAGTTTTTGTCCTCCTTAATAGTAGTGAAAATGTATTTTTAGGTGGAATTGGATGTCAAGGTAATGAAAAAATGTGTAAATTTTCCTATAAAAATGTGATATAATGGATATATTTTCACCTAGGGGTATTGGAGGTAAAAATACTTGTTGGAGCTCAAGAAGTTGTCTCTTCACTGCCAAAAAGTTGCATTTTAAGACTTGTCATTGTAACTTATGCCATGAATTGCTCTCAAAGGTTCAACCAAAGTGATATGGGATTCAAGAATATTTTTTATACACATAGAGGAATGATATTATTGTTCATAAAAATGTCTTATGGTTTAAATTCTATGCACATGTGAATTTATGATAAAATTATGCATTTTTCTTATATTGGAAAGGTCGTTCTTGAGGCCGAAATGGGTGGTGAGTTTGTCAATCAGGCATCACAAGAGGAAAATAACAAGGTAATATATATTATTTACCCATAAAAATGTGTTTTAAGTGCCAATTTTTAGTGAAGAACCACCAAAAATGGATTTCTTAAACAACTCCAACCTTGACAACCTTTGTTGTTAGTGTTTTCATCCTCCTAAACAGTAGTGAAAATGTATTTTCATGTGGAATTAGATGTCAGTGTCATGTAAACATGTGTAATTATCATATTCATATGTGATACAATGGATATATTTTCATGTGGGGGTCCCATAGGCAAAATTTCATATTATAGCTCAAGAAGTTGTTTCTTCACTGCTAAAAAGTTGTGTTTTAGGACCTGTCACTGCAACTTATGCCAAAAATTGATATTGAAGGTTAGGAAAAAGTGTTATAGGGTAAAATAAGATTTTTTAGACACATATATAATGGATATCATGGATCATATAAATGACTTATGTTTTCCATTCTATGCATATGTGAAGTTACACTAAATTTTTGCATTTTTAATGTATTGGGAAGGTCATTCTTGAGACTAGAATCGCTGGTGGGTTTGTCAACTAGGAATGATGGGAGGCCAAAAACATGTTTTTATACATTATTATACCATATGGACATGTTAAAAGTGATATTTTATAGTGAATAACCACCAAAAATGGAGTTCTTGAACTATAACTCCAACTTTAACAACATTTATTGTTAGTGTTTTCGTCCTCCTAAACAATTTTGAAATTATATTTTTGGGTGAAATTGGATGTTAGGGTAATGTAAAAACATGTAATTTACCTATGTATATGTGATACATATTTTAACCTAGGGTTATCAAAGGTAAAATTGCATGTTAGAGCTCGAGAAGTTGTCTCTTCACTGCCAACAAGTTGTATTTCAAGACCCATCACTACAACTTATGCCACAAATTACTCTTGAGGATTTGACCAAAGTGCTCTATGGTGAAAGAATATTTTTAATATACATATAGGAGGGATCTCATGGTTAATTAAAATTAATTATCATTTATATTCCATGCACATGTGAAGTTATGCTAAACTTCTACATTTTTCTTGTATTGGGATGGTCATTCTTGAGGCCAAAATGGGTGGTGGGTTTGTCAATAAGGCATGAGGGGAGGCCAATAACGTGGTAATAGACATAATTTTCCCATCCAAACATTTTTTAAATACCATTTTGTATTGAATAACCACCATAAATGGAGTTTTTGAACAACAAATTTGACCTCACAAGTCAAATTGTCACCCCTATAGTTCAAAACTTGACTTGTCATGTCTCTTAATCTTGTTGATATCCATATTATGTCTTATGATGATTTAAAATGGAAATATAAGGTATTAATTAGTATATTTTAAGGTTTTTTAAATCATATTTTAAGGTTTTTTGATATGTTAAGGTTATGAGTAACATAGTAGCATTGCCATTTGAAGCTTCTCCTTGTGTCATGTCTTTACCTTTAAGTCATCAAGCGAGGTCAATCAAAGAGGTATAGATATGAATATGAGTTAATGATTAATATTATAGGTTATTATAACATCATTCCAAGGTTTTATCTCTTTAAGTTACTTTCATGCTTTGGTCATGTATATGAGGTATATTGGAGTCAATCTGAGAGGTCAAGTGGTGAAGTCTACGTGCAAAGGTGTTCCAAATATAGGAAAGAATAATAATTAATGATAATGGAGACTCATATATAGTGACCCCATTGAGGAAATGGTATCAAATGAACCATAACATATGAGTTTATCAAAAGAGCACCCAATAAGCAGCTTAAGGCCTAGTTACATTCCTAAGATAAGACCTATAGGCCTGCCTGTAGGTTTAAGGAAACTAAATGGAGTTGGAAAATATAATGGATTATTAAGAGCCTCCTAGGTTGTGTGAGACCTTATCATAGGAGATAAATCCAAATGGATAAGAGGGTGATAAAGGTTATATGGTTGATGGAGAATGACTAGGGAGTGATAATAGAGGTATTAACCATTAGTTTTGGTGAAAAAATCATCTAAAATTATTTATACCTTTGTGTTATGGGCTCAAATTTGCCAATCCTGTAGGTAGTATGTAATAGTCCATGAAAAGTGAATGCTAACCTCATCAAAGAATTATCATTGGTCTTAAGATGCATTGGAAGAAGGGATTAGATAGTTCCTTTAAGTTTTAGAATTATTTGTATTTTTATTGGTGGGGTTAATAGTTAAGAGACTCAAGGAAAAGGTGTCTTAGTATTAGCATTTTGTAAATGATTGGTACAGTCAGGAGAAAAGTGTTGATTTTGATGGTGAATACTAATGATCAAGCCCTTAGCTTGCATATAAGGCACAAACATGATAGGGAAGATCTAGTAGTGAATTAAATAAGCTTTGAAAGTTAATGGAACTTAGTTAAGGAAATTAAATGCACTCTTATCTTGGGTTCAGTCCTACAGACTTAAACAAGAGATTAAAAAACTATATATTTTCTTTTAACTAGTCAAAAGGATTGAAATGTGCAAGGGAGTTAGGTTAGAATGTTTAATAAGTGTTGGAAAATATTGGAGGGTGATAGGATTTGTGAGGAGGAAGAAAATTGAGTTTCAAGATCTCTACTCCTATTTTGAACCATGTTCTTGCATTCAAGTGTCCCATAGGGTAAGTTTAGATATTGTTGACATCAAAATACCCCCATTTTTAAAAAATAGGGACCCTTTTGTCAAATTATGCATATTTGTATTTAAAATTGAAAATACACTTGATCAGAATATCTAACATGTTTTCACATTGTTCATAACTCATTTGGATTAATGGACATGTTTTCAAATGATCATGGTTTCACCCCTCAAATGTTGCTAAAAAGTGTTGCTTGTGTTTCTTATTGTAGGTTCAATGAAATCTCATTTGGGATAGAACATGCTTAGGGTTTTGTGCTTCAATGTTAAATTTATCTTTTATTAGTCATTGATCTACCAAAGATTAATTTGATTTATTTTTAGTCATGTTAAAACCCTAGCCTAATGTTTTAAACTTAAGTCCCTTTTGAATTAATTTCAAATTTGGTGGGATATTTTATTTAAATTTTCATTGGAACACTTTAATTTGACTTAGTTTATGTTTTATCCTAAGGTCTTAGTCATGTTTATTAACATGACCAAGACCTTAGTCTAAAATCTTTATCCTAAGTTCTTCACATCCCAAGCTCCCTTTGTTCCCTTTTATCTTAGCATGGTCTAACTAAATACGAGGTCCATTTTATTATGCCGTAGACTTAGTTCTATTTTTATCCTAACGTTTAGTCATGTTTATTAACACGACCAAACCTTAGTCTAAATTTTTTACGTCTTGTCTCTTTATTTTTTTGAGGCCCCTTGGTCCCTTTTGTTTCCACATGGTCTAACTAACCATTGGTACCTTTTATTATGTATATAGACTTAGCCTAAAGGCATTATATTTTGACTATATGTTATGTCTTTGATTATTTGTGGGGTCCCCTTTATTATGTTTCTAACTTAGCTTAATACTTTAGCCTAAATATTTATTCATATTTATTAAATACAAATAAAAATATTAGTATAGGACCTTAGTTTAAATTTTATGTTTCCTGAGCATTGAATTAAATTTCATTCTTATTTTTAGTATCAATGATCTATGTTTACCCAGACAAAAGAGATCAATGGTTTAGGATTAAAATTGAAAAGTCAAAGACCCTGACCCTAAGCTAAATCTTGATCATCTTCATGAGATCAATGGTATGAATTTGATAAGATGAAATTTATCCAATGATGTATATCAATTCAAAACTTCAATAGAGCCCCAAGATAAGTGAGAAGGTGACAAGTGTCATAATCTCAGCCAAAGAACACATAGTAGCCAATGGAATTTGACTTGGGAGATCAAAATCCAATCAATCACGTTTAATCAGATGAGGATGATCAAATGGTGCATAATGAACATTGAAAAGTCAAGATGAATGCAAATATGACATGTGGCATAGATGTAGGCCACAAATTAAACTTTGAGCATCTTTTAGAGATCAATGATATGCATCTGAGTGTACACATTTAGATCAATAGTTCATAGAGTAGGAAGTAAAATTAAGAAGATCAAGATCAATGGAGTGTGATTAATCCATGAAATCAAGATCAATGGTTCATAGAAAACATTGAAAAGGTAAGGCAAATGTGAAAGTGAAAAGTGTCATAACCATGAGGAATATAGTGAGAAACTAATGGCATTCAAGCTCTCAAATCAAGATCGATGATCTACATTGATCCATGTAAGGATGATCCAATGATGTGAAATCAAGTAAGAACTTTTTAAAATGTAGTGATTTTTTTTACATATGAACAAGAAAAATTCCACAAAAATGCCACATGGATGCCATGGAGATGCCATAGTGGAGCCACATAAGCTAGACTAGTTAGTTCAAGAGATTTCATAGATTCATAGTAAGGTAAAGGTATAAATAGGTTATCTAAATTATGATCTAAGTAACGAAGCTCATGTAAATTTTAGATAGATACCACCATTAGAGCACTATAAAAACCTTCAAAAAATACCTAAACACATTTAATAGCCCTAGTCTGACCTTGTATTCACCATGATCAAGACATAGAAGTTGAATTATCATCTATGTAAGAGAATTTGATCTAGAATTGAACTACAGACCACTAGTGAGAAATTTTAAAAAATCCACAACCAATGGTAAATTTAAAGGAATAGAACAAAGGATTTGATCAAAATACTAATTGAAGATAAAATTCCTAGTTTCATAATAATTAGCCTAGCTCATCTAAAACATAGTCATGGGACTACTTTTAGACAAAATCAAAAGCTTGAACACATGGTCTAGGAACTTGGAAAGTCTCCTTGAGGATGATGAGAAACTACAAAATATGATATAAGACTTGCTTGGGACCATGATCACTAAGCCAACTACACTTAGCTCTATAGGCCTAATCACTTATGAAGAGTTTAAGCATAGAGCTACCCTGGTCATGCAAGAAGTGAGGTGAAAGAACCAAGGGAAATATGGGATCGACAACAATAGGGTTATGGATATGATCCTAAACAATAGATGATAAGATTACTGAAAGCCAAGAGAATCAAATATCTATGAAGATATTGAAACAACAACATGGGAATTCATCAGTCAAAGGGTCCTAAATTTAGTTAGAAAAGGAATATTCCTTTGATAACTAATCTTGAATAACATTTTGAGAAGGAATATTATTTTAAGCATGTGAAATTTATAAATATTGTGGTCTATTAGTCATATTTAAAGAAGGTAATTGGTCGTAAAGCATTTATAAAGATAAACTTATCTATGGCATTTGTCCAATTGCATGTTGACAAGAAATGACCAAGCATACCTCATGAGATGTTATATAAAGGAGGTATTGTCCATTGTAAAGAGGAGGGAGTTATTATAGCTAAAATTACATTATAAATTTGGAGCAAGTAGTACAAGCAAGGAATTTTGTAAAGTTTATCCAATATTTGTCTGTGTGTTTGATATCATAGCTTCTCTCTCACTTGTTTGTTATGACTTCTAGATTTGAATGGTTCTTATGGATTCTTGGTGTGTACATTTGAATTTAGAGCTGCTAACTTGTGCCAATGATAGGTTAATTCAATTTTTTTAGGTTCATTTTGTTTTCTTACTCTTCTTGTCTTTGGGCTAATGTTTTTTGCTTACAAGGTTAAATATTTAAAGTGAACTTGGTTCTTATTTGCATCATTTCCAACATTCCTTAGTTTTTTACCTAATGCGTGATAGGATTTGAGCTTATGCTACTTCATGTCATACATTGGTTAAGTGCATGCCTAGATGATATTTAAACTTTGTTATGATGTTTGGAATGAAGATCAACAACATCTCTTCTCTACCTTACCTTTCCTTTTTCGCCTTTTTTAACCATTTCACTCTAGTTTAATTGTCATTATAAATATCCATTTTAGATTAGTTCTTGATCATAATTCACCTTTCTTAGCATAGCATAATTCATATTTTGCATAGATTAACTATTTGTCCATGGTGGCTCCCAACCACCAAACATTATAAATATTGTGAAACAATCCACCTGCTTTGCCTCTATTCCATCAATAGATAATAGGATTATCACAACCTACAACTCATGCATGGAATTCTTATAATTCTAAATGTTAAGTGTTATCGAACACTCTAGGCACTTATGATATATATTAAAGCATCAATAAGAGGGCCTTCATTGGCACTATAAGGAGGGCCTATAGTTAGATCTTTGTGAATTTTTATAATCTTCGCTAATCTTGGTGTATTTTGGTCAAAGATCAGTTGATTCTTTGAATATTTGTGTTCCTTTGAGAATAATTATGTAACGATCATTGATCTTAATGGTTTCAAATTAGTATTTGGGCTTCCTTTATCCATATATGGATATTATTTGAATATACATGGACATTCATGCAAAGAAAGTTCAAACTTTATGCATTTCCCATGTCTAAGTTAGCAATAGCAATTTTGTTCAATGATTGACTAATTCTTTACATAACTAGGTTTATTTGAGCTTAGAGGTGTAAATATCCCTCTCATTCATTAGTCTAGATGTATATTTATGATTATTTATTTAAACATAGTTGTGATTTACATAAATTTGTACAAAATTTTCTTAATAAACAAGTCTGATAATTTTATTTGCAAGATTTGGTTTCTATGTTGTATTATGAACATGATTTGAAGTTGGAACTGCCACAAGTAAGATCCTCTTCAACATATGGCTTGGATAGGTTGTTCTTCAATCAATGTGATAGGTATAGTACATGATTTTCCTCAAAATCTTGAAAGGTATTTACCTTATTTTATTCCTACAAGTGTTATTAATGTTAAATAGCACATCAAATTCTTTAAGGCTACCTTAAGATTGTTAAATGTTGTTCATAAAGATATTGCCTATAGATTGTTTCCTTTTACTCTTGATGAGGCATATGATTGATTTCTTAACTTTCCTAAATATTTCATTGTCAATTGGAATGATTTTGATAATTATTTCATTGATTAATTTGGAAAGACCATCAGTCCATATGTCCTTTTATCAATAATTCATTACTATGAAAAAAGGTTCAAATGAAACCATTAGAGCTTTTAAAACTAGATTTCAAAATATGTTGAAAAAAACTATAACTCCTTATAGACCTATTGAGGATTTAGCTTTAGAGATTTATAAGGATGGATTAGACCCATTAACTTATGTGTTTTTGAAAATATCTGTTAGAGTCATTAATACATTAGCTTTAACCTATGTTGAGGTTGTGGTAATTAGTGGCCAAATGCAACCCCAGGGCCAAATGGCATATGCCATTCCAAATATCATTCCTAATTTGCCCATGTTGAATGTCATTCCTAATGTTAATTAGAGCATGCTTACATTAAATAAAACTCTAATTTTAAACCAATTAGCTTTGAGTCATGTTTATCCTAGAAGCCTACGATTATTGTATAATAATGCAAGAAAATATTGTCCACAAGATCAAATAACTATGGTGCCAAGAGCCAAAAGTAGTCCTCAAGTTCACAATTCAGAGGCAATTAAAAGTGAAAATGACTCCATATTAAAAATGGTTCAAAAAATGAGCATTTATTTTCTTGAGACACAAAATCAATTAGGTAATAATGGGGAAAGTTATAAAAAAACTATTCTTTTTAAAATTTCAATAGATCCACATCTAGGATTCCAAATAATAATGAAAACTATAACAATAAATCATCTAAAATTATGAATGGGCCTTGCATAAAAACTTATGAGGTGACTTTGGTTGATTATCACAGGTTTTACAATAATGTTGCATGGTCATCTAGTTCTTTTGAGATATCTGCATCTTCTAAAATAGCTCTTATGTAGAGACCTATGATTTGTTATTTCAATATGAAGATGAATTTGAAGATACTTCAAAGGAAGGATCTACTAGACCAATCATGGAGAAAGATCCTATCCTTTCTGAAGTAATAGAATAAGTTGTAGTTGAGATGAATGGAGTTTCTAAAGATGTAATTGAAACACTTATAGGCAAATAAGATGAAGATGAATAAAATGAAACAAATCAATAACTTTCATGTGACTCAATCAAAATGTTAAAAATATATGATCAACATGTTTCAAATGGTAAGATTCTAAATTAATCTCATATCCTTTCTGTTGATCATGATGACGAAGCCTTTTGGGATGACTTGGAGAGTTTTTGTGTAAGGATTGATAGTCCATTCCCACTTCATGTGGAGATTGAGGAATGTGTTACATAAATCACTATTATAGTTTTTCCCCAAGAAGATAATGATATTATGGATATCCCCAAACAAGAGGAGATAGATCTTAATGAAGACATAAATCCAAGCATACCAACTAAGTTTACAATACAACCATGAAAGGAGAATGAGACAATACATTATCAGTGTTTAAATAAAGTAGAGCTAGCTTTCCTGATGCAAGAAAGAAGAATTTGGGAAGAATATGATTGGATTTTGGATCCATATCTACAATCCATGCACTTGAGAATGGAGGTGGGAATCCAAGCTGCATCATATAGAAGACATAAGCATACAAGTCCCCTTATCCACAATAAGGGGTTGTTGAATGGAAACAATCATGTTTCAAGGTTTTGTAGTATAATAAATATATTTCCATTTGATCTTAGAGGTAAGTTCTTTGTGAAGTTAGTGTAGGGATTTAGATAAGTCTATTTCATATTTATTTCCTTCCTATCCCTTCTTTGTAAATAATGTGTGTATGTATTTTTTTGCTTTCTCTTGCTTTGTTCCTTGATTTTAATAAGTCTTTTTCATGATAGTCCTTAGCTCAAGTTTCATCTAGTCACTCAAGAAGAACTTCTCAAAATCAGGAATGTAGGTATGAACTTTAGACATTGGTTGATTATGTACTAGGAAAGTAAAGCTTGATGTTATAGTTTTGAGAAACTAGTAAGGACTAGCGGACAGATTAATTCTTCCATAAAATATTAAGCCTTGTTTGTATTATAAAATTAATTTTGATGATGATTGCACATGTAGGATGAAATTTTAAATTATTGAAACATAGTCATGTTTACATTTAATAAGAATTATTTCTTGGGACAAAGGTTGCAACCATAGGTGATTTTCTAAAGATCAAACATTTGAATAAATCCCTAAACCTATTTAATCTGGTTCCCAACCTTTGATATAAAGCCAAAAAATGATCTAAAAAATACAAAAATAGGAGCTTATTGCAAAATTCAAGGGATTTATAAGCTGAGGTGATTTTGGTAACCTCCACCAAGGCTATGGATGCCTGGTTGGTAGTGGAGCAAGACCTAGAGTGGAGCCAAAAGAATCTCTATCAAGGTTAAGGATACCTACATGGTAGTAGAGCAATGCCCAAGCCTTCCCTAAGCTAAATCATGGTTCCTAATGAGTAACCAAACATGATGTAAGTCAATGTTAATGGTTAAAGTCATGGAATCTGGAAGTTGTCTCCTAAATCCCATGGAAAATAGTAAGTGGAATCAAAGAACACACACAATATGGATAGGTTTTAATGTTTGATCACAATTTTTCATATGCAAGACTTGTTTAACTATGAATTGATCTAAATAATGATGATTGACTAAGTGGAATAAATAACATAATTATTATTCTGAATTAGAGTCTCTAAATTCTAACATATTGTTATGTTTACCCCATAAGTCACCATTTGTTAAGGTCAACATACCCCTATTTCTAGAAAATGGGGACCCTTGTGTCAAATTGTGTAAATTTGTACCTTAAAATTGAAAATTCACTTGATTAGATTATATCTATCATGTTTTCACATTGTTCATAACTCTCAATTTCATTAATGGACATGTTGTCAGATGATCATGGTTTCACCCCTCTAATGTTTCTAAAAATTGTTGCTTGTGTTTCTTATTGTAGGTTCAATGAAATCTCATTTGGGATTGAACATGCTTAGGGTTTTTTACTTCAATGTTAAATTGATATTTTGTTAGCCTTTGATTTTCCAAAGATTAATTGGATCTATTTTTAGTCATGTTAAAACCCTAGCATAATGCTTTAAACCTAGGTCCCTTTTGAATTAAATTCAAATTTGGTAGGATATTTTATTTAAATTTTCTTGGGAACACTTTAATTTGACTTAGTTTATATTTTATCCTAAGGTCTTAGTCATGTTTATTAACATGAACAAGACCTTATTCTAAAATCTTTATCCTAAGTTCTTCACATCTCAATCCCCCTTTGTTCCTTTTTATCTTAGTATGACCTAACTAAATGTAGGGTCCATTTTATTATGCCATAGATTTAGTTCTATTTTTATCTTAAGGTTTAGTCATGTTAATTAACATGACCAAACTTTAGTCTAAAATTTTTATGTTTGGTCTCTTTATTTTCTCAAGCCCCCTTAGTCCCTTTTGTTTCCACATGGTCTAACTAACCATCAGGACCTGTTGTTATGTCTATATATTTAGCCTAAAGGCCTTGTCCTAAGACTATATGCTATGTCTTTGATTATTCATGGGGTCCCCTTTATTATGTTTCTAACTGAGCTTAAGACTTTAGCCTAAAGCTTTATTCATATTTATTAAATAGGAATAACAACATTAGTATAAGACCTTAGCTTAAATTTTATGTTCCGTGAGCACTAACTTAAATGTTCTTATTCCCAAGATCAATGATCTTTATTTACCTAGACAAATGAGATCAATGGTGAAGGATTAAAATTCAATAGTTGAAGACCTTGACCCTAAGCTAAAGCTCAAGAATCGTCATGAGATCAATGGTATGTATTTGTTTGAGCCAAATTTATCTAAAAATGTGTATCGAGTCAAAACTTCAATGGATCCTTGGGATAAGCAAGAAGGTGATAAATGTCACAATCTCAGCCAAAAAACATGCAACAACCAATGGTGTTTGACTTGGTAGATCAAGATCTAATGGAGCATGTTTGATTGGATGAGGATGATCAAATAGTGTGTAATGAATGTTGAAAATTCAATATGAATGTGGAGACAACATGTGGCATAACTATGGGGGACAAATTAAAGTTCAAGCATCTTTCACAAATCAATGGTGTATGTTTGAGTGTACACATTTAGATCAATGGTTTATGGAGTAGGAAGTACAATTAAGTAGATCAAGATCAATGAATCATGATTAATTTATGTAATAAATATCAATGGTGCATAAAAACATTATAAACTCAAGGTGAATGTGAAAGTGAAAAGTGTCATAATTATGGGGAATATAGTGAGAAACCAAAGAAATTCAATTTCTCAGATCAAGATACTTGGTTTTCATTGATCCATACAAGGATGATCCAACAATGCGAAATCAATAAGAATTTTTTTAAAAGTCAATGGTTATTCTTAAAATATGAACAAGAAAAATTCCATGAAAATGACACATGGATGCCATAGAGATGCCACGTCAGAGCCACATAAGCTAAACCAATCAGTTTAAGAGATTTTACAAATTCATGACAAAGAAAAGGTATAAATAAGTGATCTAAATTGGGATCTAGGTAATGAAGCTCATGTAAAGTTTAGATAGCTACCACCATTAGAGCACTATAAAAAACTTCAAAAAATGACCTAAGAACATATAGGTGCCCTAGTTCAACCTTGTATTATCCATGATCAAGCCAGAGAAGTTGAATTATTGTATATGTAGGAGAATTCAACCCAAAATTGAACTGCACACCACTAGTGAAAAAATTGAATAAATACATGGCCAATGGTAGAACTTAAGGAAAAAAATAAAGGATTTGATTAAAATCTTGATTGAAGATAAAATTCATAGTTTCATAATAATTATCTTGGCTCATCTAAAACATAGTCATGAGACTACTTGTAGACAAAATCAAAATCCTGAACACATGGTCTAGGAACTTGGAAAGTCTCCTTGAGGATGAAGAATAACTATAAAATAGGATGGAAACTTGTTTGGGACAATGATCACCAAGCCAACTACACTCAGCTCCATAGGCCTCATCACTGATGAATAGTTTAATCATAGATCTACCCTGGTCATGCAAGAATTGAGGAGAAATAACCAAAGGAAATATGGGACGGAAAACAATAGGGTTGTGGATATAATCCTAAAAATTAGATGAGAATATTAATAAAATCTAATAACATCAAATACCCATGAATATATTGCAATAGAAACATGGGACTTCATCAGCCAAAGGGTCCCAAAGTTAGTTGTATAAGGAATATTCCTTTGATAACTAAGCTTGTATAATTTTTTTGAGAAGGAATATTCTTTTAAGCATGTGTAGTTTATAAAGCTTGTGTAGTATCAGTCAAAATTAAAGAAGGTAATTGGTCCTAAAGCATTTGTAAAGAGAAACATGTCTATGACACTTATCCAGTTGCATGAGGAAAAATGTCTAATTTTATATTGACAAGAAATGACTAGGCATACCTCATGAGATGTTATATAAAATAGCTATTATCCATTTTAAAGAGGAGGGAGTTATTAGAGGTAAAATCACTTTGTAAACTTGGAGAAAGTAGTATAAGCAAGGAATTATACAAAGTTTGTCCAATATTTGTATATGTGTTTGTTATCATAGCTTCTCTCTCACTTGTTTGTTATGACTTCCATATTTGAATAGTTCTTATTGTTAAGCATAAAATATACTGAGAGAGGGGGTGAATCAGTATATTATATATCTTATAAAACTTTCCTTTTATCAAAATCCACTTAATCAAACATTCAAGATATGAAATAAAAATCAAAAAATAAGCATCACACAAGATAGAGAGAGACACCAGATATAACGTGGAAACCCAATGTGGGAAAAACCATGGAGAACAATCTCAAGTATATTCATGAGAACAAACCCAAAAGAGCACCATACCCCTTTTTCAAGTACCAACCTCAACTAAAATTCATGAGCACCAACCCACAGGAGCTTCAAACCCCTTTGCCGAGCACCAACCCATCTACTATTCGTGAGCACCAACCCACAGGAGCACCAACCCCTTTGCCGAGCACCAACCCAACAACAATTCATGAGCACCAACCCACATGAGCACCAACCCCTTTGTGTATACCACACACCTATCTCTCAATTTTGCTATCTCAACAAATGATAGATCAATACAACATCTCCTTCCTCTCTCTCACCTTTGATCTTCTAAACTAGATATAACAAATACAAATCATATTCATCTCTCACAATTGCTCTTCTAAGCTAGATATTACAATATCAAATCAACCTCTCACTTCCACATTATAAATGGCTACTCAAGCCTTTATTTATAGCTTTCCAAATGGGCTTTGGCCTTCCCCCTTTGTGACCTTTCAATCCACATGGAAAATGGTGCCAATCTTGGATGACCCTTCATATTCAAGCCTTTGAAAATTCATGTGGTGACCCTTCATGTCCAAAAACGTCCTTCCCACTTTTGTCCTTATCTTTGGTGACTTTTCATATTCCTTAAAGTGTCCCTTCATGAGAAATTTTCTCTTACTCTTTTGTCTTCACTTGGTGACTCTTGGTATTCCCCAAAATGACTCTTCATGGGAAAATGTGTCCCATCCTTCTTTTGTCTTTACTCCATGGCTCTTCGACTTCTCCATGGGCCCTTATTTTGTCTCACATGCAACCAAAAATATATTCGTTAATATTAAATAAATATTAACTCATATTAGCCAAGATATATTTATTACAAACAACATTAAATGCAATGGGGCCTTTATCACCAATAATACTAGACCTTTGACATCAATGACAATATTTCCAACACTTATGGATTCCTAGTGTGTACATTTGAATGTAGTGTTGTTAACTTGTGCCAATACTAGGTTAATTAAAAAGTTTTTAGGCTCATTTTGTTTTCTTACTCTTCTTGTATTTGGGACAATGATATTTGATTACAGGGGTAAATATTTAAAGTGAAATTAGTTCTTATTTGCATCATTTCCCACATTCCTTTAATGTTTTCTTGATGTGTGATAGGATTTGAGCTTACACTACTTCATTTCATACATTGGTTAAGTGAATGCCTAGATGATATTTGAACTTTGTCATGATGTTTGGAATCAAGATCAATAACATCTCTTCTTTGCCTTACCTTTCCTTTTTCTCCTTTTTTAACCAATTCACTTTAGTTTAATTTTCATTGTAAATATCCATCTTAGATTAGTTCTTGATCATAATTCACAATTATTAGCATTAAATACTTTGTATTTTGCATAGATTAACTATATGGCCATGGTGGCTCCCAACCACCAAACATTATAAATATTGTGAAAAAATCCACTTGATTTTACTTTATTCCATCAACAGATAACATGATTATCATAACCTGTAACTCATGCATTGAATTCTAAAATGAGAAGTGTTCTTGAATACTCTAGGAAACTATGATACATATTTAGGCATTGAAAAATACAAATAAAATATTAGGAAGGGATGAAACTAATAGAGACAAGTGAGTTTACATGACTAAAGATGAATGAAATTTTGGGAAAAGAGAAGGAAGGTCTAAAAGTAATAAATGGTGTTTAAGAGCCATGCAAAGAGGTATAATGAGGCCTTAAGAGAAGTTATCTTTTGGGAGAGAGAGAGTGTGTCCTAAATAATATTGACTTGAAAATTGGTCATTAGAGCCTATTAGTGACCCTATGAAATATTTGAGAGTTTTGGTGAGTGGGTAAAACCATACAATATGGTTTCTTATCTACAAGAGTGCCCATAGGCTTAAAGAAGCCCAACGAGACCTAATTGATGAAGATCATATAATATAAATTACACTTCCATTAGGATTTTTTAGATGAAATTTTGTGTGAAGTAGTAGGAGAATAAAATGTATCTAAAATATTTTTTAATTTTATTATAAGTGTCATATTTTGTTCCAGATAAGGAGGTTTATAGGTTTGGAGGGTTATAAGGATTAGGACTAAGAATCAAGTGAAGAGAGATAAAATCTAAGGAAAGGAGGGTCTAGAACCCTAATAATGGTTGACTCAAGTTGGATTATATATGGGAAGTATTGCTATAATGTTTGGAACTATAAAGAAGGCATTAGGGCCAAAATACCCCTTGGAAGCATGAATTAGTAGTCCTTCTAGGCCTAATAGCCCTTGAAGGGCCAAAGAGAGAATTGAGTCAAGATAAGTGAAGGGTGTTGGAAAAATAATAACTAAGGGTGGGGGGATGGTGAATCAATCTTAAAAAAATTTCATTCAATTTAACTTAACAATCATGAGCCATTCATAAAATTACATAGATCTTAACAAGCATAAGAAACCATACAAGAACATCAAACAAGATAACACATAATATATGTGGGAAACCCTCAAAGGGAAGAAAATCCAATATTTAGTAAAGCACTAACTTCACATGGAGAACCAACCCCAACTAGTTAAGCACCAACTCAACTAGGCTTTAGTAAGCACCCACTTACAAAGAGGCACCAATCCCCTAGATGACTCAACACCAACTCAGACACATAAATATCTTGATCACATTTAGAACACTATGTTTCTCAACCAACAGATGATGACCAACTCTTCAACTCTTCACATTCTTATCCCTCTCAAACTACCTTTTAGGCTTCTTTGTTCATCTAGGTGTCTTCAAGAAAGATTAGGTCATATGACCTTGATATTCATACTTAGACATTCTATTATATATTAATAATTGTATACTTACACCCATATTATGGTCTAAATGACCTTATTATACTCCTTAATTTTTATTCAATTTCATTCCCTTCACCCAAATAGGCCTCAAATTACCTTATATATATACAAGTCTCTTGCTCATATACCTTTTGGTCAGCCATATAAACTTGAAAACTTGGATTATATTTTAAATAGGTCTTATGAAACATTTAAAACATGAATCAAATAATACATTAGTTCATCCACAACTTAATAGAACAAATCCTTTTTTGGGCCTTAAGGAGACCTAATTCAATTAGGCCTACTTTGGTAACACGTTCCCTTGTGACCCCTTGAAAAATAATACACTTAATTTATGAAAAAAATCCTTTAAAAAATAAATCCAATAGACCTTATCCAACTTAAATTTAATTCCACAACACCTTTTAGGTATAACCACCACTTGAACCCCTTCCCAAAACATTGTTCACAATAGACCTTCATACACACATAAAGTCTATCTTGAAAAACTAAATCATAATAAAAAATTTTAAAAATAATAATAATAATAATAAATCACATAATAATAAACCTCATGACCTTAGTGTCATCAAAAAATTCATTATATACTTTAAATCAAGGTATACATGCTCAAACTCTTCTCTTCAAAATGCTCACTTTGAACTGCCAACTAATATCAAAACACAATCATGAAAACTTGAACTTTTGACACATAAAATAATATAATAAAGGAATTAAAATTCATGAAAATTATCATAAAACATACTAATAACAACATAAAACAAAAATATCATAATCTCTAATGGAAACTATTTGTCTTGCAAACCAATTTGTTGACCTTCTCTCTCACATACCTCACTCAGCCAAACAAACCATTTTGGCTTCAACATTTTCACTAATTTCACTAAATATAAAAACTTATAAAAAACATTAATAAGACATATAAGTTCCAAATATACATACACTTATATGCATCACTCTTTCATGAAATCACATCAAAAGCCACCTTTTCATACTACCTACGTTTTGCACAATTTTTCTTCATTAGGCCTTCTAGCGACCAACAAAATTGGATCATGTAATTTTCATACTTGAGGGATTTAAATTTTACATATACCTTCATAAACACAAAATAAAATTCTCAAAAAATTTCTTCCATCCATTTAGAAACTTTGACTTGGTCAACTATGACTTCTACTAGAAATCTCAAAGAAATAAGGCCTTTTTGTAGGGTCCACTCACTCACCTAAAGACTCAATTATACCTAAAAATTATCGAGAGAGTTGAATAAAATAAATATTAACTAAACTATCCATATCAATCCATTATTATCACTTTATAACAACTTCTTTCATATTGGGTCACTATTAGAGTTTTTTAAGGTTTTAAACCATCTTCCACTGTTAGGAATTGTTCATAAATCTTAGCTCCTCATTCCAAAAAGTAATGCATAGAAATTTTATCTAAGACCATTCCCCATATACCATGAATATATTAGTTACTCATGTATATTATACACATGATAATGAACAATTAAAAAATATTCTCATGTAGAAAACTCTTCATCATGTGCACTTGAGAGACTTTAAAACACTTTTTCAAGTCTAAAGATTCAAACTTTAACCTCAAAATTGTTCAACACACCCTTGAAATTTGAATATCATACCTCATTTGGCCACCATATCTTTCTTTTCTCTCTATACCTTGACCTAAAAACCACATTAGTCCTTGAAACTGACCTTCTAACCACTATCCAAGCTCTTAACACCTCATATACATGCCAAACAACCTCTTACCATTCTCAACCATTGCCATACATATTTTCACATGCCTAATACCACTAATATCAACAAGAAACCAATACCATGCCTTCAGACAAGATCTCTTCATGCCATGAATAGGCCATGACAAGACTCCTTAAGCTATTGATACTTGACACAAGGATTTACTTCTTAAGCACTTATCTCATCACAACACTCAAATTTACACTACAACACTATATTTAATGAAATCATACAAACATAATCACAACACTATTATTTTCTAATAACTTGAAAACTTACCTTGATCATATTTCACTAGAGCAACATCAACCTTGACCATCTTGCACTAGCGTAACATCAAACTTGACACAAGCCTTCCAACAACAAATACAACACTGATCAACAACCTTGACCATTGATCACCTTTGACAACCTAATGATAATAAATCCACTATCCTTTATTATCTGGACATCAAAATTCACTCATTCATACCTCAAAGACCACTCACCATGTATCTTCACTAGATGCATCTAGACATCAATGATAAAACTGTGCCAACAAACTTCCCCTTTGTCATTGATGGTAAAAAATACTATAGTCTGATCAACCTATTTTCCCCCAAAATAGTATTTCTACCCATTTGACATTAATGATAAAGGTTCTTCCATAAATAGCTATTTGATCCTTAGACCTGAACTTCAAGAAATCACACAATGAAATACTAACCAAATACTCACCTTAGGCTTATACCAATTGTTGTAGAAAACTTATGGGATGATTGAGTTTTTACTCAAAAAACCATGCCTCTTATTTCATCTACATCTTGACTTAACTTTCATATATCTTCCTTGATCCTTTAAATCATATAGCTAACAAGCTCTCCCTATGTCCATACTCTCCTTTTGAGTCACCTAATGAATAACAATCTCTTCTGACCTCCATCATGCTTGATTGTACTTAAACCTTTATTTACACCACAAAGACTCTTGAAATAATCCTCTTAGCTTCATAATACATTTCTAGATCCATATAAATCATGAAAACCCTTGTTATATCGGTTCACTACTCATTAGGTCTGTAAAACACATAGTTTACTATCTACCAGACTTCTATCTTAATTTATCACCTTCACCTCACAAAACTAGGGAATGATTAGCATATATAACTATGATAAATGACCTAAATGTCATATTAAAATGCCTAGATAAATCACACTCAATACATATTAACATAAAACATCTCTATAATTAACACTTGTCCAACATGTCTATTAGGTCTATTTGCAATCAAAGATATTGTTCCAAGGGAACAATCTAGTCCTCCATGCTAGAGAAAAGATATCTAATTATATGTCAATATGGTACCTAAGAGGTTATTGTTCATAATTATACCTCCTTCATGTCCATAAACCTCATCATGACATCTTCCTTGCATCATTCTCTCAACTAGGTATATGCTTACATGTTTCACTATGACAGACCTCTTTTTTATATCTTGTCTTCCTCATGACATGTAAATTGAGACTATACAACATGTTCCTTGGTAATATATGATATTATGGTCATATTTATGTATATATAACACTCAAATATTCATGGTAATAACCTAATGAATAACTTTGAATTCTTCTTTTATGCTTACGGGTTTTTCATTATTTCATTGTGTTTTGCATACTCAGATCTCTATGATAGTATCTCCTTCATGTATTTCACACTAATACATTATTAATAAATTAATATTTCCTTAATTATATTGAAGTAACTCTCTATTTACATTGAACAACCATATTTCATATTAAGGACCAAATGACAACACTGTTAGTCATCTTTACACATACTAGCAATACCTTGTCTAGTCTTATCAGACCTATGAGCAAGACTATTTTGATAAGTCTTTTACTTCACAATTTTTTTTAATTAAATCATACATTCTCCACATGAATCAAATGATCCTGAGATAATTTTTATTCTCATATAGAAATTTATTCTTTTACTTCATGAAGGACTCTCCTAGGGTTTACTGGTGTATGAAGACAAGAAACCCTCATAGGTCTATCTTACCTCTGTCTTATTTGTTATTCTTCATACCCCATATACTAACCATTTAAAATACATAGTCATGAACTACATGACCTTAGGAACACCTTTATAATTCTAGACTAGTTTCTCTTCAAGTCAAGAATCATTCAAAAAACTCTACAAGTAACCTTGTTAGCCAATGTCAAAGACCTCATGACACAATCAACTTCCATGATGTTTTTATTTCACAAAATACACTTCTAGATTTGTCTCAATGCATGTAAAATATCTAAAAGCAACAAATAAAATCATTTCCAAGGCTTTATACCAGTTCTAATCATATTTCACTCTACTCATGACTTTGACATGCATTTATTACATTTATACGAATAGTCAAGATCTCTTTCTACTTGGAAGATTTTATTCATGTTGTCTAATTCATCTTTGATTTTTACACCAACCTTTTTTTATCAATATCATGTATTATATTTAATTTTATATGCTCTCAGATTCCTTAGCAGACTAGTTCAAATTCAAATTCAATGGTCATATTTTTGAATTATAATGACTATTTCTTGAGGGTTAAACTTGACAGTCTCTAGCACGTCTCTTGTCTGTGGACCAATTTTGATGGCATGTAGATTGAGATAGAAGACTCCTCATGACACGAAATTTTTAGTAAAACTTATTGGGACATCTAACATCATTTCCATGTGACCCTTTGACCAATTTTGAGTTCTTATGTACATCACAAACTTATTGGTCTAAGAGGATATCCATGATGTTCAATGATGGTCTGGCTTTTCTAAGCTTGTGATATGCATTTTGATTTCTCCAAATGGAAATTGAGATCTAAAAAACCTCACCAAGGTATCTATAGGACTCTCAAAACATCCTCTTAGCCATTAATGACCTACAACAATGATATATGCCTCCAAACCATCATGTACCCTCCATGTTTGACCCATACCAATGATTAGTTGTATTCAAATTATCTTTCAATAATGACCTAGTTACATCAAATACTATTAATATGTACTTGATCATCTTGTCATATTTTATACTACCAACAACACTCTTTTCTCTCATAACCACACACTTGACACCAACTAAAGAAATTGAGACTCTTAAACCATCCTCATCTTCCTTCAAGCACCTTGAATCCAATATCACTTCTTAACACATCAAGCTAAAATACTTAATACTAGAAACATATAACAACCCTACACCACATATCCATGATTATTATATTGAGTGATGAATGCCTCTATGAATTCTAATATAGACATATCACTTCTTAGAGATCTAGAAAAATATAAAATTAGAAGATTCCTATATCTCCACTCTTTTCTCAACCAACTTGAAATCATGAGGCTGATAGTCTTTCTTTAGGATCTTCTTGGTCATGATTGACACCTATGTTTTGATGTATACATTATTCTTCTTCTTCTCTAATTGAGCTAATACCAAATACTCTTAGTATACTACCTTGGAAATTAGTCCATTTTGATCCATAGTCTAATCATGAATGGTTCTCACTTTCTTTGGTCTCTATACCATGACTTTTCTCTTATGAGATTCAAACATCTTATTATGATTTTAGGTCTTATCCAATCTGATCTTACAAAATCTTGTAATGTAACCAGTAAATTAACACTCATAACAAATAAACTTACTCTTGTTATACATGCCTCTTGATTTATGTAGTTTTTTTTATCTCTTCTTGGCTAATTTCTTCCTTTACTAGAGTCCCATGAAAACTCATTCTTAGGTGACATCCTTCTAAGTCCTTTGCTTTATGTCCAAACTGATAATAATCAAAATAATGACCATGGGATAAATTGGAATACCTTATGGTGTTAATCTATCTAATTGGCCTTCTCATATTTATCTTTATGTTAGAATTATTTTTGACTTGATCTATATTCACATGACCTCCATCAAACTTTCTCATCTTATCTATGAGCTTCTCATGCTCAACCTTCAAGGAACCTATCTCAGAATTCAACTGATCACACTCAACTTCCTTTGATCTCAAACTTGTATTTACAACCTCCAACTAATCCTTGATAACCTTTATGGTATTTTCATAACTTATGGCTTCTTTCCCATGTCACTCTTTAGGATATATATCTTCTCTTAAAGAGACTTGACCACAGATCTCAACTCTTGACTCTCTTTCCTTAACTACTTAGATATCTTATGCTTTTAAGTTCACCTTTCAAATTGTTAATTTTTTTTATAAAGGACCATTATTTGATACCAATTATTGGAAGCATAATTAATATATGGAGGGGGTGAGTTAGTATTCAAAACATTCATTCTATTAAATTAATAGTGATGGGTCATTCATATAAGTACATAGATCTTAACAAGCATAAGCAACCATATAAGAGCATAAAATAAGATAACACATCATATATGTGGAAAAAACTCAAGGGGAAGAAAAACTAATAATAATTTCAAATATACTATAGTATTATAATATAAAAACCAAGATTTAGTGAAGCACTAACTTCACATGGAACACCAACTCCAACTAGCTAAGCACCAACTCAACTAGGCTTTAGAAAGCACCTAATAACAAGGAGGAACCAACCCCCTAGATGAATCAGAACCAACTCAACCACCTAAAACTCTTGATCAATTTTAGAAAACTATTCTTCTCAACTATTAGATGATGACCATCTCTTCATCTCTTCACATTCTTATCCCTCTCAAACTGTCTTCTAGGCCTCTTCACTCATCTAGGTCTCTTCAAGATAGATTAGGTCATATGACCTTGATATTCATACTCAAAAATTCTATTATATATTGATCACTATATATCTACACAACTCTGATGGTCTATATGATCTCCTTCTACTCATAAATGTTCTCTTTCATTCACTTTTACTCCTTTCACCCAAATAGTCCTAAAACTACCTTGTATATATACAAGCCTCTTGATCATATACCTCTTCATTGGAAATATACACTTGTAAAATTTGATTATCATTTAAATATGTCTTATAAAAAATTTAAAATATGAATAAAAAAATACATTAGGTCATCCATAACTTAATAAACCAAATCCACTTTTAGGCCTTAAAGATACCTAATTCAATTAGGCCTACTTTGGCAATACGTTACCTCATGACCCATTGAAACAAAAAAAAATTAAATGAATAAAAATATACTTTCACAAATTAATAAAATAGAACTTATAAAACTTAAATTTAAGTCCAAAATACCTTTTAGGTCCAACCACCACTTGAAACCCTTCTCAAAACACTATTCATAATAGGCCTTCATACACATAGAAAGTTTGTCTTGAACAACTGAAGCATAATTTTTTTTTTCCAAATAACCATAAAAATAAATTACATATTAATAAACCTCATGAAATAAATTTCATCACAAACTTAATTATATACTTCAACTTAGGGTATACAACCTCAAACTCTTCTCTGCAAAACACTCCCTCTGAACTGTCAACTAGCCTTAAAACATAGTCATGGAAACTTGAACTTATGAAACTTGAAAAAACATAATAAAGGAATTAAAATTCATGAAAATTATCATAAAACATCCTTATAACAAACTCAAAAAAAAAAGCATAATATTTAATGGAAACTATTAGTCTTGCAGACTAATTTGTTGACCTCTCTCACAGACCTCACTCATCCAGACAAGCCATTTTGGATTCAACATTTTCACTACTTTAAATGAGTATAAAACATTATAAAAATAATTAATAGGATATATAATTCAAAAAAAAACATATCCATGCATTTATATACATAATTATTTCATTAAATCACTTTAAAAGCCACCTTTTCATTATGCCTAGGTTTTACACTATTTTTCTTCATTCAACCTACTAGCGACTGGCCAACTTGGATCACAAAATTTGAAAACCTAATGGATATAAATTTAAAAAAAACTTAATGTAAAAAAAATACAAATCTCAAAAAATTTCCTTCATCCATTTAGCAAATTTGAATTGGTTAACTCTGATTGCTACTGCAAATCTCTAAGAAATAAGGCCTTTACTGTAGGGACCACTCACTCAATTGAAGATTCAATCACAATTTGAAATTCTTGGGATAGTTGAATAAAAAATAATATCACTAAAATATCCATACCAATCCATTTTTATCACTTTATAATAACTTATTTCATATCGGGTCACTATTAGGGTTCTTTGAGGCTTTAAACCATCTTCCACTATTAGCAATTGTTCATAAATCTTAACCCCTCATTCCAAAAATCAATGCCTAGAAATTTGAGATATTACCCATCCACATCTACCATGAGTATCTTAGGTCCTCATGCACATTATTCATGTGCCAATGAACACTTTAAAAGCTTTCTTGGGTAGATAACTCTCCATCTTATACACTTGAGAGACCTTAAAACACTTCTTAAAGCCTAAACCTTCTAACTTTGATCTCAGACTTGGTCAACACACCTGAGACAATATATAACACCACTAAAAATGATCACATGATTTTTATTATCTTGAAATCTTAATCTCATACCTCATTAGGCCACCATCTATCTCTTTGCTCTCTAGACCTTGACCTACAAATCACATTAGTCCTTGAAACTGACCTTCTAACCATTGTCTAAGCTCTTAACACCTCATATACATGCCATAAAACCTCTTACCATGATCAACCACTTCCATACATATTCTCACATGCATGATACCACTCATCTCACCAAGAAACCAAGCCTATGACTTCACACAAGGTCTCTTCATGCCATGACAAGACTCCTTAAGCTCTTGATACTTGACAAAAGGATCTTATTTTTAATAAATTATCTCATCACAACAACACTTAAATTTCCACTAAAACACTCTCTTCAATTAACTCATACAAACATCATCACAATACTCTTTTTTGCTAATAAATTGACAACTGACCTTGATCATCCTTCACTAGAGCAACATCAACCATGACCATCCTTCACTAGCGTAACATCAAACTTGACACAAGCCTTCTAACAACAAATAGAACACTGAGAAAAAATCTTGACCATTGATCACCTTTGATAACCTCATGTTAATACCTAAACTATACTTGCTTACATGGACATCAACATTCACTCATGCATACCTCAAAGGCCACTCACCATGCATCTTCACCAAATGCATCTAGACATCAATGATAACACACTTTTACATTAATTAAATTAGATTGACATTAATGAGAATACTATGCCAATAAATGGGAATCTAAGATAAGTTTATAGGTATGGTAGAAGGTAGAATAAGATGTTGGAAGGTAGAGGTAGAGTCATTGAATGAATGATTGAAGTAGAAAGTCATTAAGCCTAGTGAAGCTTAGAGTAGGCCTTAAGAGTGCAAGAGAAGTTGAGGGAGAAGAATAAGTTTATTCTTACAATTTTATAATTACACTTCCTTGTTGTGTTTCTCTATATTTTTTTCTAATTACATTCAGAAGAAAGAAACTAAGGTTAAGAGTTAGGGGTTTGATGTTACCTGGATTAAGTGTGCACTGTATCCAAGCTTTGTGGGAGCTCCTCTTTGGCTGTGGAGGAAACACTTGCAATAAAAATAAGACTTAAACAAAGAAAATGTTAGAAGATAATATGGTGGACTGCCAAGCTACGCGCTCGGTCCCAGAAATGTAAAGCTCCCTAAGGGATGACAGTCCATTATTTAAAGAAAAGAGTTTCTTTAAGGAAGAAATGATAATGACTTAAAGAAAGAGAAAGATAGATAGTGCATACCTATTCTCTGCAGTCTGTGTGTCACAGTCTCCAACGTCAGTTGGTCTGCCAAGGTCGGTGGGTAAATGGTGCCAATGTCAGTTAGGTTGTCGATGTCGGTAGGGGTTGTTGGCCTTAGACGGGTTTCAGGGTATTTCCAGAATAGACAGAGGGATTTTCTAGAAGTTTAGAGGTTATTGCAGGGTTACAAGAAGGTGAATAAGGTTTGAGGAAGGGCAAAGGTAGAGGATAGGTGTGAAAAGAGGGTAAGGATAAGGGGAAGGCCTCTCAGCCTCTCCAGGAACAAAGTCAGGCCTCTTGACAGTATTTATAAATAACAAATGGAAACTAAGTAACAATGTTTTCTAAAATACTGAAATAAGAAGCATAATACTTAGCTTTATTCAGTGAAGAACTAGAGTTGTCAGAATGCTTATTCTTATTATGGCTGATGTCAAGGTCTTCATACAATGTTTCAATCCAATCTCAGGAATGACTTGTGTAGAGTTTTGGTATCCAGGAGAGCGATAGTCAAATTATGATGCTTGATCCCAGAGTGTGCACATTAATGTGCAAATAGGCGGGGGGAGCTCAAGGTTAGAGCTAGGCTTATGTAATCGACATCAGCGATCCTACCGACATCGGCTGAGGGTTGACCGACGTCAGTGGAGGAAGAATAGGTAAAAGGGCTATTTTTAGCTCTTTGCCCATTTCTCCATCTGCCAAGTGCCTTTGCTATTGGAAAATGGTCAAAAGATAGGTTAATTAGGCATAGGTGTTGGTTAGGGAGTTAATATGGAGTGAGAATAGGTCCTAAGTAGTTAGGATTTGGAGGACCTAGTCTCAGGGTGACTCATAGGGTAAAAAATGGTCTTAGGGCAAGGTGTCTAGGTGAGGTGTCCAAGGTGAAAGGGGTTCAAGTGTGGGTTAGGAGTGTTAATGTTTTAGAAGGGGACCAAGGGGGGGTTGACACGATATTGGTGTCTACATTTTCCCCTTTTTGTCTTGTGGTTTGTCCTGACGAACTGCAAGACAAAAATAGGTGTAGGTTGCCCCACGTATGGGATGAGGTATTCCCCCTCAAAGCAGGAATTGAGAGAAGGGAATCTGAAATTGGGTTCCAATTTGCTAGGTAGTGGATGGGTATAGTGAGGTTGGAGTGTGAATGTTGCAATAGTTGAGATAGCGCGTATACCACTTCACTTGATAGGCAGGTCAAACTGTCACAGGAAAGGTCGAGGAGGACTAAAATCAAAGTAACTAGTCCCCAACTTATTAGTGGTAGCTGATTGGGTTAAATGATCAAAGCTGTAGCTCCAATGGTTGAGGAGGACTAAAATTGAAGTAACCGGTCCTCATCTTATTAGTCGTAGTTGATTGGGTTAAATTGATCAAAGCTGTAGCTCTAATGGTCATTGTGTTCCAAGTATCCAGGCTAAGAAGTACTCCTAGAAAACATGAAAATGTCATAGATATCAGGGATCAACTTGGTCACAATCAGACAATAGGTGTGAAGGGTGCATACAATTTGCTAACTAGTCATGAGGTAGCATATGCAATCAAAAAATCCAAGGCAAAGTTGTCTCCAAAGTGGTCATGGTCTGAGGAGATAGTCACGATCTCCAAGGTTGTTTATCGAGTCAGGTTGAGATATAAGTGATCTCGAGTGTTATTTTTTGTGGTTAGGGAGATGTATGTGATCTCCAATGTGCCCCATGAGAAGTCAAAGGTGACTTCTGCAGTGTTAGGGTTGGTTGTTTGGTCATGATTTTGGGCTAGTTTAGATAGTTGGTCCATTAGGTAGATGGACGAAGGAATGGCTGAGCTAACCTCAGAAGAACTGATGTCAACTGAGTGATGCCTATATAGCCCCTATTAAAAGGGCCTCAGGCCAATGTAGTTCTCCCCAGAAGGGAAGAAGAGTCAAAGTGGTTGATAGTTGTTTTGGTCAGGTTAGTGTTGTTAGCATTTCCCATATGTTTAATGGTACATGCTTGAAATGATGAATGTATGATGACGTTATAGCCTTTTCCATATTGTGTGATGGTGTATGTTGTAACATAGGTTATGTGGTTTTTCATCCTTAGCCATTTTCCATATTGGTGATGGTGTATGCTAGAAATGAAATGAGTTTATTTATGCTTCAACAGGTTTCCATATTTGGTGATGGTATAAGCTTGACATAAATTATGTTTGGTTGATAGTTTCCATGTGTATTGTTTTCCATAGAAACTAATGTGAATAGGCTATGATAATTTATATAACACAAATTGGTATTTGTATTAAATAAATCATGATGTTATGTTAGTGGTTAGAAAATGTTTTGGTTGTATTTTACTGACATGTGACGAAAGTGTGTAAGAAGTGAAAGGTGCATTGCCCTTTCATTGACAAGGACCATAATGATAACATAGATAGGATTGTTGCAAACAAAAATCCCCATTCATGCATTACGTCGTTGACCATTGGTTTTTGTTAGAGAAGTATTCTAATCACTTGACGTTAAGTGAGCTCAAAATCCCTTGGGTATGTTGGGGTAATAGGTGTGATTATGTTATATGTGAGGATAGCGTAACCCTTTTTAGCAGGGATAAATTTGACCCTTTTATAGGTGACCCTGAGAATGACTATAGGCAAGTCCATGACTTAATAGTTTGTCAGTCAATTTTTTTTTTGTTGGCAGACTGATCAATGCAGGAAGTCTACTTGGGGATGTTGTTTTGTTTTGTGGTCATGTGAAGCTGATCGATGTGAGAAGCTTCTGAGAGGGTGCTATTTTTGTAGCAAAATTTGGGTATAGCCATCCTTCAAGGGAATGGTCTATATTTTGCTTTGTATATGTTGATGTCTTTGAATAACTGTCCTTCAATGGAGAAATCTATTAAATACAACAATAACGCAACTGTCCTTCGAGGGAGCAGTCTACATTGATAATTTATGACCTTTTGTTAGGCATCCTATTTGTATGTTTTTTTTTTATTGATTGAAATTTTAGTCATGGACTAGACTATAGAGGTTTAGGGGCTTCCCTTTTATTAGGACAAAGCATTCATGCTTTACAAAAGGGTTGACTAATGTTTCTAGGGAAAAAGGGTTGAAAGGAATAGGAATGAGGATGATGGGGGTTACTCAAGGGATGAGCTCAAGTTAAACATCAAGTGAATGATTACTTGGTTAACAGTAAAATGGTCAAAGATGCAAGGCATTAAGGGGCTCAGGTTCTAGCTGGCCTTCGAGAGAAGACATATGATAAGTGCCTAATCCATACTTGTGCGTTATGATATAAGGTCTGAGCCAATTAAGAGCAAACTTGCCTCGTTTGCTTCTTTCCATATTGGTCATGTGTTGGTTTTATTTAAGGATGAGATCCCCGATTTTGAAATCTTGCTCTTTCAGATTTTTGTTGTAGGCATGCTTTGGTCGATGTTGGACGTGAAGTAGGTTAGCATGTTGTGGAATTTGGTACAATGCCAATCATAGTCATTGCAGTCTTAGTTAAGAGTGGGCTAATAATAGCCCAGGTGGAGGATGCACTTTGCAACCGAGTTATCACTGAAATGCCCTCTACAAATCCCATCATGGACTTGTTTGATGGAATGAGATGTCTTAGTGGTGGTTAGGCATCAGAAAAGGAGGCCGTCGAGAACTCATTTGTAGAGAAGACCCCCTAGCATGGTGTATCAAGCAGTACTCTTGATAAAATCCCACCGTCCATTTTTAGAGAGGTTAGGAGGAATGATAGAATATGTTAAGTAGTCAACAAGTCATTTATACCAAATGTCATGTGGACTCGAGAGGTTAGGAGTAATTTCCCTTGAAGATGTTGGTTGAGATGTGCCCAAGATAAAAATCTTAGGTTTTGGTGGTTGAGAAGGCTTGGCGATTGGATATGTCCAAGGGGTAGAAACCTGCTCTTTTCATTTATCCTTTAGGGTTTGGGACCTGGTGGCCACATTAATAGTGTTGATTTTGAATAAAGGGGGAGAAGGTGGTAGAGGGACCATAATCTCGTGTTAGGATCCTGATTCAATTGAGGAGGTTTGGGAGGCATGGGATGGTGTCGATAGTTTTTCAAAAGAATCCTCAACAAGAAGGGTGTCCTTTTCCAAGTGTTGGTGAATGACAACCTTAAGGGCACAACAATGCTCAGTATCATGCCTAGGTGTGTGATGATACCAATAGATTTGAGTGTCATCGAACCAAGATGGTTTTTGATTCAAGAGGTCGGTATGGCTTAATGGGTGGAAGAATGATGCTAGAAGACTGAAACAATCGGCATAACAATGAAGCATATGAAACCAATAATGGGTATACACTCATTATTGTAGTAGGGGTTGACAACTTCTATTTAAGAGTTGTAGGGAGAGTTTTTTCTACCACCTTTTTGGTTGGTGGTGTGGCCACATGTGTATATGGCATTTTCTTGGTGAGAGGTGTCGAATTCTTTGGAGGAAGTATGTTTTTGATGGGTAGAGGGAGTAATGGAGGAAGTTTGTTTTTGTGAGGTGTTGGAATAGGGAGCAATCTTGTTAAAGTGGAAGGATTTGGACCCAAGATAGAGGGCAATGGTGAAGGTGTGGGAGGAGTAGACCAACGTGGTTTATCACCCTTCTTTAGTATGGTGCGGGGACCATTATTGTGTGGGGCGAGGTTCAAATCTACCTTCACTTGTGGGTGAGTGAGGTTTGATACAGGGTGAAATATGAGAGATTTAATTTGTTTCGACATGGTGGATGCCTATGAGGGTTTGGGTTCAGACGTGGAAGGTTGAGCTTCTAAAGATTTAGAAGTGGAAGCCTGACTCTCGTTAGAGACTTTGGGGTGAATTGTCGCAAAAGGATTCGTAGTATAAGGTGAAGCAGAATGTGTAAGATAAGGAACCTTAAGTCGCTCCCATAGTGCCTCATGTTCTAGGTTCTTAGAATGGAGAAATCCTAAATTTTTTGCCAATCAAGAGAAGGGTTTAGATGACATTGCACGAGGCTTTATAGTCAGTTGTTCTAAGGATTTGGGTGATTGTGAGAGTAGAAATGTGTTAGACATAGCAATCACGGGCCAAAGGTGAGAGAGAACCATCACCGGATCTTCCTCAACCGAAGTGGGTGAGGCGGCGAGTTCTTCTCTTGGCGGAGAAGGGATTGGAGAATTTGGCTCTTCAGTTAGATAGAGCGCAGGGATGATCATGGCTTTCGCGTGTGGTCTAGTAGTGGGGAAGGTATGATCCTCTATTGGTAATAAGAAGGGTAAGGGCGGGGCCACCGGCGTTGGTATCATCAAAGCATCCTCCAATATGGGAGAGGTCAAAGTAGACTCTCCTACGTGTGAAATAGGGGTGGATGGAGGACTATCCTCCATCAGTGGAGGAAAAATAGGAGAGGAAGGCTCCTCTAAAGGGTGAAGTAAAGGGATGATGGCCCCTTCTACATGAGGGCGTGGGGTATGAATGGTAACTTCTTCCAATGGTAGAAGAAGAGGGAAGGTGGAGGCAAGAGGAACAAGTAATATAGGATCCTCACGAGGTAGAAGAATAGGTAGAGGAGGTGTTTGATGTTGTGGGGGTGATATGGGTAAAATAGGCTCCTCTACCTATGGTGGAGAAATGGGTTGACTAACCTTTTTAGACTGTGGGAGAGGTTGGTTACGAATGAAAGGAAAGACCATGTCGACCTTGCGTATGTTGCGCTCTTGAGGGTCACCGGCCATGGTCTGAACATTGTTCTGACTTGGGGGATGGTTAGGAAATGGTTGCCTAAATACATCCATGTTTTGGTTGGCCAGAGCATTAGGGTTATCCAAGACAAGGTCCCCTTTGTCCAACATGTCTTGAAAAATGTTTTTGAGGGTTTAGCAATTGTCTGTGTCACGACCCTTGACACGATGATAGTTACAAAAGTTATTTTACCTATACCATGCAGGGATGGCTCATGAGGGGTCAAATTGGGGTGGTCGGATTTGAGGGAGGTTGAAGATTCCTTGTTTCACTAATTTATCCAATATGGAAGCATATGATTATCCTATTGGAGTGTATCATCACTGTTCATACCATTGTTGGAATTGTCTTATGATGCTTTGTGAAGTGGAGGGCTCAGATTGGTTTGTTGTGGTAGAAGATGGTGACCTAAGGACCACAACGTTTGCTAATCCCTTGGACTTGGAGTGGAAAGAAGAAGGTTTGGAAGAAGAAGGGTCATTGGATTTTGTGTTAGTATTTTTGATATGCAATTTGATCCTATCTTCTTCAACTACACGGAGTTCAAGTTTTCGAGCCATAGTGAAAGCTTCATAAAATATGCAGAAAGTTTGAACCTGCAAAGTGGACGAGATGTGCTTGGCACATGCTCTTAAAAAGAGCTCAATGAGCTCCGGTTGAGGTAGTGAAAAGGAGAGTTGGTTGATCAAACCTTTTTACGGGCAACAAAGTCAGCTATTGACACATCCTCGAATTGTCTAATAGAATAAAGGTATGTGATGGAGACCTTCTTGGTGATATTAATTGAGAAATGATCAAGAAATAGCTGAGCGAGTTGAGTGAAGGTGAAGAGAGAATGACTGGTAATGGAGCTATACCAGTCAAGGGCAATGCCAGAAAGTGACATGGGGAATATGTGAAGTAATAATGCATCATCGTGTTTTATGAGGTAGGAAGCGTGTCTAAACTCTCTCAGATGTTGTTGTGGGTCCTCTTTACTCTAAAAGTGAGTAAATTTTGGGAGTTCCCACTAGCTAGGGTATGGTTGAATAGGAATTGAAGGATGAGTAGGTTCGTTGCAGATTTATTCATACGAAAGAACACTCTTTGAACCTGAAACAGATGTCTCAAGGTTGGACATCTTATCCATCAGCATCTTAATTAGATCGGTAGATGGATTGGCAAGAGGGGCACCTCCTAATTTATAGGGTACTTGGAAGGCATTGGGAGGGGTGTACGACATACTTGGTTGCATTTGTGTAGGTGAAACATATTGATAGTTTGTCATAGGGGCTAATGTTGAGACCAAGGGGGCTTGTGCCACAAAGTTAGAGGGCACAACTTGACTAGATGCTGCCAAGGGTGGTTGAATGGTTGTGACACTATTTAAAGGATGGGTGGTCACTCTCATGTTTATAGGCGCAAGAGTGGATGGGATAGAGACAATCAAGTTCTGAAAAGGTGTCAAACTTGGTTGAATTGTTTGTGGTTGAGGGGGTACGAAAACCCCAATGGAGGTAGGGCCAGAAAGGATAGAAGGGGAGGCCGAATCTTGAACATTGGCCATGGTTGGGTTACTGGTCGAGGCAATAGCTTGAGTGACCATAGGTTGGGTAGCGGAGGCTGTTGATATCATTGCCGCTTCAACCAAAGAATTTGGCATCTCATAAATGGGGTTACCTGAAGGATCTCGCATTTGGCTTCTAGTGAGATAATGTTGGAGAGACTTGATGTTATGGTCAAGGAATCTCTCAAAGTCTTGATCCCCTTCGGGAACAATATGAGGTTGATTGGGGGTAGGTTGGATAAGAGTACACTCGGTATCTGAAGTATACTCCATTAGATGACTTGGTATGAAGGGTGAAGGTGGGAGTGGTTGTTGACTCGCATCGTCAACAAGAGATTTGGCTTGACTGCGTGTCAGAACCATCCAAGGTGAAAGGGATTCAGGTTCCAGAAACTAGGTGTTTTAGTTTCAGAAAACCAGAATTTGTGTTAAATAGCAAGAAATTTGGGTTTTAATCTTGCTGTCTGGAAAGAAAATTTTTATTTATTTATTTTTTGACAGTGACCGACGTCGGTTGTCTAACCGATGTCAGTGAAGGTTTGCCAATGTGGGTGGAAAAACCGATGTCTATTTCTATGTAATTTTAGAAACACAGAAAACTCATAGTTTTTGGAAGAAGGATAAATTCTGAGTTGTTTTTAGACTTCAGAATGATGCGACCTTACTAGCTCAAACAATCAGATAAAAACTATCAGAATATATGATTAGGCAAGCAACCTCTAAAATGTTAGATTCCTAAGAATAAATTTTAGATTCGTGGTGGCTTATGTCTTAAGAGAATGTGTTGGGAGTTGGGATTTTAGGAATAGGTCCTAGAGAGGAAGTCTATGGCTGGTTTCAGGTTGTGTTTTGGTGCTCAAAAATATCTGTGTTAGGTTCAGTATGTGGCCTGGTGCTGGGGCTTGCTCCCTTCACTTCACAAACCCAAAGCCGAGCTGGGCCACTTAGCCAAAATATACCTTGCCTATAGTTTATACTCTGCCATAGAATAGAGTGGGTCCTCCTCTTGGTAGTGAAGTCCAAGTAGGATCGCCAGGTGGGGTAAGGTATCCGCTAGGTGATGAAATCCTAGATGGGCCTTGTCTCAAGTAAGTTTAAGTGTTTGATTTGAAGTGATTGTGGTTTGGTTTTGTAACATTTGTTAGGACTTGTTCCAAAGTCTTAACGATAGGTTAGTTTTTTGGTAGAAAATAATTACTATTGTAAATGGGGCATGCATCTTTTATAAAGACACCCCCATAAAATAAATAATCTTAGTTTAATTATTAGGTAGTTTTAATGTTTATGTTTATTAATTAGATTTACTCTACGGGTTGTTTTCCCGTATTTAGTTGGTTATTGGATTAGTTGTTTTTACCGGTCATTGGTAAAAACTATATAAATCCATATCTGCTTTGTGAAAGGGTTAACGGAGTAAAGGCACCCTTATGTAATTTTTTTTTTTAAATTAATAAAATACTTGTGCACTCGCACTAAGCGGGGACAAGGTTCAATCTATTTTGATCCTGGAGTTATCAGTGGTATCAGAGCATGGTTGGGAGCACGGTGAATTCGAAGGAGGAAGGTGTGATTTCTTTTGGCATGAAAATAAGGTATGCCATATAGTTTGGTTTAAATATTTTGAAAAATTATTAAATCATTTTAATTTTTCAAAAATTATTTATATTTAAACCTGTATTCTCCATATACCACTGTCTGGCCTTTTTTTTTTTGGATCATTCATACTCCATTTTTTCTGAGTTCAAGCCTCCTCATTTGGCATAAAAATGAATTTTTAATATTTAATGTTATAAAATTCATTGTTTTTTGGCCAAAACCAGATTTGTACGGCCTTTTATCTGAGAAAAACATCTGAATATTTTCAAACATGGCTGCCATTGTGTTTTGAATTCATTGCAGCTCCTTTTAAGTCCAAAACCTCTGCAAATCTTGATCAATTAGCATTCAAAACCTCTGTTGTTGCATTTTTTATTGAAAATCTGGAAAAACCAGACTTGTACGGCCTGTTGTACGGCCTTTCCAACGCCCTGGACTGTTTTTGATCCATTTCCTTGCAAAATATACCTTAAAAAATTGCAAAAACACTGTGTAAATATGTTTTAGCAGCCTGTACGGACTTGTACGGCCTAGGAGAGAGAAAGCAGGTGAAGAAATTTTTTTCCAGATCAGCCATGGCGTCCCAGGCAAGCATGGCGCAGTATAAAAGTTCAAAAATTTATTATTTGCTGTTTCTATAGTTTTTGTTTCAAATATTTGCTGGGTCCCATCCGGGAGAAGATTGAAGTGCAGGGTGTCAAATTAAAAAAAAAAAAAGGGAAAAAGAATTTATCTATTTACATTCTCATGTAATTTTTTTTTATTTTTCCCTCATACACAGAAATCTGTTATAAATTTAAATTTCTGAGTATAGTATTTTGTAAATGCTCTTAGAGCAATTGGTTAAGTTTATTTTGGTAAAAGCTTGCAAGGGAGGAGGTCAAGGGTTCAAATCCTTTTTTGGAGAAAGTCTTTTTTGATTTGGAATATACTTTTTTGAAAAAGGAATATTCCCTTTTAATTCAGAACATTGTAAAACACATACTTATTGTATTGTGTTATTTATTTTTCGAAAAAGGGGCGAAATTTAATCTTTTTCTTTCGCATTGTTGTGGTGAGATAAGGGTGTAACTGGTGAAATAAGGTTGTAATTTGGCGAAATAAGGTTGTAATCATTATTTTTGGTGTGGTTAAGTGCAAAACCCATCAAAAATACTTATTTTCTATTTTACGCTCTACGCGGAGGTTAAGTGCAAAACCCCGTAGAAGCAGTGTCTTGTGCAGTGAGTGTGATATTTGTTTCATTTCTTTCGCAATTTGTCGCACGTTTCTCTACTGCACTTACTTTCATTTCATTTCAAAAATGCCAAAAATTCAGAATTTGCTTTCAGATGGTGATAGATTAACAATTTCCAATTATTCAGATTGGAAACGATTGATGGAGGCTTCACTAGTGTTTAATGAGTTATGGGATATTGTTAAGAATGAAAATCCCAAATTGCCAACAGAGCAGGGTAAGTTAGATATTTTCAATTTGCGTGATTCTAAGGCCTTAGCTCTCATTAAATGTTGTTGTACTCGTGATACGTATGTTCATATAGAAAATTCTCCTCATAGTTACACTGCATGGAAAACATTGTCTGATTTGTATGATAAGAAGCCGAAGCATAAGAAGATAGATATTCATATGCAGTTGTTTACTTTGTCATTAGATGAGGGTGGGGATATGGGAGAATACATGTCTAAGTTGAAAAATATCACTACTGAGTACACTAAGGCTGGTTTTGGAAAACTAGATGATGACATCATAGTTACTGCTGCTTTGAAAGGACTACCAGGGTCCTATAGGAATTTTGTTGAAATGTTGCATGTCTCTGACAAGATCACAGGCATCACCTTTGATAAGTTGGCTGAGTTGCTCATCCAACATGACCTCTCTCTACCTAAGAAATCCAAGAAAACTGAAGAAGCCCATGTTTTAGAGTCAAAGCCTAGTTCATCTTCATCTGGGCATCAAAACAATAGAGGAAATAGTTATAGAGGGGGTCGAGGTTATAGAGGAGGCAGATATCAAAATAGAGGTAGGGGTCATTCACATAATCAACAATCTAATCAATCACATTCACATGAAACAAGTGATCGAGGACATGGTCACAACTCATATAGGGGCAGAGGTCGAGGTAGATCTGACATTCAGTGTCATAGATGTGGAAAATTTAGTCACATTGCCTCACAATGTAGAGTTCCTTTTGATAAAATTCAGAGGCCACAAAAAGCGACCAAGACTAACTCTGCTCAGTATGTCGATCATGACTATGATGAATCTAGTAATGTTGCCCATGAATTTGCATTTACTTCTTTGGGGCACATTGATTATGTTGAATATGAGGCTAGAGATGAGCTCACAGATGTATGGGTTTTAGACACAGGAGCAACCAAACACATGACATTTAGGAGAGATTTCTTTTGGTCTTATAAGGAAGCTTCTCTCTCTCCAGTTGCCTTAGCAGATAAGTCTATGCATACACCACTAGGACTTGGTACTATTCGAATTCTTCTTCCTAATGGGTCTATAAAATACTTGGAGGATGTTTGGTATGTTCCCACATTGAAGAAACACTTACTTTCTTTGGTAACTATTTGAAAGAAAGGTTATCAAATTGTGCTTGAAAATGGGCTCATTTACATCAATTCAGTGAAGGATAATTATAAAACCATGTATACAGGATATGAAGATGGAAACTTGGTTAGATTGCATTGTAAGGTGCTTCCTCCCAATGTAGAACTTGCAGCAGTTGTTGATACAGGTACAGGTACTATGTCTACACAGCGGTTATGGCATCTCCGCTATGGACATTTGAATATCCACTCTTTAGTGGATTTGCAGAGATATGGTATGGTGAATGGGTTGCCCACTTTTTCGCAAAGATAGTATTCTTTGTGAGTCATGTGTTTTGGGCAAACAAAATCGGGAAAAATTTCCTAAACAGTCATCTTGGAGAGCTAACAGATGTTTACAGTTAGTTCATAGTGATGTATGTGACATGAAAAAGTCATCCATTGGTGGGTGTAGATACTTTGTCTTGTTTATTGATGACTTTTCTAGGATGACTTGGGTATTCTTTATGAAAAACAAATCTGAAGTTTTCGCTAAGTTTGTTGATTGGTTACACTTAGTCGAAAAAGAAACAGGGTCACATTTGGCCACTCTTCGTTCAGATAATGGAGGTGAGTATACCTCTAATGAATTTTTAGACTATTGTCGAGAACATGGAATTCATCGACAATATAGTAATGCTTATACTCCACAACAAAATGGAGTATCTGAACGAATGAATAGAACTTTAGAGGGCACAGCACGTGCCATGTTGCACTATAAACAGCTTGATGATAAATTTTGGGCCGAAGCCGTTGGTACTGCAGTGTATTTGAGAAACAGGTCCCCCACAGTTGCACTTTTGGGACAAACTCCATATGAGGCATGGTATGGGTTTAAACCCAAAGTTAAACACTTGAAATTTTTTGGATGTCTTTGTTTTGCTTTGGTTCCTCCTAAACATAGAACTAAGTTGGAACCACGAAGTCAAAAATGCATCTTTCTTGGTTATTCTGAAGATAAAAAGGGGTTTCGTTTGCTTGCACAAGATTCAGGCAAATTCATAGTGAGTCGAGATGTAATATTTGATGAATTTGGGACTATGAACACTGCAGAGATTGATTCTCAACTTGATAGATTAGAGAGGAAAAATGCAAAAAGAGATAAGGGTTTGAATAATGGGGATAACTCTTCGAAGTTATGGTATGAGACTCAAATTCCTTCACTTTCCTCTCCTTCATCTACAAGTTCACAGGTTGATGACTTATAAATTGTTGAAAATTCTCTAAGTCCCCCATCGAATAATGCACCTAATGAGAATTCAGGAGTCCCTGATTTGAATAATTTGTCTAAGTATCCAAAATGGGCTCAAAGTACTTTTTCTGACTTGACAACAGATGAAGTTGGTTTAACAGGGCCCAGGAATTCTCGAAAACAGGTGAACTATGCTATGGTTGTTACTACTTCTTCTACTGAGCCATCCACTTTTGAGGAGGCATCTACTGAACATGTTTGGCAACAGGCAATGAAATGTGAGTATGATTCCATACTTAACAATAATACATGGGTTTTAGTTGATCCTCCTCCACATGTTAAACCCATCGGATGTAAATGGGTTTATAGGACTAAGTATAAATCAGATGGCTCCATTGATAAACATAAGGCATGACTTGTTGCCAAAGGATATGCGCAACAAGAAGGTATTGATTATGAGGAAACATTTGCACCAACTGCCAAATGGCACACTATTCGTATGGTACTTGCCTTAGCAGCACATAATGGTTGGAAAGTACATCAGTTGGATGTTAAAAGTGCTTTTTTGAATGGTGATTTACAGGAAGAAGTCTATATGAAACAACCTCAGGGTTTTGAACAGGTGGGTGCTGAACACAAAGTGTGTAAATTGACAAAAGCTTTGTATGGGCTCAAACAGGCACCTAGGGCTTGGTATGAGAAAATGGATTCATACTTGAAATCCATTGGTTTTCATCGCAGTGAATCAGATGATACTCTCTATTTTCGAGTGCAGGGTAAGAAAATGGTGATATTAGTTCTCTATGTTGATGACTTGTTTATTACAGGTAATGATGAAAATCATAACAAGTCTGTGAAGAAGGAATTAAAAGATGGGTTTGAGATGACAGATCTTGGACTTCTTCACTACTATTTAGGCATAGAGGTAACTCAGAAAGAGCACAGTATTTTCATTTCACAAACTAAGTATATTTCTGAGTTATTAGAGAGGTTTGGCATGAGTGATTGCAAACCTGCCCTCACTCCCATGGAAAGTAACTTGAAATTGTCTAAGGATGATAGCAGTGCCTTTTTTGATGGCACAACATATAGACAATTGGTGGGAGGTTTGATATATTTGATGACTACCAGGCCCGATATTTATTTTTCAGTTGGAATTTTATCTAGGTTTATGCATGAGCCTAGAGAAATTCATTGGCATGCAGCAAAACGAGTACTTCGTTACCTTCAGGGAACGAAAACATATGGCCTTGAATACCGCCGCAACAAGAACTTCAAACTTGTTGGATATTGTGATGCAGATTTTGGCGGATGTGTGGATGACAGAGTGTCAACCACAGGATACACTATGCATATGGGTTCAGCTGCCATTGCTTGGTGTTGTAAGAAGCAGGATACAGTGCCAAATTCATCAGCAGAATCAGAGTATATTGCAGCATGGGATGCTTCTAGAGAAATTGTTTACCTTCGTCGTATTCTTGAAGATCTTCAAGTTTCTCAGTTTGCTCCTACACAGTTATACATTGATAATCAGAGTGCAATCAAGATGTCCAAGAATCCAGTGTTTCATGCCGAAACAAAACATATGGATGTCAAATATCATTATCTGTGAATGCTGGTGGCAAAGAAAACTCTTGATCCAATATATTGCCCAACTGCTGATCAGACAGCTGATATCTTCACAAAACCCCTTGATAGAATCAAATTTGAAAAATTCAGAAAAATGCTTGGTATGTGTCCAAAGACCTGACTTTGGATCATAGGGGGGTTTGTTAGGACTTGTTCCAAAGTCTTAACGATAGGTTAGTTTTTTGGTAGAAAATAATTACTATTGTAAATGGGGCATGCATCTTTTATAAAGACACCCCCATAAAATAAATAATCTTAGTTTGATTATTAGGTAGTTTTAATGTTTATGTTTATTAATTAGATTTACTCTACGGGTTGTTTTCCCGTATTTAGTTGGTTATTGGATTAGTTGTTTTTACCGGTCATTGGTAAAAACTATATAAATCCATATCTGCTTTGTGAAAGGGTTAACGGAGTAAAGGCACCCTTATGTAATTGTTTTTTTTTAAATTAATAAAATACTTGTGCACTCGCACTAAGCGGGGACAAGGTTCAATCTATTTTGATCCTGGAGTTATCAACATTTGTGCACTACGATTAATTCATAATGATTTAATTACTAAGTGGGCTAAGTATGCATCCAAGCAAGAATGAAATGTAGTAGTTTTTAACCCAAATCGAAATATGTTGTTCAAATGAAAACAAATGGAAAAGAGATAAATAGTATGAATTTTTCACTACTTTATGATGCATGCAAGAAGTAACAAGAAGAAAAAGAGATGTTCTTTTTATCCTCTGCTAATGGTTTCCTTTTTGAAATAAAGACAAAGAAGAGAAGATAAGTTTTTTTAATTTCTCAAGAAACAAAAGGCAAAGAAGAGGGGATGCAAGAAGAGAATATTTTTCTAATGCATCTATATGAAAATTTTGATTTTTAAGAGAAGAAGAATGAACCCAAGGAAAACTCCAGGGGTCCCACCGGGCGTGCCATAATGTTTCTCTATATTTTTCACTAATTACATTCAGAAGAAAGAAACTAAGGTTAAGAGTTAGGGGTTTGATGTTACCCGGATTAAGTGCGCACCGTATCCAAGCTTTGTGGGAGCTCCTCTTTGGCTGTGGAGGAAACACTTGCAATAAGAATAAGACTTAAACAAAGAAAATGTTAGAAGATGATATGGTAGACTACCAAGATATGTGCTCGGTCCCAGAAGCATAAAGCTCCCTAAGGGATGATAGTCCACTATTTAAAGAAAAGAGTTTCATTAAGGAAGAAATGATAATGAATTAAAGAAAGAGAAATATAGATAGTGTGTACCTGTTCTCTACAGTCTGTGTATCACAGTCGTCAATGTCGATTGGTCTGCCGAGGTCAGTGGGTAAATGGTGCTGACGTCGGTTAGGCTATCGATGTCGGTAGGGGTTGTTGGCCTTGGATGGGTTTTAGGGTATTTCTAGAATAGATAGAGGGGTTTTATAGAAGTTTAGAGGTTATTGCAGGGTTACATGAAGGTGAATAAGGTTTGAGGAAGGGCAAAGGTAGAGGATAGGTGTGAAAAGAGGGTAAGGATAAGGGGAAGGCCTCTCAGCCTCTCTAGGAATAAAGTCGGGCCTCTTGACAGTATTTAGAAATAATAAATGGAAACTAAGTAACAATGTATTCTAAAATATTGAAATAAGTAGAATACTTAGATTTATTCGGTGAAGAACCAGAGGTGTTAGAATGCTTATTCCTATTGAGGCTGATGTTGAGGTCCTCGTACAATGTTTCAATCCAATCTCAGGAATGACTTGTGTAGAGCTTCGATAGCTAGAAGAGCGATAGTCGAATTCTGATGCTTGGTCCCAGAGTGTGCACGTCGATGTGCGAATAGGCGGTGGGAGCTCAAGGTTAGAGCTAGGATTATGTAACCAACGTCGGCGATCCCGTCGGCGTCAACCGAGGGTTGACCGACGTCGGTGGAGGAAGAATAGGTAAAAGGGCTATTTTTAGCTCTTTGCCCATTTCTCCATCCACCAAATGCCTTTGCCATTGGAGAACGGTCAAAAGACGGGTTTATTAGGCACGAGTGTCGGTTAGGGAGTTAATATGGAGTGAGAATAGGTCCTAGGTAGTTAGGATTTGGAGGACCTAGTCTCAGGGTGACTCATAGGGTAAGAAATGGTCTTAGGGCGAGGTGTCTAGGTGAGGTGTCTAGGTGAGGTGTCCAAGGTTAAAGGGGTTCAAGTGTGGGTTAGGAGTGTTAATGTTTTAGAAGGGGACCAAGGGGGGGTTGACACAATATTGATGTCTACATGTTGATAATAGAAGTATAAAAAACCACATTTCTCATAAATTAGTCAAGAATACAACATGATATCTTTACCTCCATAGTGAAAATTAAGTGACTAATTAGGATCCTTTCTTCAAAACACTAATGTTAATGCATATTATGATTTCCATAGACTCCTTGGCCATTCTTAAAAAAAATAGACATTACTCTAAATCATATGATCCAAGACTTGATTGAAGACAAATAAATATAAATATATGGTTATAATAGTTCTTGGATTTAATAAGTTTCTCAACCAAATCAATGTCTTAAAATCTTTTCTAAACCATGCTACTGAATCCAAAGACAAAGACGATGTCCACATGATAGTTAAAAAATCACCTCCGAAGTTTTATTATGTATCTAGTTTATAGATTCATTGATGTAGTCGAGTAAGTAACCTCCTCCAATTACCTTTTTTGACAAAAAAAACCAAAGAATGATTCTAACCATTGTCAATTATTCATTCTAGCTTCTATAGATACATGACATTTGAGGTAAAAAATGCGATTAGGATTCATAATGGTTAAAGTATTAAAGTGTGCACAATGAAGTTTTTTACAAATATCTTATATATCCACAAAAATATATAATGGGTACAACCATATCAAATAGAGGATATGATTGTATTATAAATACGACACCGTTTGGGATAATTAACTTAGCTATAATAATTGGTCCTAAGACATTATTAATTTAGCTTCATGTATTACTAGATAATGACAAATTTGACATATTTTTTAGATGATCCTAGCTTAATTAAATGATATATATCATATCTATACGACACTAGTGTTTAAAATTTAAATCCATTATAATCAAGTTATCACCATCTTAGGCACTACAAGTATAAGAAGTTAATCATAAAATCTCAAGAACATTAACATAAAGTTCAACTACCTATTCATCCATTTACCAAAATAATATTATATCAACATAAATTACAATATAATAATAAAATCCATAAAGGATTACAAAATAAAAATGTAATAGAATGTTAGGTGAATGTCAGATAGGCACATGTAAAATGTCAATAATACATATATTTCCATATATATGCATATAAAAAATTCATACATTATCATAAAGGCATACACAATAGTACATCACTGTAATCCATGAGCTAATCGTTAAATAGTCTCCCTCTCTTTACCTTCCTCGAATAATACCCTCCTTAGGATGTCGTGATGGTAGATGGAGATCCCTCAAATACCTTGGATTATTCCAAGGTTTGATTTCGGGTCCTATACTCATTGCTCACTTGCAACCGAACTTGTTGAAATACAAGTATTATTAGAAAATTAACATAAAATATGTATGAAACCAAGTTAATAAATTAATTTTAAAATAGAATAAAAGATATTTAAACATGCACTTATTGCCATCTCATGGATCTGACCAATATGAATGTGATGCTCGATTGGGTTAATGGTAGGTTGAGCTATGCAAATAAGTGTCTAAATTGAGGATGACATATGCTATGTTTCCCAACTAACCATCTAAATTGGACTATGAGATGTCATTGAACAACCTTGCACACATAGTACATTCACATAAGTTATATTTGTTAGGAAAGTATGTAGTAATTTTTTTTAAAAATCTATTTTATAATTTAAAATTAAGAGTTAATATGTACCTCTATGAGGGCCTATGCAGATGACATCAATGCAGCAATGCCTATGTCTGTCTCCACTCGTAGTGATGGAGGAGTGTCTACTCAAGACATCAACTGAACAAATAAGGTCTCACTTAGTTTTCTATAAAGTATCAAAGATACATGGAATTTATTTATCCTTTCTTAAACTAAGAGTGTAAAATATAATCAAAATTATACCTCTATATAAGTAAAATTTGTCTTGCTAGCTTAGGAAGTTGTAGTAGTGAATGGGCCAGCAATTGGATCCATATATGTAAATAATGGTTGTGTAAGATCAAATTTTGCAAACATTGTGTGTGATGATGAAGGGACCATCTCTTGGAGCATAAAAAATTATATATATTATTCATTTTTTGTGTAAATTAATTATTAGATTTTAAATTTGAAAATAAATCTTAAATTTTACATGACATAAATATATAAAATATACCTACATCCATATAGAGGTTGATGATTGCACACCAAATGTGTGTACCAAAAAATCTTCACTCAAGAGTATATCATCAAATAACTCTAAACCACCAACACTATCATCATCAGAAGGTCCAATACATATAAATCTAAAATATCTATAAGAATGGGGTTGGGTATGCACACTAGGTTGTGTATCTCTATCATCAGTCACTAAAAGCCTACTCATATGATGAATGAGTGTATCAATAAGTGCATGTAGAGTATCAATCTCCAAGACATCCTTTATCATAGAGGGGATATTAGGATGAAGTATATTTTGGGTAGGGATCTTTGTAAGTCAATTTGGTGATGTACACTTGGTCGATCTTACGTAGAGCCTTTTCCTTGGCCCTAAAACTCACTATAATCAAAATAATTTAGAATCTCATTAAGGATAAACTAATAATAGAGTTTTCTTAAAAAATACAATCAGACCTTATAGTTGTCACATGGTGTATAATCAAACACCATCCACATCTGTCTCAAAAATTTGCTTTGATCAAATTGTGTTGGCACCTATTGATTGGAAAATGTTTAGCAGTTACTAGAAATGGTGCATTGGTGGTCGGGTTAATGAATAATGCACAAATGTTGGATCTTGATATTTATTTTTTTGAACTCATGTGCTGATAATTTTTCAGCATAATATTCCCTACAACTATCCTGATAAGATGTTTATCTATCAATTTCATTTGTTATCAAGTCAATGTGACCCAATAATAACTCTAGGTTATTGGTTAGATAAGTGCAGTGGTTGTTGGTGGATGTGATATCCCCCATTCTCTTGATTATTTTATTAATTTTAATTTTATTTTCCATAATGTGTGGAGATACATACTCTTGGCTACCTAGGGGATATTGTGGAATTGTATGAGGGTTGGGTGGAGGGTTAGCTAGAGGAATAACAGGGTCAACTAGAGGGTTAGGTGGAGGGTCAGCCATAGGAATAATAGTGTCAAATAGAGGGTTAGGAGGATTTTTATGGTCTATTTTAGTGGGTTATATTGTTTTAAACAAATAATTTACAAATCAAATGATGTAAAAAACAAAAAAATGGTAAAATATAAGTGAATAGGTGTAATTTTTAATGATTTACCTCATCTATGTGGTGGGACCTTTTTAACAAAATAAACATAGTAAATAATGTGTCTTCATTATATAATATGTGAACACAATATTATATAACATGTACGCATTATGGCTTAGTAATTACGTGTTATTTAGATAATGCATATGCATTGTTGAATAATTGGGTGGATGTCCACATAATTATCCCCCAACTTCATGCCCCACCCTACTATGTATTCTTTAGTTTCACCATCTTTGAGACCGAGTTAATATTGATTTTAATTTTTTATATCCACTACAATGGTGACTAATTAACTCATTGCATATGTGCTATTTGATTGTACAAGATCATGTTTTGTGGTATCCAGAGTAAGCCTACATTCTTTGCATATTGTTGCAATGTTTTTCTATAGTGTTGTTTATGTCCAATACAAGACAAAATTCAACATCCCCTCTTTCATATTGGATTCTATTTTTTATAGTAAATTATGTGATTTTAAAACTATTTCCAGGTGAAAATTGTGATAAGAATTTTTTAATTAGTTTGTTGTTAACGTTCATAGTTATTATCAATTGACCAAATTTATCAACAGGATCTACATGCACTATTTCTACATCTGATGGTGGATTCATATTTTTTTTTGAAACTAATACCATAAACAAATAACACATCACCTTTAAAAACATTTCCACATCTTCTTCTTGAGAGGTCAATACCTAAAATTAGTATTTGTTGGCCTATGTTTATGCTGCAACAATTGTTTTTTAAATAAAAGGTATGAATATAAATATTTTTAAGTAAGATATAATGACCCTTTTTCTGAATTGTAAAATTTAAAGGAAATTAAAAGTTACATAGTAAAAAATAAAAAGCTAATTTTGTGCATGCATGGAAATATACTAGAACAAGTGGGGGAAACAAAAAATTACCATTTTGGTGCCTTTTGTTTCTCTATTTTTATTTATTGCTTATTGTGTTGATCTGCATCCATATTTAGTTTTCTATTCAGATTATGACAAGGTCATGCATAAATTATATTTTCTCATTATTAAGGAGTGAAAAATGAGAAAGGAGAATTCTGAGTGTGAAAAACAATAACTTACAATAATTGAAAATAGAATATTACCATTTTGGCAAATTTTGTTGTGTTATTTCTATTCCTTGATCAATTTTCATGGCTAGATCCACATCTAATTTTCCATAATTTTTTTTTTCAATGCATAAATATATTTTGATTTCAAGAGAAAAAATACAAACAAATAATGCATAATATAAGTGGTCTATTATTGTGTATCAGCTTGTGTGTTCTTTTGCTTCCATATTTAGTTTTTTGTTTCAATTGTGATAAGGCCATGAAGATATTATATTTTGGATTTGTTAAGGAGCAAAAATCAAGAAAGAATAATTTTGAGTATGGAAAAGCAATAAATTATAGTAACTATAAATTGAATATTACTATTTTAAATCCTTTTGTTTTGCTATTTCTATTTGTTGATCGATGACTTTGGTTGGATCTATATCTAGTTTCTTGAAATTATTTTTTACAATGCATAAACATTTTTTGACTATAAGGGAAAAAAAGACAAAAAAATAATGCCTAATATAAGTGGCATAAAGTACCATTTTATTTGGACTAGGTTTTTATTTTGTTTTTGTATTTGTTATTGATTATTGTCATTTATAATTTTCAATGTCTAAGGTGCAATCCATGTTTTATGTTTGCATAGAGTAGTTGTTATTGTATTTCTAGATATTAATTTGAACACAACCTGAATGATAATATATCCAATAGGCATCAAAAATTATAAATTGAATGGTGTTGATATTTATATTTGTCCAAAAGTGGTCTATTAGAGTGCCTCTATATGTTGTTGGCAACTTTGATATTAAATAAAAATTATGTTTATGTACTGTGTCCAAATGTTTTTGGGATATTGTTTGTTGAGGCATGTAAATATTGAAATTTCCAACAAATATGATCTTAATATCAGGTGGCAAATTAGATTTTGTTGTTTCTATAAATTACAATATATCAATAATTGGAGCATGTGGGACTAAGTATATATTAACTATTTGTATTGGTGTGTCTAAATATGATATATCATATGTCATAGTCTCTATGTTTTTTGTGGCAAACACCTTGATTTTTTTAAGATGATGTTTTTTATAAAACTTGACATTATTCCATGCAACTTCAGTGACAATGACAAGTTTTGGTAAGAATCGAGTAATTTACTATTTGGAAAATTCTTTTTTTTAGAAACATAGAATGTTTGCATTCATGAGGTTATAGTAATGTTTATGATTTATAAATTTAATTTAAAACTACATGTATTTAATGATATAATAATAATAATTTATTATATGTTTTAGGGGAAATCATTAAAAGTGGTAGCCACTATGCAAAAATTTGTAGTCTTTGAATTTTAGAATTAACTTTATCAGATATGATAAAGTTGTTAGCTTCTAGATTATTGACAAGATAAAATTATTTAATGTATTTTACTTGAGAAAGTTTAGAGTAGAAAAGGACATGGTGCTTGACAGAAGTAGGATCAAAGGCCAACACATCCATTGTGAGTCCTTGTGATATGTGTATTATTCATGCACATGCTATTTGTATTGGAAATTGTTCACGTATGGTAGTTATTGAATTATTAATGTATTTTTTCTTGAAATCCTTGTTATTGGAGTCTATTTTCAAAAGATCTGGTCATTGTAGAAGATTTGCATCATTTTACATTGAAGTGATCCAATTTTAAATTCATTGAATTGTTTCTAAATTATGTCTACTTTTTTGGGAGTATAATGTTTGACAATCCCATCAACACCATTTACTAATCTATCATGTATATCATAGTTTAAAACATCCAATTCAACCAATATGTTTTGTTTCAAGATAATTATGTTATTTCTTCACTATTTTTAAAGATTTCATCACTAAAATACATTTTTTTCAATAGTATTCAATATGTATGTATCTTCTCTAAGTAGGACAAACATTTTGGCATTGTTATTTTTAACATCATTATTCTTGTGAAACAAGTATGGGAATGTTGAGTCATAAGGAATAGGTATATATCATGTGGTATTCAAGTATACAATACCTGATATAGTCTACTGACAAGTTTGAATCCGCTTTAGAATAGAAATAAAGTGAATGTCATTTTGGCAAATGACTTTTTGTAGTTGAAATCACTTTACATTGTCAAGACAAAAATTATATGGAAATATTTATACATGCAAGATTAGTTGTTCAAAACCCCACCTATTTTGAATAGGCTTTGTTTGGTAAAAATTATCGATGAAGATAATGTCAATATTTACAAATGGTTTTCTAGTTGTATGCATGATTTGATGAAGTATTTTGTCTATATCAAGCATAGAATATGACTTCGTAATAGATATATTTAATCAATATGTAGTGCATGTAATTGTTTATAATGTTTTATTAAGATATCCAAAGTATTTGAATCCAATGGAAACATCTATGTGGATGTATATGGTAATTGAAAAATGGAATGCACTGTTAGACCATGTGCATTGTATGTTGTTTTTACAGTGTATGAAACAATCATTCCTTTTATTTCTAAAGGGTCACTTTCAAGATGCTTATTTTAGAATTGTGTTGAATTTTTGTATATCACTTTTGTAGTGAATATTTTTCCTATGCCAGATCCTCCTATTAAGAAAAAATAGATTGGAGTGTTTGGTGTTAGTGTTTTTTTATTAAAATGTCTTTGATAATGGTTTGTTTATCTTTATTAATTTATTTTAACAAGGTAAATTATTATTTTTTTCTTACTAAAAATGGTTGATTTATTGTCTAAAAATTTTTTAGTTATTGATTATTGAGTAATTTATTACTTCTTATGCAATGCAAATTAGGACCTATGTCATATGCTTTATTGATGTTATGTATTTGATTTTTTTATTTGTCATTGTCATTGGAAAATGATACAGTAGAAGTAATGTCAATATTTTCTATAACAATGTCAATATTTACCCATTTTATTATCGACTACGTAATAAACATGGTTTCAATTCTATTTATCTATGCTTTATGAGTAAGGTATGTATCAGTCCATGTGTCAAAACAATTTTTTAATGTCTCTTGATTGTCATGATAGGATATAAACAACATCATTTTTTATCTACAATAGTTTTTAGGATATATGTGGATATTGTATCTAACACGTTGAATGATGTATGGGTTTTTCATTGATTGTTGTTTATAGATTTTACTAGGTAATATGCCATGTATTTGACCAAGCATATGTTTTATAAATGTGTTGGTATTATAATATATGTTTATATAGGAGAGGCACATAATATGTCTTCTAAAGTGTCTGGTTCTTGTACTAATAGTTTCAGACTTTTAAAAATTTAAGTTCTTTTTTCTGTGGCGATGTGTATATGATTTTTTTTTCTTGAACTATGATGTAAAGGCAATGAAAGTACAATGTGAACAACTTGGTGACTAGACATTTGTTGATTTTGGAGAAGTGTATTTTTAAATTATATTATGGCAAGTATTTTGTTTTCATTGTTATGAATAAATTCATCATGCACTTTTCAAAACACATTTTTCAATATACAATAAAACTTTGTCATATAAGAGAAATAATATTTTTTAGTAGCATATGAATCAAGAATGAATTTTGAATATGTGTTAGCATACCAAAATTCATAGCCTACTTTTACAAATCCATTTATCTAGATATCTGATGGATGTCTTTTAAGCATTTTGATGGGTCGTGAAAGATAAGATTTTAATGAAAGTATGTATTGTATTTCAAAAAAATATGTATCTTTTAAAAACATTTGGAATTTTGTGTCTTTTCTATACTTTTTATGTTCAAGTTGAGAAAATTTTCTTGTAGCATTTACTTTGTAAAGGTCATTGGTTTGGTCTAATGACTCTAATAGTGTGGTTTTTTGCATTAGAGGTAATGGAAAATTGAATATACAATGAGAATATATTAATTTTTTTCATGTTCTTGTATGATAATGTGTTTGCATTCTATCAAAATTTCCATCAAGAAACATTGAATCATAGGATATGTACTTGTCTACAAATTTTTTGATTTCATTATTACAACAATGTCTATATGTGGGTGCATCTTGTACCCAGAGCATGAAATGCAAGTACTCATTTCCTATATTTTTAAATTATGTTATGAAAAATTAATCCAAAACTTTTAAAAATAGTTAGTCATTTTAAAAAATCAATTTTTTCAATGCATTGGATCTATGGTTAAAAAAACAACTACAAAGAATAGGGTTTTTACTAATCATTGTGTCAATGTTATCCTCTTAAATTATTTCCTTGTGCTTATTATTGGTTTTAGTAGATAATTTGTGTAATGCATGACACAAAGGATCCCAATAATTCTTAGTATTCGTTAATGTAGCAAAGAATGTTGGCAAGATTGAATACCTGATCAATACAAATTTATATTTACTTGAATTTTAAAAATAGTCAAATGATGTTCGAATGCTTTTGAAAGCTCTATAGGCTACTGGTGATTTCATCATTTTTTCAATGTTGGATTTATTTTGAACTTCTTTGGCATAAATTGTTTTTCCATTTAATTCACTTTTTTGTATGCATATCCAAACACCAGATGAGACCTAGTGTATAATGATTTTAATGGCTTTAAAAAAGATGTTAGTTATGTTAGTTGCAATGTCATTTTTTGTGTGTAAAATCTCCCACTTCACTATTTTTTGATATCATATTTCTATGTGATATCATTAGGATGACTAAAACCATAGTATAATGTTAGAAAGCTCATTTCCTCAGAGAATTTGTCTTCAAATATGTCTAATTTTTTGAATCCTTAAAATGGAGTAATTTCAATGATCTCATCTTAAAAATCATGTATCAATTATGTTTCAATGAAGGAATTTACCAAATATTTAGTAATTGGTTTTGATACATTTTTACGTGTGTCAAATTCAATGTCTTCAATAGACATAATGTCAGCTAGTATTTTTTCAAAATTTTCCTCAAACCTATTTATCTAATATTTATCAATTGTAATTTTTTCTTGCTCATATAAAGGGGTTTGACAAAGTTCTAATTATGCATTCATGACACATGTAGGTCTCACATTTCTTATTAAATATGCATTTCTGTATTCCAATTTGTGCTTCATTTTTATTGCAAATTTTTAGTCTCATTCAATTGCCTAGGCAATGTTTTTTGGATTTGATCAAAGTCTATTGGAACATTTATAATTGTTCTGGTGAGGCCATATTTTGAGAATTTATATCCAATTTAGTTTATTAATGCAAATGGCATTCTAAAAGCAACCAAAATCTCCTCTAAAAATGTTAACTTTTATACAACATTTTTTTTTAAAATTTCTTCTAATATTAAAAGGAGTAGTTCACAAACATAAATTTTTCAATGTCAAGAGATATTTTGCATTGTTTGCATATTTTTTTTGGCTCATTTCAAGTGTTTTTACAATGGCATTATTAAATAGAATAATATCCTTCTAAAGTTGTAGTTATTCACAAAGTACACAAACATGTATGGGTGTGTATTTGATCAATCTTTGATAGTTGTTTATACTTTTTACAGCTTGTAAATCATGTTGGGTGTACGTAAAATTTCCACCTTTTTGGCAACGTATCATTGCTATTATAGATAAAAATTAATTTTTTATATTTGTTCATGAAATTATTATTTTTTTCAGTTTTTTCATTATATGGTTTGGGTGTATGTTTTTTGTTTTTTTATCTACATACATTTTGTTTCAAAGAGTGTAATAAAATTTGATGGATGTTTTTAGACTGAAATGTGTGTGTAGTAGAGGTGTCATTTTCATTTTATTCTATAACTATAAATAAAGTTGATTTTATTTCAAAGTATCAACATTTGACAAGTTTTTATAAATTACATGATTCACTTTAGATGCAATATGAATTATATAAATATTTTTCAATGATCATAGTGAATATGAATTTTATTTGTCTCAAAGAAAATTATGTTGTATGTTTTCTAAGAGCTAGGATATTTGCAATATAGTTTTGAAATATTTCAAGTTTTTAATAACTATATTTGAATGTTTCTTTGTAGAATGTTTGAAAGGGCCATAAATAACAAAATTAATTACCCTCAATGTCAATTTAGTCATATGGAATTCAAATTGTTTCAATATATATTCTCCAATCAAAAGTGGTTTTGGGGTTCAGTTTTTATAGCTCTTGTTTACAAAATTCCAAAGAAGTCATTGCATTGCTTTGCACTCCATTAATTCCATTTAAAAAAGATGAAGATGATGACCATTGAATTCATGTTCAATTAATGAACTAATGGCATTTAACAAGCTTTCTCTACATTTTTGAGTCAAATTCACATATTCTATATATGTGATGTGCTTCTATTTAATGAAAAATGGCATCCCACCAAAAAGAAAGGTTATTGCAAGTATTTGATGGAATTGTATTAGAAATTGAATTGTGCATGCATATTTTTTTACAAAACAATGATTCAAAATAGTCGTAAGTTAGGTTTATGTTATAAAACAAAATTGAATACAGTGGAATGTAGCTTTATTTATTGAAATGTAGATATTTTTCTGGTTAGAGACTAGATACAAATGGGTATGTCAAACCATTTGCACAACCACTGGATACAAAACATGTCACCCTAAAGACTAGTCTCACCTCGATCTACAATTTTGGTTGCAAAAATTCTTATTCTTTGAGATTATGTGCTTATGCCATTTATTTGATGAAAATCATATAATACGTCTAGGTTTAGTTGATGATCATACAAGATTATTGCCTCTGTGTCACCATTGTTCCATGAGTTTAGAAAATAGTCAATGATCCTACTTCGTATCATTATTGATGTGTAACAAAAATGCAATAACACTTGTAGTGTGTCAAAAAGGCAATTTCCAATATTATAATTCAATAGTGCAATTCTAAAAATATTTTCATGCTTTAAAGTATTGTTAATAGTTGTAAAGTCTTCTCTTTTTTGTTGCTTGTATGTATCCACGTCAATTAATATTTTCAAAGGATCTGATGTAATGTTGTTTGTTTGTATTTTCATTTATTTATTTATTTTGTAAGACCATACAATTGACATCATTAAAATATAAAATGTGAAGGTCCAAGTAACATCAATGTTCTTGTGGTTTCTCCTAGCATACAAAAATAATCTAGATCATAAGATACCTACACATATATTGAAAAAACTATCTCAATTATGTACTATATTTATCTCCTCAATGATATAAAAAATTAAAGTTTATTTTAGAATGCTTACCTCTTTATTTAATTATGTATTAAGACACATCACTTGCACAATTGCAGATGTGCATAAGTGGTTGACCAAATTTTTGCCCCTTTTTTTGCCAATACTCCAATGCAATTATTTTCACTACCCAAAAAAAAGTTACAAATCAATAAATTAAAAAAATTCCCATAAAATTTGTCACCTTGCATGAAATCATCCAATAAGCAGCCAATAAACCATTTTTATTTTTATTTATTTTTTAATTTTCTAAAACATATCTATTACAAAGACAATTCCTAAAACAAAGGAAAAAAGCTTTAATTTGATTGCTTTTACATTTTCTAATGTAAAAGTAATTATATATGATCATTAAAATATTACTTGCACAACAATTACCAATAAAATTAGTTAATCAAGTAGTATAAACAAATCATTCCATGCATCATGAAATGGTTCGAACACTAATGTGATTCGATAATTAAGTGAATATATGAAAAATGTTGTAATTTAACTGGCATCACATTTTCCAATGCAAAAATAAATGTATGAAACAATAATAGTAATAAAAATTTAAGTAAAATTGATCACAACTAACCCACTTAACTATCTGCATCTCATCAACCATAATGCTTTGCATTGAAAAAATAAACTATATTCAAATGTAATTTTTTATAATAAAAATTCATTAATATTTTACACATTATTTATAACAGATGTATATTTTATCTAAATTTTTCTTATGACTAATACACTATTATAAAATGACAATACATTTTTTAATATCAAAATAACATAACTTGCACATGAATTTTTTATATATAATAAAAAATATAATATTGATAATTTAATAATAGTAATCATATTAATATTTATTCCATTATTTTTTTCCATCATTTGTTTTCTTCTTCTTGTTATTTTTTCAAAATAAATAAACAAATATAAATATAATATTAAAAAACACCAACCTAAAATAAAAAATGTTTATAAAATACAAATCTAATAATCTTATTCTCATAATTTACAATTAATTAATATGCATATTATTTTTTTTTTCAAAAACTATGTGTGTGTGTGTGTGTGTGTGTACACACACACAAATAAACAAGTATAAATATAATATTAAAAAACACCAACCTAAACTTAGAAATATTTATAATTAGAAATCTAATAATCTAATTCTCATAATTTGCAATTAAGTAATATTGCAAGTACGTAGAAATAGGTCAATGCCCAAATACCACACTAAAGATATCTATTGAGCTCCTTGCACAACCCTTGTTGAGTTAATTTCTTAATGTGACATGTATTTCTCTCAAATACTATTTGACCAAAAACAAAGACCTCCATTTTTCCAACTACATGAGGGCTTCAAGAAGGGTTGTTAAATGGTTGCTAGTGTTAGTGGTTACTAGGCTAATTGCATGTTTGGTGCCATATTTTGAATTTTTATGGGTTTGATTTGATCCTAATCACAACTTTCATAATTGATATGATGTTTTACCATAGGGCCTTTGTCTTAGACGACACTAGACACTTTCATAGGACTATTTAGTGGATTATGGGAGTGTCAAAAGAAGCATGGAGTTGGTCGAAATAGATTTAGAACCACTCTAGATGACCTTGATAGAACCAATCCTTTTCTCAGTAATGATCACACACGATACTATAACCTGAATTAGATAGGATGCGAAGAGATCAACCCTACAATTTGGCAACTTCAGGACTTGATGTCAAAGTATCAACTTAATATTTTTTTTGCCAAAACAACCAAATATAAAAATCATTGGATGTATTTTTGTTGCATTTTAGGTAGCTAATATTTCTATACAGAGCTAATACTATTTGCAGTTATTTTTCATATCTACAGGATTTGAACCTCGACCACCATCCAATGTGAAAGTGTTATAGGTTCACCATTTAAAAAGCTATGTTATTATATTGTTACATTGGTTTTGATTTACACTTGACCTGCACCCATATATATATATATATATATATATATATATATATATATATATATATATATATATATATATATATATATATATATATATATATATATATATGCTTGCTAATCTGCTCATTAAAAATAAGTATTTGGGTATTAAAAGCAACCATAGAGCCATGATACATGAAGGCATTGCAAACATATCTTTTCAATTTGAATCTTGGTTTTGTAAAAATTTATAATAAAAATTTTATTTTATTTAATTTATTTCAATGTATTGTAGACATGCATGATTGATAGATTCACAGTGAATGCCTATGTCAGAAATTATTTTTACAATATCCCTATGTTTATTTTTTATTATAAGAAAATTTACAATTTTCAATACAAAATTTTCATATTTTTTTTAAATTAATGATCACATCACATAATTTTATCCAATGAAAATATATTTAATTATTTTATTTTCTATTTTTATAAGAAAAATATTTAAACTTTAACATCAAAAACAAAAAAAATTGAAAAAATACTCCATCTCTATTAAATACACACTTTCAAAATAAAAATAATAATTAAACGAATTACAACAAATACCTATACACCTCCTTTGAAGATATTAATATATACCTCAACATAAAACAAAAAGAAATAAATTATTTATACACCTAATACTAACAAGTTTCTTTATTTCCATAGAAGAGAAGAGGAGAAGAAAAAAAAAAAAAAACAAACTAAATAACAAATGCTCTTATTTTTATGAAATCTATTTCAAACAATCAATCCGACTTCAATCTAGCTGCGTACAAAAGCGGTATTTCCTCATGGCTATCCAAAACTCCATATTTGTCCCCAATTTTACTAAAAACCTCGTAAGCTTGATACATTGAGGGCCTGTCTTGTGGATTAAATCTTACGCACCTAAACGCCACCTCCATAAATTCCTCTACCAGCGGAACCTCTTCTTCGGATAAAGAACAACTCTCCACCACATATTTCTGTATGGCCGGCTGTGCGTGTGTGCTGCTGCCACGTATCCACTCGATCAACGCCAATTCCTTCCTGCTTTCCTCTTCCATCAGTGCATCCCCAGGCTTTAATCCCGTAATCACCTCCAACACCACCACTCCAAAGCTGAACACGTCCCCTTTCAAAGTAGCAAAAGACGCTGGATTATTTATTCGCTGCTCCGGAGCATCGTATCGGAATTCATTCACCAAACTATAGTCGACCTCCGCGACCTCGCCCTCGCCCTCGCCCTCATCAGAAGAAATGTTAATGCAAGTCTCGTCATCGTCGTTGCTGAGTTTGGCTAAACCGAAACCACTGATGCGAGGCTCATACTCCTCATTCAAAAATATAATTCCTGAACTTATATTGCGGTGGACAACATGAGGACTGCAGCTGTGATGAAGCCATGCTAGCCCTCTCGCAATTCCGACACAAATCTTAACTTTGCTGGGCCAGTCGAAGGTATGCTCTCGGTAAAGGCCGTGCAGGCAATTGAGAAGAGTTCCTTTGGCCATGTATTTGTAGACCAGCAGCCTCTCTTCATCGTCTGCAACGCAGTAGCCCAAAAGAGGCACCAAATTGTTGTGTCTCAAATGGGCCAAAGTGTTCATCTCCGATTTGAATTCTTTTGCACTCTGCCGGCATTTCCTCAGCCTCTTCACGGCCAGCAAAGACCCGTCCAGCAGCTCGGCTTTGTAGGTGACCCCGGTCCTCCCACACCATATGATTTTGTCCTCGCTAAAGTTGTCGGTGGCAGCCACAAGATCCTCCAATCTCATCTTTTTGATGGGTTTCTCGAACAAGCAAACTTTGGCGGACCTCCGAACTTTTAAGTAATCAGTGGACTGCTTAGATGGTGGCGATGGCAGTGGCGATCCTCGAGAGTTCTGCCATGAAATCCACCAGCGAAAACAGAGTATGGTCCAGACAACTGCCACAATGCCGAAAAGCACAAACGCAGCAACAACCATCGGATTCACTGAATCTGATTCTACACATAATCTGTTAAACGGTTTCCCACATAGTCCAGGCCAGTTACTCTGAAAAAGGTCAGTGTTATTAATTGCCCACTTAGCGGGTATTTGCCCTGTAAGCAAATTATCTGCAAAATTGAAGTCGCTGAGCCGCTCCAGCCGTGACAATTCCCAGGGTATTGGGCCTGTAAGCTGGTTGCCATTCAGGTGAAGGAGATTCAGATAGGTGCAATTAGCGAGCTGGGTTGGAATCGGACCTGTAAACTGGTTATTAGAAAGATCTAGTTGTACAAGGAATGGAAGCCATTTGCAAAGATCCTTTGGGATTTGCCCTGAAAGACTATTACCAGAAAGATCCAAGTTAGTCATGCTCCCACAGTATTTCAACCCGCCGGGGAAGCCTCCTTCCAGCGTCATTCCAGGAAGCTTAATGCTCAAAACTTTCCCGTCATCATTGTGCCAGCATTGAACTCCCACAAAGTTGCAGATGAAACCGGTGCTGCTGTTCCCAAACCGCCACGTGAAAAGGGATTGATTGGGGTCTTTCAATTCCTTTTTAGTGTCGGTGAGGCATCTGATATTGTCTTCTCCAAAATCTGGAATGGGGGTTGCGCCATGGCACACACGCAGCAGAAATAACACCAAACTGAGCAGGGTGAAATAAGCATATATTGTCATGGCCTCCGCACCGCACCGCACCTAGTCTTACACTAACACAAAACATAAAACACAAAACATCCCCGTTTGGTCATTGTAATAAATAAATGTTTGTCCAGTCAACATGGATGCTTCCCAGTCAACACGGCATTTCTTTGTACCACAAGACTTTCGATGGGAGGCTACTAACCCATGCGACTTTTATCCTCCAAAATTTCGATGAGATGATGATTGTTTTTCTTGGATCGTTCGTGAGGTATACTTCCTGTCTTGGTCATATGAGTTCTACGAATTTTCCACTAGGTGTTGCTTTCGAACATAGCTTTAATTATGTGGTGGTGGTTGAGTTTTGCGGTGTTTTTGACAATTGAAGTTATAATGAGAATTGTAAAGTTTTTAGAATGAATTACATTAAGTTATAATGAGAATTTTAAAGTTTTTAGAATGAATTGTATTGATTGGCATATTTTTATTGGAATGAGTGAAGCTTTTTCTATTTAGTCAATAATTTATGATAGATGTTAGAATATGAGTACGATCGTATTTCTTTGTTTTCGATGTATGATATGTATTGATGTAGATGTTTAATAGAGATGGAGTGTGGTTGACGAAGACATATTATTTTCTGACAACATACTGACTAATACACTAATGTGAGAGGTCAGTAAATTTTATCATTAACATTTATTTCATTAGAATTATGTCTATTATGTAAATGCTATCAATTATTTTTATTTCACACAAGGAAACATTCATTTTGCTTATTGAAGAAGACATCGAAGCCTTGGCCTTTTGATAGATTGAGACACATACACTAGAGATTAGGGATATAACCATTATCACGTGAGTTAAGCTTGAATCAATATCTCTACATGAATTAGTGAGAATATTTTATTTGTCACATTTTTTTGTAAACACTGATATCATTTTTTAATAAGGTTTGAGATGGAAAATATTAGTGGATATTTGTCTCTGTCCTCTTAGCAGAAAAGTTGAGTTTGCAATGACAAAATCCATAAAAATTAAAGTGATACTTGATTATGATTTATTTTTTTGGTTGTTAGTATTTCAGCATGTTGATTCTTTATTTGAAGATTAAATTCTTTTAGATAATATTTGGAGATTGAAAAGGGGTTTTAGATAGTTATTCTTAGTATTTCTTGCATAGGAGAATGAATATATTTTTGGAGAAATAAATCGTGCCCTTTTCAATACATGTATTTCTATTACTCTTCTTGGGGTTTATGTAACAAAATAGGTTGTGGGTTCAAAACCCTACATAGTTTAATAGTCATAAATTCAAGGTTTTAGGGTTTCAAGTTATGTGGAAGTGGATATGGTGTGGGTTCAAATTTACTTGGTGGAACTCCCTACGATGATTAATTCATTGATATAAAGGACCAAAATCAAGGGTTTTCTATCTACTTTCCTATTATAAAATATGGGGTCAGAGGGACTTCATGTAAAGCCAAATTTGATTAAGAATGTGTTGATATTTTCCTACCAAGCTTGAGAAGTCTATTTTAAATCATACAAGAACTTTTCCAATCTTCACACAAGGCTAGAGTTCTTGCTGCTTAGGAACCTAGGATGTTGTGACATGTAGATTTATTCCTACAAGTCTCTATACAAGAAGACATTTTTGGCATCCATTTGATGGACTTCCCATCCAAGTGTTGTAGTCAAGGAGAGTATTAGCCTGATGGAATTCATGTTGACAACTTGAGCAAAGGTTTCATGGTCATCAACACCTTCAACTTGTCAATTTTTTTTTGATATAAGTCAGGCTTTGTATTTGTTAATGGACCCATCTATTACCTACTTAGTATTGTAAACCCACTTTCACCTCACTCATTTGATTTCTTTCCAAAGTCTAACCAAGTCCCAAGGTTTATTCTTCTTCAGTGAAATAATTTATTATACCATAGCTACCTACCATTCAAGACAATTATAAGCTTGATGATAGCTCTCTAGATCTTGTGTCACTACCAACTATGCCAATTTGTAACACCATACATATGTTATGATATCTTCATTCTTGGATCTCTTGGATCCCTTGCCAATGAACTAGTCTCATTATTGTGAAAGTCATGCAAGTGCATTTTGAATGTTTCCTAGCATTGGTGGAGGTTATATTTATCCCCCACATGGTTCATCCTTTGAACCATAGTAAATATTAGAATGGGAGTCATTTAAACTTTGTTGTTCTTCATAAGAGACCTCATAAGTTGTGTTCAACTCAAATTAAGGTAACAAAGGAGTAGTTGTAGGAGATATTGGCATGAAAGTCTGGGATTATTCATAGAATAACACGTCTCATCAATAAATCACTTTAGTGGTGCCCAAAACAAGAAAATAATATGCCTTCACATCTTCATTGTAAACCTACAAAGATACAAGGATGACACTTCCTTTCCATTTATTTTTTATTTTCATAAGTTTCACACTAGATTTCCTTATCCCAATATTATAGAAACTTTTATTTAGAATGTACCATGCAATTGGCCACTTCCTTTATTGTGCAATTTTTACACTCAGGTACACCATTTTAATAAGGGGCATATGGTACACTATGTTGAAATTAAATGCATGCCTATTCATAAAATCTAATCATCTGATTGTTGATAAATTCTCCTCCCTTATCTATTCTAAGACAATAAATTTTTCTCTATGACAGATTTTCAACAAGGGCCTTGAAAATTTTGAAGTGTGTATAGTCTTAACTTTTATTTTTTCAGAAAGTATACACATGTTATATGATAAAAACCATCAATGATTGTAAGCATATATTTATGATTCTAAAAATAAACATTGGGAAAGGATATACAATCAATGTAAATAAACTGTAATTTATCACTTGCCCTCAAGGATTTTCCTTTGGGAAATGGATTGTTGTGTTGTTTCTGAAGTGCATAACCTAGATAAACATTGTCTTTGATAATTTTTTTTTGGAAAACTAATATCCATGTGATGCTTACTGAGGTTTTGTAATGAGTGATACTTGAGATTACCAAATTTCTCATGCCAATGTTTACTCAAGTCATTAGCATGTGAAATAATGACTTGTGAATGTTGATGTAGAACCCTCATGAGCTACTTCGAAAACCATTCTATTTTTTTATTTGATTAACTTAATTTACAGTTTTTTAAATGCAATGAACCTTTTGATAAAAAAATACATTCACCAAGAAGTTTGCATGTGATTGAAATAATGAATATTACATTTACATCCATAATTAATCATTTCAAATTTATATGGAAGGTCTACTAAATAAATTCTTAGTTTGCTAAATACCAACACCAAGTTATAATCCTGAGACCTGTGGTTATTGGACCATAAAGAATTACACGTCCAAAAATTAGGGCCACTATATATTATAATAATTGTATTAACTTTATTCAAGCTAATACTCTCAAAATTAGGTCATATATAAATAAACCTTGTTGTCATTGAAGAATAATATATCCCTTATCACTTAAGACACATTCCTCAAGAACACCATTTAAATCATGTTTTCAGATGGAAAAACCACTTTAATAGCTTTACCAAAGTGTAAAAACATGGGAAATTTAGTTGTTTAAACTTCCCATTCATGCATAGATCCCTTGATTTAATGTTGATGATTATCTTTGGAGCTTAAAAGAATCACCCAATTAAATGATGATAGAGCGATCTACACCTTTGATTATATTGGTGTGCTTGACAATTTGATGAGTAAAACATCATCAAAATTTAACTAGTGTTACATCCTAGTTTTTCTCTAAGCAAATTTACCTGTTTATCCATGGATTAGTATGGTTGGTAGATTGGTAGTTATCTTTATGATATTAAGGAATATCATTATATGGTTTAATGTCTTACTATATGTATAAAGATAATAAAATATGTAGATAATCTATATAACATAGTATAATAGTGTGTGATTATAGAGATCAATAACTATTAAAAACTTCATCCAAAGTAATGTTTAATTAGACATTGTCATTTCATATGCATGATTTACATGTTTGTACAATATCATATTAGAACGTATTTTCTTTATGGTACACATCATGTATTAGAAATATTACACCACAAATGTACTAGTTTATCTTTCTAGATTCTCGCACCATTACTATCTACTATTCATGAAGGGAGATCCATTATTTGATAGGGGATTGTGTAGAGGATCAATGGTCTATGGTTGGTGTGAAAAAGTGTTTGAATGATGCTCTCCCTCCTCATAATAGTACTTCTTTGGAGACTACACTTAAGATTGCCATAGATACTAGAAATTGGGAAACTCATGCTCCATGGAGCCTTGTATCTTGCATTTTGTATCTTGTATTGTATTTATTATTATTGAAACATTATCTTTGATGAAATATAATTATTTTCTCATTGTACATTGATAGCAGTGGCTATATATTTATACCACCCATGGCTGGAAATATTTAATTGCTTTCTATATTTAGTTACATTTTATTTTATTTGATGATAGTGATAAGTGACAGATAGATGTTACATGTTTATTTTATAAGTTAAGATGTTTGGTGTGTTAGAATCAGACCACTAATTATATTCTTCTGGTGAAATCTAACAAAAAAATATGTAGATTAAATAAAAAAATTATCATGTTACTCTAAGTAGATCCCAATGGGGATGTTACATATGGTATAATAGCTATGGTTCTAACTCTAGGATGTAATGAGTCCATTAAAATTTACATATCCTTCTATTTAATATAAAGGAGAATGGTGTGAGCTAGAGTATCTGTTGAGGGTCCTTTTAATCTAGATGATAATAACCCTCAATTTGATCCTACTTAATTTACCGTTGAGTAAGAAACAAAGTTGGATTAGATTATCGCAACCATGAATGAGACCACAGATTGAATTTTATCCTTGAAACAAGAGGTTCATGTCCATGAAGAGGAATTACATTAGGATTTACCTGAAGAACATCTCGTTGAGTATGAAAAACTTCAAGATGTGATAACTCAAGTAGCTATGGAATTGGATAAAGTTATGAAAAAGGTGGATCCATCTAAGTTCGATGGAACTATTTTGGGTGATGGATCTGAAGCATGGTTGAATAAGATGGAGAATTATTTTGAGATTCAAAACTATTCTGAGGTCACTAAAGTAGTTTGGGGAGCTTACTGGTTGGCTAGTGAAGTAGCTACGTGGTGGGATAACAAGAATTTGGAAATAGATTTTAACTTGAACACCACTACATGAGAGTAGTTTGTGATATTATTCAGATCATGGTAGCTTCCATAGTTATACTTTGACTAGAAGCTTATAGATTACTAGAATCTAGATCAAGGAGACTTATCAATGAATAAGTACTAGGAAAAATTCACTAAAATTATGAATTATATACCTCTGTACTAGGTAGATGAGAGGTTCAAAATTAAGAATTTCATCATGGGATTAAAACCCCAAATCAGTGGAGAGGTGGATGTTCATGGACCATCTACCATGGACCAGGTCTTCGAGAAGGTAGTCAAGCTAGAATAAAAATTGAAATCTCTTGCTCAAGATATGGACAAGTTTAAGAAAAAGTTTGGAAGTTTTAAATTAAATTTAAAAAATAATAACTAGAAGCAGAGGAGTGGAGACTCCAAGAATCAGTTCAAAAATCAAAATGATAGATTCAATAATGGTTCTAGTAACAAGAAATTGGGTAATAGTTTCAAAGGTAGTTTTAAAAGAATCCAACAATCTAATAGGAAAGGACCACCTGAAGGTTTATTCATATGTGAGGTGACCATTATGATCATGAGTGCACCTTGGATAAGATGAATAATAAAGGTTCTACTCCTTAGTAAGTAAATTTTCAATAATGTATTCATGTGGTAGTTGATAATCAATAAGCTTAATTCTAAGCTTCACCCATAGAACTGTTAGGTATTTTGTTTGAATATCCAAATTCCATTTTGATATATATAGGGGATAAAGAATGTTTTATGGCTCTTATAATTCTAAATAAGTTATCTAGAAGAGATGGAGTATTGGCAAATGCATGGTTGGTAAAATATGGGAATGATTCAAAAGTCAAAGTTGACAAGTGTTTATTTGAAGCTGAGATTATGTTGCCTAAATTTATAATAGTAGTGGACTTTTATGTAACACCACTAAGGTCATATGATGTGATCCTAGGGGTCAATTGTCTTGAGAATCATAAGTCCAAGGTTGACTACTATGTGAAAAATTTTGAGTGTCTGAATGATTTTGGAAATCAAGCACAAATTTAGGGCAAGAAAATACATTTGAGGCTAAAGAAGATTTATATAATGCATCTTAAGAAGGCTCGAGGAAAAGGATGTCAAGCATTTATCTTCAAGATAAATGAAATGGAGAAATATTAAAAACCATCCCTTGAAGATTATCCATTGCTTAGGAATTTTGATGATGTGTTTCCATAGGAATTACTAGGATTGCATCCCAAAAATTAATTTAATTTATCTATCGATATCATACCTGGATTAAAACCACGGTCTAAGGTACCATATATGATGACATCCAATGAATTGTTTGAATTAAAGGCTCAAACCCATGAATTTTTTCCAAAGGGTTAATTAGGCCAAGTGTATCACCATGAGGTGCACTAGTTGTCTTTATCAAGAAGAAGGATGGGTTTCTTCAGCTTTGCATAGATTATAGAATGTTGAATAAGGTAATTATCAAAAATAGGTATCTACTAGCTTGTATATATTATTAATTCAATAAAAATGAGGGGAAACAATCTTTTATAAGATTGAACTTAGAATAGGATATCATCAATGGAGGATAAGGGATGAGGATACTCCTAAAATAAAATTTAGAACTCGATATGGGCACTATGAGTTTAAAGTGTTACCATTTGGGTTGAAAAATGCTCTGGAAATGTTTATGAATCTCATGAGTAGTGTGTTCAGAGATTATTTAGATCATTTTGTTTTGGTCTTTCTTGATGAAATTCTTATATACTCTAAGAATGAAGAGGATCATCTTCAACATCTAGAACTAGTTCTACAACATTTGCAGTAGCACAAGTTGTATGGTAAGTTGTCAAAGTGTGTATTCTTACAAAAGAGAGTACAATATCTAGGACATATTATCTCTATGGATGGTATTTTAGTAGATTTAGCAAAAATAAGATCCATTATGGAGTGGGCTATGCCAAAGAATGTCCATGAGGTAAGAAGTTTCATGGGATTAACAGGCTATTACATGAAGTTCATTCTGATTTTTTCTAAAATAGCTAATATGATTACTTATATAATAAAAGAAACAAAGTTTTATGTAGTTAGATAAGTGTGAATTAACTTTTTTAGAATTGAAAAGAAGGTTTAATTAAGCACCAGTGCTAATATTTCCTAACCCTAATGGTCAATTTATGGTAATCACAAATGCGTCAGGGGATGGATTAGGAAGAGTCCTTATACATGATGGTGTAATGGTAGCCTATGAATCAAGGAAGTTGAAGCTTTATGAGGTGAACTATGCCCCTCATGACATAGAATTTGCAGTAATTGTGCATGTTTTACAAGTTTGGAGGCATTATTTATTGGAAAAACTATTTGAACTCAAGACTAACAACTTGGGACTCAAGTACATCTTCACCCAAAGGAATTTGAATGCTCATCAAAGACACTACCTAGAGTTCTTATCTAACTATGATTTTAATATCAACTATATCAAAATTAATAAAAATAGAGTAGCTAATACACTAACTTATATGAGGTACATAGTAGCTGTGGATACTATCATATAGTATCGAGTGATCAAATTATCGTGAAGAAATGAATTTTACACTAGGTCTAAAAAGTATTATCTGATAATGGTCAAGATCTTAGGTATAAGAGATTCATATTAGAGAATGATGTTATTTTACGATACAATGGAAGGATATATGTACTAGATAAGGAGAGTATGAGGAACACAATGTTAAAGTAACTACACATTGCCCCATATTCAGGACATCCATGAGTAATGAAGCTTATGGCAGAGTTTAGACCGTTTTATTTATGGAAGGGAATTAAAAAAGATGTAGTGTATTTTGTGTCACATTATTTGGAATGTCAACGAGTGAAAGTTGAACATGTGCATCTGGAGGGATTGTTATATCCACATGGCATATCGAAATGGAAGTAGTGGGTGATCAGTATGGACTTTGTCCAAGGGTTACCATTTTCACAAAATAGGCATGAAATGATCTTGGTATTATTTGACAAACTAACCATGGTATCTCATTTTATACTAGGCAATTTGATAGATGATGCACCTACTCTTGCAAAGAGGTTTTTAAAGGAAGTATATCGGTTTCATAGATTTATAGAAAATATCATTTTGAATCATGATCTAAATATGACTTATGGATTTTGGGTAACTCTAAATTTATCTTTGGGTGTGCAACTAAACTTCAACACTACATATCACCTATAGATTGATTATCAAATTGAGTGAGTTAATCAAGTGTTAGAGGATATTCATCATATGTATTACATGGATCAATAATATAAGTGGGAAGATTATCTGTTGTTGATATAATTTTCTTACAATAACTCATATCAATTAGCCTTGAATATGGTACCATTTGAAGCATTTTATAGAAGAAGGTACATGACACCAATCAATTGGGACATGTTAGAAGACAGGGTAGTCTTTGGACTTGAGATGCTTCTAAAAATAAAATATCAAGTTAGATCAATTATAAAGAGATTAGCTGAGGTCAATGATAGGAAAAAGAGTTATGTTGATCTGAAGAGAACAACTAGGAATTTTTTAGTAGGTGATAAAGTGTTTTTATGGATTAAGTCGTAAAAGAGCTTGATTAAATTTGAAAAGTAAACAAACTTTTATTGAGATATGTGGGACCCTTTGACATTTTAGAAGTGGTCAATCCTGTAGAATATGGACTTGAATTACCACTAGCCCTAGCTCTATTACATAATTTATTTCATATATCTTATTTTAAAAAGTATATAGCTGATCCTTCACATGTGTTAGATTAGAATGCTTTGCAGGTTCTATATCTCGGGGTGGTCATGGTAGAACCAATCAGAGTAATTGACACTTGCAAGTTTTGTTTATTTAATATAGAAGTGTCATAGTGCAAGTTATTATGGGACCAATACTCTGAGGATGGTGCTACTTGGGAGGACTATGATGAGTTTTACAGGTGATTTCCATATTTTTTTGCTTGATTTGTTGTTTCATACTATGATATTTTTTCTACTGAATAATGTTATTAATTCAGAAATAATATTTAAATAAGTGTCATTAAGATGATGACTAGATTTGGGGGTCAAGGATGTTACAAAATGATTTTATGGTAATAAAATTTACCTATTTATCTGTGGATTAGGATGGTTGGTAGATTGATTTATTATTAATTAACTAAGTTATAGTCATATGATGTTATGGGACAATTGTATGTTACTTTGATTACATGATTGCATTGTCATGAGTTAGTTGTATTGTATATTTCTTACATTTTGATCATGTTAATTTTGTATTATAGTAGTATTTTATGATATATATCATGATATTATGGGATAACTACCTTCTTGTCATGAGTTTAACATATGAGAGATTCATATCTCAGAGCATGATGGAGGGATAACATCATCAGAGAGGATGACATAGATGGAGGTGTTGGTGTACCACAAGGAATGACTAGAACCCCTACATACACCACATTAGATAGTACTCATTATAGGCATTGTTTAAATTATTAAAGTTAGTACATTTTAGATGTTATCTATATTTAGATGATTGTTTATGCATGTTAGTTGTGTGTTAGATCAGTTTAATGTTTATGAGGAATTAATATTGTGTGAATGCATTGTGGTTGTTATAAATAGATTTGGATGTAAAACATTACTATGCATTTATGTCTTGTTATTGTATTCATGATTATTAATGTTTTCAAAAATATAAATTTGCATGAATAGTATTTTTTACTATCGTATATAGACCAACCATCATGTCCTTGTAATGTTTGAGAACATTAGTTAGTTATCTTTATGATATTCGAGAATATCATTATATAGCTTAACACCTTATGATAAATAAAGATAACAGAAGACATAGATAATCTATATAACGTAGTAATAACATAACAATTACATTGTTATAATTAGGATTGGTATAATAGTGTGTGATTTACCATTTTTTTATAAAGGATATAATTGAATTTATATTAGTCATATTATCATTAAGTCATGATGATATTCAAAGTGCTAGTTATAATTAGCAAATTATATTGTAATGAATTATTATAATAAGGAAATAAAATGAATAAAGCAATGATTAATAAAAATATATATAGGAAAAATAAAAACACAAAAAGGAAAAAAGACAAACATTAAAAGAAAATGACAAACTTAAAAGGAAAGAGTGAGCTTTAAAGGAAAAGATTATATGCAATCAAAAAATAAAGGAAGAGGTAGGGGGAGGGCTAGGCATATAAGGATAAGAGGAGAAGAGAAGAAGAGAAGGGGAAAGCATAAATTGGAGAAGAGAAAGAACAATGTGAAGAGGAGAAAAAAGAGTTGAGCAAAGGGAGAAAGGTTTTTAGGATCATGTGGTTTTAGATTGGGATCTTTTACAAAGTAGGTGCTATTTTTTAAATTTAATGAAATCTAGAAAAAAAATTATGTGTATATTTCTTTCACAACACCATGATAGTTTTGTAGATTGTGTATATCTAAATATAGCACTATATAAGGACCTTTATGTAATTAATTCACAAAACTATGATATTATTCAAGTGTATCATGCATGTACATGTTATATTGAATTGTGTGAATAATAAAAATAGAGGACACCAAGAAGTTAGATTTTAATATTTTTTCACCATGACTCATATCCTTATGCAGTGTAAGATTCTTTATTCATATACATTAGAGTAATTTATAGTTTTCCTCTCAAAATATAGAATCGATATGTGTAATGATACTAGTTTAATCTTAACTTTTTTATATTTTAATCATTCAGTGACACCATATGATCTGCCAAGCCATTCTATAATTTTCATTTTGGACAACAAAGTTTTAGAAATTTGGATTTGTGTAAATTTGATGTGAGTCATTGTTGCACAATAAGTTCTCCCCTTGTCCAATTAAACTTTACAATTTTTTTTCTTTTTGGCTTTAAACTTACCGATTCAATGAAATTGATATCATGGAAGTATTTTATACAATGCAAGGTTATTGTTTGTCTTTTGAACATCATTGTAGCTAGGAAATAATTATTTCCAAGAGACATGTTTGAAAATTTAGAGTCTTAATAATATTGTCTTATAACTCAAGCCTTCTCCTATTTTCTTTTACCAAATCATATCCTAAGATCCACTATGTAAAATGGTTGTATAGTATCTTTGTGTTTTGTATTGATTATTTGGTCAAACTCCTGAATGCACACATACACACATTATGATCTAATCCTACCAGCTCTTTACCTGGAAAATGTTACAACTTATTCCCCTAACCCTAATTCATATTATTATCTTCATTATTATTTTAAGTGTTATAACTGAGATTACACATAATGAAGATAGTGACATGAATAATATGAGGGATATAATAGTTCATTTTCATGGCGATGCCTTCTCTTAACCATTGGACCACAGGTCAATAGAATACATGGTTTTTATTTCATTTTATGTTGTTTCAAGTGGAGGAATAATCTTATTTGATTAATGCATTTGGATTGATTCATCTATATGGATCTAATATGATTATCTCTTTGTCTGTTATGCATTTATATCTTTAGTGCCTTGTTTGAGAGGAATCCTCATTGTCTAGAGTAGAAGCTTCATTATGGAGTGAAATTGGGAAATAAAATAATTAGTTTTCTCATACACCTATATAAAGGGTGTATGGATGGTATATTACTTAAGTGTAAAGACTATTAGTTGTAAGTTTGGTTAGTAGACCTATAACATATTACATAATCTTAAATCAATCACTAAAAATGCATGATGACATTAAATTGAAACATATTGGAATCTTACTTATGTGTTATTTAGATAATATGACTTTTAGTTATTTATTGGGTTGATTAATTGGTTTTACACTTAAGATATATATTAAACTGAGCATAGGAAGATTGAATATTTATATAAACCATGTGAGTGCTTGATGTCGATTTGGCTTAAGAAGAAAAGAGTATGTATATAGATAGTCTATTAATTATAGTACCTAGTTTATTAAAAATATGAGAATATTAATAGATTATGATGGTTCGTGAATGTATTTATAAATAGGAAAATTATAATGGTTTAAGTTTTTTATTAGAATTATAAACAACTATTGAGCTTTATATACCATATTTATATATTGTTTGAGTACCTATATGTAGAACATATTATGAATATATTTAGTATGTACAAGTGCTCATATATATGAAATATATCGATATGAGGACTTAGGTACTCGTATGCATATATATATATAACATATATTAGTACATTAAGAGGTGTGCTTATATTTATAGTTTTATTGTCTGTTAAATACTAAGTCATAGGTTCCTGAAAAATAGAACACTATTTATATATGTATATAACCTCCTAAAAATATAATAAGTTATTTAAATGAAATATTATGTTTTCATGATAATTATGACTTTCTTTATCATGACTGGTTATTTGTAATTAAGTGGTCATATATGTGAACAATGGACTATGATATTATCATTCATCATAGAGTGCATTATGTTTGAATCTACTATGGAAGTTATAAACTTACAGTCTAAATATATATTATACTTTGTTGGTATAAATTGTACTTGTTATAATTATTTACATGATAAATAATATAGTGGAGATTCATTCATACATTTGACAAACTAGATGTATCCATTTTGATTATTCCTGTGTAGAGCATATTTTATACCTGCTAGTAGGAAGTAATCTGCATGAATCTATTGGTTATACTCCTATTAACTAGATCTCATATTACTGGTACTAAGTAAGTAGTGATATGGACTTCACTAGATTACTAGTATCACCAATGCCAAATGAAGGTAATTCAATCAAGTGGTGTGTATGTATTTGAATGATCTTAGAGATCAATAACTATTTAAAAACTTTGGCCAAAGTAATGTTTAGTTAGACATTGTCATTTTATATGTATTATTTACATGTTTGTGTGATATCATATTAGAATTTTTTTCTTTATGGTACACATCATGTATTATAAATCTTACAAAAAACGGGTACTAGCTTGTGTCTCTATATTCCCACACTGTCACTATCTACTCATACGTGAAGGGAGGGCCATTCCCTAATGGAGGATTGTGCGTGGTATTGATGGTCCATGGTTGGTGTAAAAAATCACTAAGATGATGCTCTCCCTCCCCACAATATTACTTATTTGGAGACTATAATTGATATTGCCATAGATATTGTAATTAAGGAAACACATGCTATGTGTAGCCTTGTATCTTGTATTGTATTTATTATTAATAAAAAAATTATCCATGATGAAATGTAATTATTTACTCGTTGTACATTAATAATAATGGCTATATGTTTGTACCAACCATGGCTAGAAATATATAATTACTTTCTATATTTAGTTACATTTTATTTCATCTGATGATAGTGATTAGTGATAGATAGATGTTACATATTTATTTTATAAGTTAACATGCTTGATCTATTAAAATTGGATCACTAATTAGATTCTCATTGTGAAATCTAACAAAATAATATGTAGATTATATTAAAAAAATATCACATTATTCTAAGTAGATCCCTATGGGGATGTTACAATTAAGATCTCATAGACTAATTTAGATGACTAAGTCATGGGCCTTGCTCATTGGGTGACAACGTGTCCTATTTGAAAGGCATGTGATTATATTTGAAATCATTTCATGTAATCATGACTTGGGGAACCATTAAAAAATAGTACCTAACCTTTACTCTATGAGAGAGAATCATGCCGACACATGGTACCTTCCTATTGACTCATGAGCTCACATAGGTAAAGACATAAAGATATGTGATGCTATAATCTAATCTACAACACTATGAATGAGATACATGTGGCTATGGATGGGGGTCACACCACTTTGGACTAAGGACAAAGGTAGGCTTGATCTATGTGGAATCATGTGATTGCCTCATAAGCTCGTACTATACCTAGCTAATAATTTCTTATCCAAAACTTATGAAACTATGATATTAAAAAAATTTGACACATGGTGAAGTAATATGTCATTGTATTCCTATAAGTTTTCTTGATTCAAAGGCCTTAAATGAAGGCCATAAAGCTATGGCATTTTGACATTTTGCATTGGGATAATGGATTTCACCCCATAGGCTAAGTAAATACCCAAAAGTTCAACCACATGGCGGCTTGTAATTAATTCATAAGTCAATTAATATTTCAAATAAAATTTGTTAGACTAAATTTGTGAAGCTGTGACTAAAATAAATTGTTAATACTAAGTGGAAAGATCATATTGGTTCACAATACTCGAGGCCTTAGGCTCTATGCTGACTAATTTATGACTTGCAAGTGTGTGAGTGCATGGAGTGAAGGGTAAAATTCAAAATCATACCATATAAACTTTGTTAAAATTCATGTCTTAATGTGAATACAATGTGTGGCATGTTTGGCTGATTTTTCAAAATACACAACTTATCATAAAGTTATGAAACTATGTCAAGTGGAACAAAAATCTAAGTTAGATTTGGGAAAAGGGACACAAGTTTTTTCCATGATTTGATGAAGACACATGGTAGGGATAGGCTGAATATATAAATTTACCAATGGAGGGGATATGTGCAAATCAATGGCTAAAATAAAATAAGCTAAGTATAAAATGACTAAGCATTGTAAAAGGCATGAAGGAATGAAACACAACCAACTCTGGCACCGAAATACTAATGTTGAAAATAATACCAAAGTCAATGTCATGAAAAATCCAAAAATACAAGAAATAAAATGTGAAGACAAGTTATAAGGAAAAAGAGATAACACTAAATCCTTTACCATGTGATTGATCCAAAAACATAGTCGATCAACTCCTTACATCCAAATTACTAAAGGATAGTTTGGCTACATGGGTGATTTAACAAAAGAAATAGATGGAACTATGTTTCAAAGATACATTTTTTTGCATTGGATTATAAATAGGTATTCTTTGCCTTATATTTTATAAAGGATTAAAATAAGGGGATCTAATTACCTCAAATATAGTAAATCCACATAAGTCATGATTGATATAAATCCTAAGATGCATGTTGAAAAACCCACAATTTATTTGCTCAAAACCCATCTAAATAATGATAAGATAAATAAATTCCTTGGTAATAATATAATTATAAATTGATCACAAATTTGATCATGTATATCATCCAATTTGATATCTTAGATAATCAAATGTAAAACCTCAGTGATTTTCAACATGCCAAATCTTGAAAAAGTGTTAGTTTATGTTGTATGGGATAAAACATAATATAGGTGGCATAAAATATGCCTCTTGAGTAAATATTTGAGTTAATTTCTAAAATTTAAAAAAGTTAAAAATAATTTCATGTTATTTTGATTTCATATGCAAAAGTTATGGCCTTTGGAAGTTAGTGGAATTTTTACAACCTATACTCAGGATCCAATTGTAAAATTATGATGTTGGACTTGAGGGCCACCTATAAATATTTGGAACCAATTATATATTTATGGAGATAGGTAGAGTCAAACCATTTAAAACATTTTCCCTTATTTTTTACAGTTCATTTGACTTTCTTTGTAGGTTTTGAGGCTGGGAGAGTATAAATATAGATCTTGACAAGGTAGTACTCAGGATAATACATGAGAAGAGATCACAAAACATCAGAAAGTGTAATAATAACTCTAGAAATTATATTCACATTTAGTTTTGTATTTTTTTATTTTTGTATTTTTTATTTATCTCGGTATCACTTACCTATAGGTAATAAGGTGAATATTACAAAATTGAGATAACATAGTTAAATAGTTTTCCTACTTGAGAATCAAGTCTTCCACTAAATATTTCAAAGATCATTATGAGTAGGGAAGCCACGAGGTTTAATTTTATTTTAAGTTAAATAAGTAAAAATAATATAATCTAAATAATATATTGGAGATGAGGAAGCATGGATTCACTTGTTTGGATTTTTCTCACATTGAGTTTCTCTAGGGTATGTTTTGTGTTATCTCTATTTGTTGTTGATGTGTTTATTTCATTTAATTGCATGTTTAAATTCATTGAAATTGGGATAATACACCAAACATTTAAGAGAGATCAAAACTAATCTTTCACAAGCATAGTACTTGTGTTTTAAAGGTTAGATAACTTAACCTTAGTATTTCACCTCTATGCAATATTTTAAATTGTAATCATGTATGGAGTAGTAGCATGTTTAGAGTGTGAAGGAATATATGGAATGAATGTAACATCTAAAGGGTTGAATACTATTTAATATGTTTTATATCTAAGTCATAATATCTGGAATACATCTTAAAACAACATTTGGGGTGTTCTTTTATGGCATATAACTTAGGAGTAACACCTTGTCTTGAAAGGGTCCATGTTTGTGAAACTTAGAGTGGAATATTCACCTAGTTTATGAATTAGATTAGTATAAGAACATGTTATATTTTTTTTCATAAAATGTTTGATAACATATTTACACAATTATGATATATTTTTTATGTTATATTGTCTTAGTTTTTTTTATGTGACCATTTTGAAGATGTTTCCCATTACCTGGATAGTAAGTGCTAGTGGAGACATTGTTTTGATTCTATTTAACCCTAAATTAAAGGATCTGTTGGATAGGGTTAAGAATATATAAATAGTTTAAAACCAAGGGTGATAAAATAACCTATATAAGGCCATATAATTACAAACTTAGATAAAAAAATATTCTAAATTATGATATTAAAATATGATAAATATAGAAAGTACCAAATTCAAAATATGTTCAATTGATAGTAATATTAAAGAGAAATGATACTTAGATGGGTTTACTATGTGCAGGAAAATATGGAATTAAAATAGGTGGAAAGTATGTATGACTGTAACATTTTAGATCAGTCATTAGATTCTATAAATTTTACCTCTATAACCACAAACACTACCATCAGATATGGACACTACCATTGATGTTTGTGTCTAATTGTGATGCATGTGTTTAATAAAGAATAATGACTTGATCTTTATCTAACTAAACTAACTATTTTGGGTTTTCTATTTATTTTCTTATTATATATTAAGATATAGGATACAATTTATCAGTCATTGATATTTTATCAAACCCTAACTCTCCACCCTTATTCATCCTTATAATGACTTTGATAAAAATGGGTTAATGGAATCAAAATGTCAAGCTAGCCTCAATGACCCCTCTATCAGTGAGTGATTCCTATATACACAATACAAAAATAAGGTCCTAAGACTTACATAGTTATATCATGTGTGTGGGAGTGTATGTACAAGGGTAGAATATACTATATAAAGATTCATGCAGTGACCTAGCTTGTAATCTAAAAAATATCATTCATGGAATACTCTTTGAATTATTCAAACCTTTATATGACTACACCTATGACTGGTAAATAAATAGGGGAAAATAGGGAAAACTAACTCAGTCGTGTGATTGATTGAGTGGGATTTAGTAGGTGCTTACTTGGTTTTTACTAAATGAGGAATGAGAAGACATAGACTTGTATTTATACCACACATTTTGAAATATATCATGATACAGTTCATTAAGACAAATAAGCTGACACATAGGTTTATCAATGTTTAAAATTTGGATGACTTTCAACTACTAGACACTAGATAAAGATATGGATACTATTGTCGATGGTACTATCCCTTTATGGATGGAAGTGTTCAAAGGGAAAAAAATATGTATGATTATGAAATTGATAGTGAAAGATATTTATCAGGTTTTATGTTTTCTATGTAGTGTAAGATACTTGGGTCATCAAGATGATATAGATCAGACTAAGAGATAAGCATTTAACCATATTTATATGGTGATTACAACCATCATGGTAATAGGGAGGTATACAAGTGAAGTGTTTATCCCTAATTGATATTCATAAAATGTACAATAGTGATACGGTATAAATATTTAGTTTTATTAAATACATCCCCCTGTCCCTCCCTCTTTTAATTTATTAATGAATAAGGATGAAATTAATAGTTTAAAGGAAATAAATGTGTACCTAGGTGTGGAAAACATGCCTTGCCTTTTCTTGATCCCACTTTGAGTCCTTTGGTGATGTATGATCTATAACCAAGATCATGTCACAGTTTAAATCAATGCATATAATCTAAAATTTGAAATAATTTTGAATGCTTGAAAATAAAGAGAGTAAGGAAAGAGTGCACATGTGTGTCAATGAAACCATGTTGCCTCTTTATGCTTTGACTTGGTAAAGATGCTTATTTATGAAGCATTAAACATTGACAAGTTTCAAACCTAAACCTTGGATAATTTGAAGAGAGAGATCAAAATATATTATGACCCCAATATAGTGCAACGATGAGTTATGACATGAACATAAAGATCATTATATCTCAACCACATAACTCAAGTGTGGATATGTAATCTAGTGAGGGTGAGTGATTTAATCAAATAATCTTATGAACATAGTGATATTCGATGATTTAATCACTCAAATATATAAATTTTTTGAGGTTGAATGATTTAATCCTTATAACCTATAAAATGAACTAATTTATACAATAGAAAAATATTCAATAATAATACATCCTCGTGTAATCAGTGCATCCTGGTGAGTATTATAATCAGTAAAATTTATAATTTTTGGTGAAATACCATGGCATATATACCTATAATATGTCTCAACTTGAATATTTGTGTCATAAATATATAATTCTATATTTTAAATCTATGTAAAATTAGTGTAATGTATAGTATTCTGCCCCAAGTGTAAATTTGAATCATGAAACTAAACTAGAGATTATGAAAGTGTGAAGGTCATGTATTTGTGACATGACCCCACTAAAAGCTATAAATAATGAAAAAGGTGTAAGTGTGGATTTTATTCCTTTATGACATGCCCCAACTAAAATCTAGAAACTGTGAATTAATGTGTATGTCATGCTTCTATGACATGCCCCTAATGGTATGCCCCCCACCTTTCTAGTCAAGGGAAATAGAATATTTTAGTTAACTTTCATCAAAAAGATAAGGTAGTTGTATAATTATGTATGAATCAATTAAATTATAGGGATAACATGTATAAATATAGATATCATTGAAACTCACAATATGTGATCACATAAAACCCTAAGATGTATGATATAGATCATGGAAACATCTACTAACAATACACACTCAACAAATGATCAAGCACACACACAAGAGCACTCAATGTAATTAAAAATTAAGGTCCAAGGAAAAACCATACAAGGGGCATGTTTAAATTCTACAAAATCAAATATTTGACATATTTTAATGCTAAACCAACATAACATGATGTATTCAATTTTCCAATCAACATACAATGGCATAATGGCCAACAAGGAAATTATTCAAATGTTCCACAAGTAAGAAAATATCAAGCAATGGAATACACTCAAGGAAGTGAAAAATAGATGAATAATAAGAAACTAACATAAACACATCATACTAGTCACTATATCAATTATGATCAAAGAAGCATATTTCCCCAACATACTATATAATGGAGGTAGAGGAGAGGTCAGACATTTGTAAGTTCATATATCATGTTTCTAGGTATGTTTATATCATACTCGAACATGGATGAAAGATATGTGTATATATAAATGAAATTATATGCTATCTACTAACATAAAAAAATTATATAAATGTCAAAGAGCTAATAAAACATGCAAATGTTGAATATTTTCATAATTTATAATTTTTTTGATTTTTTGGAATATTTGATAAGAAAAGGCTAGCCTATTATCCCATCTAAGTTTTGCTCATAAGTAGCCACAAACTCATAACATGGTACATCAAATTGGTGGTACCTCCAAAGAGCATGCATAGGTGTCATGTATGGATATTCAGAATCTATAGTACTTTGAGTATGTATAATAGGAATCTATGGCCATAAGAAATAATGGGAGTAGGGGTTCATGAAAACCATTATTTATTTCTATGTGGTTTATTTTGAGTAGCAATAATTGGCACATTTTGAATTGTTTTAGGATTTTTTGAAAATGCAAAATCTATCAAATGATCTCAAAATGCAGATGAGAATCTATAAGGAGTGGTATATGAATAACATATCCTGAATGAGATGTGTCATACGTGTGCATAGTATAATAAAAAAAGTGTATCATTCTCTTTTGGTAATTTTGTAATTGGTATCTTTGGTTTGTATTTATTTGTATTTGGTTTCACATCTATTGGTGATGGATTCAAATTATATGTACAAGGTATAATATGTATGTATTTTTTTTGGTAAGTCATCGAGCGAATCATAACATAATTTTTTGAACTATTCATCTTAATATTTTTTACCATCTATATGAGCAATGGGAGTATAAAGGTTTGGATATGAGGAAGGGCTTAAATTTTACCCATTTATAACAACATTTGTAACTTTATATTTGTCAATTATCTCTTTATTTTTTACGTCTTTTATTATAAATCCCAATTTAAACATTTGATGTGCACAATTTTATTTTTGTAACATTACCTTTTGTACCCATTCTTCTTCCAAGTTTTTATTTTCTTGTTTCGTTTGTGCATCTTCCTTAGATATTTTTCCATTTGTAGGTTATTATTATTTCACACTAACATAGTGAATATGCATATTTGAATTATTTTCATTAATACTACTAATATATCCCAAGCCTTGATGATCATTATGATTAGTTGTGAAGATAGGATGAGTGATGTCTCGTGTATGTTTTCCCAATCTTTGACCATGATAACCAAATTGGTGTAGATATTTTTTTGTCTAAAACTATATTGTTTTTAAATATGAGTATCATTTTTGAAAGGGATATTTTTATCCTTTTCATTGTCTAATTTTGCCTCTTAGAATTATTTTTGTTCTAAATTTTCCTTTGGTAACCATATTTGCCATTTTTGAACTTGTGTTTTAGGAGAGGTACTCATAATGCAAGTGTGTTTTTTATTTGATTTATCAATGATAGGGTCATGACTATCTTTGAGACTTTTTATTTTTTTTATTTAATGAAAAACAACAATATGTATGAGGCCCATGTATTCTATGATATTCACAATAGTATTTTAATTTCCTTATAGGATGTAGAGGAGGTAGTTGAAGCACTTTATTTCACAATGTTTCTCTTAGGATTTCACTTGGAATCTTAGTATCCTTTGTTATAATATTTAAATAACTTATTTTATATGTAATTTGTTGTATCTTTTCATTTGGATATGAAACCTTGATGGGTATAACATTGTTTGATGAAGATGCAAAAACATGATTAACATTATCATATGTTTGATTATGTAGGTATGCAATTTAATTTTCAAATAATGTGTTCTTTGAACTAAAATTATTTTTCACCTCTTAGATGAAGTTTATCATAGTGATTATTTGATATTTTAAGTCTTCACAAGAAAAAACCCTAGGAATGTCAGATTGAGTATGCATATACACACCATCAATAGGATATGTGGGAGTTAGAGGGGTATGAGGAAGGATATATTAATCACCTTAATTTGAAACCATAGGATGTATGATCAAGAAATGATTAATGGGCACTCGTACCCATCTTTGGGAATGTTTCATTTTATTATATTACATTCTATATATTTATTATATTATATCAATCACTCTATTATATTTTGGAAGAAAAGTAATGATTACTGAGAAGAGTGCCAATGATTATTGAAAATAAAAAAATGAGAGACACATAAAACATTCACTCAATGTGGAGTGAACATATTGTACCCTAGATTTTACATGCATCTATATAAATAAGGGAATTCCTATATTGATTTAGATTCAAATTTATATTTAAAGGAGGGTGGTGGAGGTAAAATAGGTGAGATCCAAGATAGTGAAAAAGCTATACCATTAGTGTCCTCAATATCAATCAACATGATATATATTCATGTTATATAAATAGTGTTTTTGGTACACTATCTCAATAAAAAATTGGATGAATGTACCCATACGACAATGGAGAATGTCTGCATGTGCTTGTGCATAAATTTTGTTGATCACAAATGGATATAGTTTTTATAGATTAATTTTGGCATATAATCCCTATAATAAGAATTAAAAATAACATAAAGGGGTGATTATATACTCATAGGTCACCAATGTGACCCAATATTCCATAGTCATACCACTTTGGCTTGATTTCAAAGAAAAATTATGTGAACATATATGTGCCCCAAATCATCTACAATTTTCTAAGTCATAAGTGCATATGGTGTTTTTATATAGATTTTGGTATATGAGGGACTTGATTACAAGTTAAATCAATATAAAATGGTTTCTTGGTGTGTGTAGGTCATTAGTGCAACCTATGTTACCCCAATCACAACACTTTGGATTGAATTCAAAGTGAATATATTTAATTGTGCATACATGTTTTAGAGCATGTTCACATTTCCATGATATCAAGTGGATGTGGTGTTGTTGTGTCAATTTTGGCATAAAATGGATCTAATCATAAGTAATATCAACATAAATTGTTGTTTGGATGTGTAAAGATCATAATATGACTTATGTTTCCATAATAAAATATTTATCCCTAAATTAGAGAGAAATGGGGTGATTATAAAACAAAATACCTAAAATCATTTGCATTTACCTTATTCACAAATATATATGGTGTTTTATGTATTTTTTTATCCTATAAGGGACCTAATCTCAAGTAAAATTATCATATATGGGTCGTTGGGTGTGCATGGGTCACCAATGTGACTTATGTTTTCACATGATCAACATTTTGGCATGAATTAAAATTAAATTTGGGTGACCATGGACAAATGTGGATAAAATTGTCCCAATTTACCATGGTCATAAATGATTATGGTGGTGTTGTGTTGTTTTTGGCCTATAAGGGGCCTTATCTTAAGTGAAATAGACATAAAGGAGAGATTGGGTATGATTTGGTTTACAAACTTTAATTTTTAAAAATCCACAACTCCTAAAAATACCAAAAAGCAATCTAAAAGGTGCCAAAACCTTTAAAATGTCTATATTTTTACACAAAATGGAAACCAATTTCAAAATTTATGCCTTCAAATCCCTATTTTCAATATTGAAAATCTTGAAAATAACTAAGTACTGAAGAAATTATAAGTCATGTAGTTGTGATACCAATTCTATAAGATGCAAAGTAACCATAATTTATTATATTTACTAAAATAAATTTATATCATAATGAATAAGAATTTAAATATTCCTTATATTTATCATTTATTCTAGTAGTAAACAACCCCCCTCACACCTTTCAATTGCTCGCATTTTACTCTATAAAGTTTTTTGATCAAATACTATATGGACTACGTGCATGTTATATCACCTTCATGATTTTGTTTTGTATAGCATAAATAACATGTATAGTTGAAAAATATTCAAATTTACATATTTTTAGGAATATGCACACATTATAGGCTTGGTAATGAACCTGAATACTATCAAGACAGATTAAAAATCCAATAGGCCAAGATTTTGAACAATAGCCAATAGTGATTCATATTAAATGATTCAAATAATTACAAACCATGCATAAATAATCTTCAACTCAGAATTAGAGTTGAAATGCAAAATTTAGAACTCTAAAAAATAAATAAAACTTTACCTATTATTTTTAGCAGTTGTTATTTTTAGTAAGTTTCGCATGTAAGCTTGTGCAACTCTAAAACTCTTTAAAATTAAACTAAATTATAAAACTAATCTATCAAATGAATTTCAAAAAAATTTAAAGTCTAATTACAAAAATAGATAATTTTTAAATCTATAAAAATACCAAAAATAAAATTAAATTGCAACTTTGAACCCTCGTATGGTCATGTTTGGCCTCTAAAAAATATCAAAAAGGTTCCATAACTATAAGGGTAGATTATGGTGCATTGAAAATTTTGAGCTAGTTATTTTGGTGTGAATATGGGCTCAAATGGAGCTATGGATCACAAGGTATGGCCTCCAAAATTTCACCCTTTTTATGCATAATTCTTCTCTGATTAAAAACAAGTCAGTCCTTGCGAGTTACTCTAATTGTATTACTTTTATGTGTTCTTATCAATCTTATTCAGCTCCCATTATGTAATCCAAGTGTTATCTTCTTATTTTATTCATTCTAACTATAGTAAATACCTATCATAACTTCCTTGTTTGGTGTTTATTGTCTTCTTCTACAAAACTGTACTATCTTTTTCTTCTTATTTGGCACCTGTTGCTTACAATCTACTTATTCATATTCTTAACCTTCACCATCTTCTTCATGGAAATTGTATAAATTTGAAATATTAAATACTAGAGAGATATCAAAATTTTATGGTAAACTCATCTCATAAGCATTGTCATTGATTTTCTTCACTATTATGCATGGTCTAATTTTATTGTACTTCAACTTATTATATGTGCCTTTCAAAAATATTTGTTTCCTCAAGTAAACCATCATTAAATATTCTTCTTCAAATATTTTTGAACTTTTTCTGATATTTGCTATTGCTTTATACTTTTCATTACTTTCCCACAATTTTTTTCTTACCTCTTCTTGTAACTGTTGTATATGTTTTGAAAATGCTTCTACATCGTTACTTACTCACTCTATAATTGGTAAATATAACAAATCTAAAACACTCATAAGATTTATCTCATAAACAATCTAAAATTATTATTTGTCTGTTGATCTATTCATTGAAATATTTTATGCAAACTCAACTTGTGGTAAATCCAAGTCCCATTGTTTGGGATTCTCTCCAACTATGCATCTCAACAAATTTTGGAAGCTCTTCTTTACAACTTCTATCTATCTATTTATTTGAGGATGGTATGCACTACTAAATTGTAGATTAGTCCCCATATTCCTTCATAAATTCCTCCAAAAATGACTTAGAAATTTTATGTCCCTATCTAATGTATTAGTTTTTGGAACACCATGCAATCTCGCAATATCCTTAAAAAATAGTTCTATAACTATAGTGGCATCATTGGTTTTCTTCCACATAATAAAATAAACCATATTAGAAAATATATCTACAAGAAAAAATTCAATCATTACCTCTCTATGTGTTTGGTAATCCCAACATAAAATCCATACTCAAATCAGTCTATGGTCCTCTTGAAATTGGTAATGGAATGTACATCCATGTATTTTATACATGTCCTTTTTTCACTTGACATATGTTGTATCTTGCAACATATCTTGTCACATCTCTCTTCATCCTTAGACAAAAATACTTTTCCTCTACCAAAGATATTATCTTTGTCTTAACAAAATATCCATCCAAATCACCATTGTGTAGTTCACTTATTATATTCTCTTATAGACCCAATTGGAATACATAATTGTTTCCCTTTGCAAAGATAACCATTTTGCATAATATATTGTTTATACACATTACTTGTATCACTTGTCAATGAATTTATACATTGCTCAACTATCTTACTAAATTATGGATCAGTATCATATAATTATTTTAATAAATTTATTATCAAAGGTTCTTGAAGCATCAAAACATGCTAAGGATGAGGATAATTAAGTTTTACTCAGATGTGCAGGATAGTGCAAATAATTCATAGTTAGCAGGAAAAATATAAGCATAATAGAGTTGAATTATCATTTATTAGATAGGAATTAGGAACACTCAGAAATTCATTAATATTTATAGAGCATTTGAATTAAATTAGATAGAAATAATCCAAACATTTATCGTGAAAGAACATGCAAGGAAAAAAAATAAGAAATACGAGTAACCATATCCAAATAGTCTACATTGATATTAACAAAGGTTGAACTCTCTTGTTCATACAAGAATACATATATATCATCATTTATAGTCTCTAATTATTCACATTCTTCTCATACTTGGTGAAAAAAGAGGAGTCTATTCATCTTATAATCTATTACAAGTCATGGAGGATAGGATAAAATATACATATAGCTAATAACTGAATACATAATGCATGAATATCAGAAGAATACCCTACATAGCTATACTAGCCAATTTATTCTCTCAACACTTTCACATACTTAAAATGTTATCTCATCCTAAGACAATGTCACAGGATGATATGAATGTGCACACAAGGTAGAATCTAAAGAAATGGTTAGACCAGTAAGATTCACAGTAATCACTCAAGGCACCATTTCTAGTTTTCACCTCTTGTACACTACTTAGCCACCTTTTCAGGTTTTCAACTAATTAATGTAGCAACCTACCACCCTTTCAGGTTTCGAATAGGCTAGTGTAACCAAGTGGTCACCATTTATAGGTTTTCACCCAACCTGGCCCTAATTATTTTACTAATCATACCTAATATAGTTTTTTTAAAATTTATGCCTTTTAAAATAATTATCTAGATTGAGGTGGCATTGATGTGGATGATGAATGGCTAGCATGATCCATGGCCCCAAACTATGTAGCCTTGCATTATACAATGACTTGATAGAGCTTGGATGATGGATTGCAAACTGGAAGAATAACCTCACTATAGAATTGAGATAGGTCGATCTTGTATGTATGCCAATTGATCATCACTTCCTAGACCATGCACAATAGGATGCACAATGGTGTGTGATAGTCAATGACATTTTTTAGGTATGAGTCATCAGTGATGTTTTTGGATACCTTAGTATTGTTGACCCTCATTTGTATTTATCCACTTAACTACTCTAGCTTGTCTATATGGCCTTGGGCCTAGAGACCTAAGAATGAACTATGTAAAATCTCACTCTTCTAGTTGAGAAGTTTATCGCACACATTATCTAGAGCATTAAGTAGGTCCTAAAGACCTCTACCATTCTCATCTATATAGGTGGTGTGGCTTCCCATGGTTGTATTGGTAGTTTCAACTATAGTAAAACCTACATTGAAATTGGTTAGAGAGTCATCGAGGTGTTGTTTCTAGTTCAGTAGACTTTATGTAACCTAATGTGCTTGGAGTGCTATGATTTTTAACATGATATGGTAATCATATAGTAAGGTTATCAATTTGGATGCCTAAGTCTTCATGTTATAGCATAGTATACCTACTACACAAAGTTGATGGGCTATGCACTAGTCCTTAGTGAGCTTAGAGACCAACATCTTGAGCCTGCATTGGTCAAACATAACTTGGTCCCTGATTGCTTGAGTGACCAACTCTAGGCAAGTGTCTTGAATCATATTTTAAACTTCATGAATGTGAACCTTCAACTTCACATCCTCTAACTTAGATTAATCCCATTCTAGATCCAAGGAGGTGGCCTTTTGTGCAATTGATTCTTGAAAATTTGTTGCACCCTCCAATTATTTATTTAGTGAAAGCCTAAAAACATCCAAAGAAGCCTCTTGGTTTATTAGGAATGCAACTAATGTAATTATAGAAGCTATAGGGTCTGGTCATGGTATTTTTTTTAAGTGGGCATGATAAAGTGGTATACCAATAACCAACTATTGGGATGTCCTAGAGCTAGACACCTCCCAATGCTAGTTACAAAATCTAAGGACCTATCGGAGTGGCAACTCTAGTTTTTTCCTATGTTGACTACTTTATTTGTGCTTGAGGCTGTTATGGTGCCTATTGATACTATGCTAAGGCCTCTACTGCTATCTTGATTTACTACATAAAATCTTCAACCTACTTTTATTTTGCTTCCTCTTCCTCCTTTTTCTTCTTTAGTTCTTTTTGTGTAGCTTATAAATTTTCTTGTTCTACCTGGGCCTTTAATTTATTCACCCATTCTTCTTCTGACTCTTTCTTATTATATTATACTAGGGTTATAGCCTTGGATTGATTTTATATAACCCAAACCTATAATTTTCCTTGTGCTTGATCTTGAGATTATGCCTATGCCTATAATTGTTATTAACATAGGGCTTCATCTACTTCCTCTTATTTATTTATAGCTTCTATGGCCTGTTGTGCTTGGGCCATTGTGTCCTATTTTATTTTCTCTTCTTCCTCTACCTTCACTTTGGTAGTGATCTCAAATTCATTTTAATTCACCTCTTATTCCTCTTCTACCTTCTAGGTTGTGTTAGCCAGTTCCTGAGCCTTCTTGGCCACATACATGGCCTTTTGTTTATCAAATTCTATGTCTTTAGCCTTTTTTGCAGCCTCAACTTCTTTAGCTTGTTGAGTGGCTTGTTGTTTCTACACTTGTTCTTTTTATCACTTCTTCTCTTGCTTTTGCACTCATCATTATGTTGTATGAGTTGTTTATTCCCTTAAGGCTTGTTGTTATTATTCTATGGGTTGCTCTAGTGTGATCTCTTTAACCTCTTTCACCTGGGGTGATGGTAGTGAATCACTTAATCACACTTGTAAGTTGGAAACCTTTTCCTTCCTCTTCTTGAGCATGACTAGTCTATGTTTTAGTGGTAGTGCAGTAGAGGTAAAGGTAGGTTGTGATTCCTATGTAGTGGTTGGTAATGAAAAATTATGTTCTCCAAGTGTAGGGGAGACCCTATCCTCCTGCCTTGTTTGAGGTTTATGCATGAGTGATTTGGGTGGGATCTCTGAAAGGGCTAAAAATATGTCTTCAGTTTCAAATGTAGGAGTAGGTTGAGGCTAGAATAAGTCAATCCTCCTCTACAATTACTTCACTTATTCCTAGATGGTATCAACAATAATGGAAGATGGGAAAGATTGAAGGCCCACCCATATTTTTTGGGGAACCTACTTTTTCACTTAAACTATATGTACAACCTTCCAAAATAAAAATTATTTATCCTCCTCCCTCTCTTATAAATCCCTAGCCATGTCTATCATCATGCCCTGGTAGACTTTTTTCTCATATGTACCCATCTAGAAAAGGTTGCACAAGCTCATGATCTAAGGCATCTTCAAATAATCCATTCAGGTTGTAGTGTTACATTTCTTACACTTCAAGGAAGGTGTTACCAAATTATGTTATGTAGGAAGCTCACACTTTTCCTTATACTATTACGAGCTGGTAGCTTCCTCTCTTTTTTGTGTTATATGGATAATTCCACAAGGTGGTATGGCTTGAAGTGGAGTCACACGCTTAGCTACAAAAGCTTTTTATCTAGTTATTTCAAACTATGTAATGCCCATTATGTCAAAGAATGGGAGTGGTGCCAATGGTGATCATGACAACTCATTAATGTTGATGAACACTCCCTTTGGTAACAAAGTGACAACTACGTGCTGGCCTAAATATTTCATGATGTCTGGTGGCACCTAGGGAATTATTGCAATCAACTTCAAACATTCTTCCCACCAAACTTTAAAATTTCCCTCATGTGCTAGGGCTCCACATTTCTATATCCAAATGAGATTATGAAATTGATAAATTGGAAAATAATGTATATCAGGGTGCACTTCTCCCTCTGGGGACTTCCATTATGTGAGGTACAGTAGGAAGATGAGGAACTTGTATTTAAACATCTACCTTAGAGAGGTGTGATAATTCTTGATGTTAGTGCATAAATCCTAGATGAAGTAATTTGGCTAATTTAATTTTTTATTTCTATGGATCATTTTGTGGTCAATGTCCATGACCCCTTTTGGTATTAGCTTGACAGACTTGGTCATATTCCAAAATCTCCTGGTGATACACTAAACTAAGATGCGTACTAGTTCATCTAGGATTTCATCAATTGGAATCCCTCTATTACTCTGCACATATAATTCATAGACTTTTTGTAGAATGGGGGGCATTATCATCTTGAATAGAGATAAGGAATCTCCATGCATAGGCATACCCAAATCTTGGGCCATGGCTTCTATGGTGATTACAATGGTGACATCTATGCTGAGATAGATGTTATAATCATTGTAGTAGCTAAAAACTACTTGTATGATCTTCCCTAGGTTACCAAAGGTAGGCATTCATAGCAAACACTCAACATCTATGTTTTGGAATCGGTGATAACTATGAGAGCAAGTGGTTTCACAACATCAATAGGGTCTAGATGAAACAATTTTTTTTCTTCTTCTCAGAGGTAATTGAATGGTTTAGTTTAATTGAACTTGGTTTGTATGAGTGCCATGGAGACACCCATTTAATATTTTTGAGCCTTTGTCAAACCCCTAACGAGCCATGAAGTATCCATATCTACTTGAAGTGATTAACTTAGAATTTTATCTACTCTCTACACAAGAACACTAGCTCATCTCTTTGTAATTTATAGATCATGAAAAATGTACACAAAGATGAAATACTAATTGGGGTCTTTGAATTTATCCTTTATATATTTGGTACCTCTTGGATTCCACATGAATGTTGTGCTTATCTACACACTCATCATGAATGCAATGGTGGATGAGGCAAATTTTGTATTTGATCTAGCAATTAAGGTAGTTAGTCATTGGTACATGTGTAGAGTTATGTCATTATGCTCTTTGGTGTCCATACGGGGGTATGAATAGATGATGTTAATGGGCTACTTATTTTTTTAATATTTACATCAATCAAACCTTGGATCTAACATTTAATTTTTTGTGGATGACTATTATACGGTGGAGATCTTGTTGATGGGACATTTTCATACCCTTCCTAGACTTAATTTATTTCATTTGCTCCTTTTTGACATCCACAATGGTACACATGGATCCTCCTATGCATGAATGATCCACGCTATGCTTGATATCTTGGTTTTTTATTTCTAGTGAGTAGATTTATATAAACACACATAGATATAAAATAAACACATAAAAAACATGTGAAATTATGAAATCCTAATATACTTAGTGATACTCAACACCCACTCACTTAGAAAAATGAGATTCATTTGACTATTGGAAATAAGGTTTAAGCCTATAGCCATTTACTTGCCCTAAAAAAATAGTTCCTTGAATATATCTTAAAACCATAGTTCCCTGATGCATTAGTTCATGTATAATATAGGGACCTTTCCATAAAATTTGTAACTTGCTCATAAATCCTCAGAAAAAAATGTCATATAGTAAGACTGGTTGATCTTTATGAAATTATTTCTAGTGAAAATTCCTATCATTCCATGTTTTTTGGCTCTACTTATGAACTTACTACATTCATGTTTCTCTACGTCTATACTCATCCATCCTATTCAATTCAAGAAGTTTTTTGGTTACAGAGTCATGATCCCCTAGTTGCATGACCATGGAAATACACAAATTGGGTACTAAGTATTCCATTGGCATAACTAATTCAAGTCCATATACCAACTATAAAGGTTTAAAACATGTGGTTCTCTTGTAATGCATGTGATATGCCCATAGAATCATAGGAATTCAATCTTCCCAGTCATCCTATTTAATATCATAGATCTTTGTCAGCATTTTATCTAGTACTTTGTTGGAAGCTTCAGCTTGGCCATTGGCTTGAGGATGGTATGTAATGATTTTGTGATGAGAAATCATAAATTAATAATTCAGAGCCTTGATTGTGTTATTAATAAATTATGTTCCTCGATCGATAATAATCTTTATGGGGCATCTGAACCTTGTAATAATGTTTTCATAAAGAAACTTCATTGTATCCTTGACACCACAACTAGGTGTCATTGTAGCTTCAACCCACTTAATAAAATAGTCAGTCAAAGCTATGATATACCTTGCTTTACTACATTTTCTTAGTGGATTGATCGGTCTGACAAAACAAATGGGCCATTGTTCAAAAGTTTACTTGGATAACAGAGGTTGAAAATGAATTTCATCTTTTTATAGCATTTTACCCATGTGTTGGTAGACATTGTAGTGTTGTGCTACTCTGTGTGAATCTTGAAAGAAATTTGGCCACCATAACCTACTCTATAATAGATTTTTTGTAGTAACTTATCCCGTAAAATATCCTCTTATGACTCCTTGATGTGCCTCATACAAAATTTGAGGTTGTTCATGTTCTAGAATAACCCTACATAGAAATTCATCCTTTACCAAGTGATACAAAATCCCATTTATGATGGTTTATGGTAGAGTTATAGTAACAACCTGCTTCTTATCACATTCTTGATAGTGCATATGAAAGACTCATTATTTTATGAAGTTGCAAATTGATTTGAAATTTATAGGAATCATAGAATTGCAAAAGAGGTGAGCATCATGAGAGTCTTCTTGTAATTCTTCTAGTTCTTCATAATTAGGAATGCGGATAAGATGATCTAGTCCCACGTTATCTCTACCTAGATTTACATTAATGCGGAATTGGAAATCTTAAAATAACATCAACCATTGACAAATTCATCCTCATAACATTGGATTATTGATAATTTATCATATGGAATTTATTATCAATGAAGACTTTGAATGATTTCATAAGTAGATAATGTCAAAAAATTTAGAGTGCAAACATGATAGCCAATGTTTTTCATTTAATGGTTGTGCAGTTCTTCTCTACGTTAAATAATTTTTGATTGGAAAAATTACTAGGTTGGTCGAGTTTACCATCTATTGGATGTGTAATAAAAACACCAACTATGATACCCAAATCATTCACATACACGTGAAAGGGATTGCTCAAGTCTAGAAAGATGAGGATGGCCATAATAACCAATAACTTTTTTATCTTGATGAATATTAATTGGCACTCTGAAGTCCAAACAAACTTTATATTTTTGTGAATTAAGGATTCCAATGGAGATGAAATAATTACATAGCCTTTGATAAACTTGCGATAATACCCTAAATGGCCCATAAAATGTCACACTTTGATGGAACTAATGAGTGGAGTCATACTCAAGATTACTACAATTTTTGCTTGATCTACCATAATGCCTTCACTACATACTACATGTCCTAAAAAAACACCAAAGGGTGTAAAGAATAGAAATTTATTTAAATTTAATGCAATAAAAAAAGATGGACATCATTCTAACATCAAGTGTAGCTTAGACAAATGTTATTTAAACAAGGAAAATATTGCCTAATCATCAAGATAGACTTCTAGGAAATCATGAATAAAGTCTTTGAATATAGTCACCACTGCATGAAATAACACCACAAGTGTGTTCTTAAGGTCGAAAGGCATGACCTTATACATAAAATATCTCCATTATGTGGTAAAATTCATTTTGGCTCTATCTTATTATATGATGGGTATTTGATGATAGCTGCTAAAGCCATCTGTGAAAGAGTAGACTTAATGTCATATGACAGATTTCAAAACTTCATATGTGAATGGAATTGGGAATGGATCATTTACATAGGCATCATTTAGAATGTGATAGTCCCAACATAATCATATTTACCCTATCTTATTTATATGAACTACCATAGGGATTACCCAATTTTCCTTTTCTACTAGATAAATTATTCCTGCATCTTGCATTCTATTAAGTTCAACCTTCGCATTCAGCTTCATGTTTGTATTTAGCTTGCATGGCCATTTGTTTATAGGATGTGCACACTAATTTAGTTAAATATTAATATTGACTAGAGATGGATCAAATCCTTAGACCTCTAATAATTTAGTGGGAGAGACATCTTGATAATCCCTCAGAAGTTGCATTGCTTCAAAAATTTCAGCTTCTATCTAATAATCACCTATATTTGCCAATTTTGGAACTTCCTTAGTTATGATTTTTATTGCATGTTTTATAATGGGATACTAGTAAATATTGTGATTTTATTCATCAAAATATTCCTGTATCCTTTTTTTCCCTTCCTATTATGGCATTTGTATGTTGTGCAACTTGTCTTCTTCAATATGTTTTGCATCGAGGTCCTTTAGGGGTTTTGTTGGCTGTTCAACTATAAATAAATTAGTGAAATCGAGATCACCATTAGAATCATAATCCTTAATATATTATTCTTCATCTTGTATTTAGTGGCATGGTTACGTAAGAGATTATTCTTATTTCTTGATAGCTTTATATCTTGGTAATCCTAACTTTAAGATCAAAAGTTGCATTCTTCTACATAATGGATTATGTCATGGTGTTTAAGTCTTCTACGTACCCATGGCATATGAATTATTTTATTTTTTGAAGTGAAATATGAAATAGAGGGTATTAATATTTAAAATCAAATGTTTTAGTGAAATCACTTTGGACTTGCACCCAATGCTTTGTTCCCTTCTGTACTCTTGATGCATATACCATGTTGATGGTAATGAAACAAGTGTATAATGGAAAATGTGAACCCAATACTTTGGTGAAAATGTGTTCCTCAGTCAAGAATTCAACACATTTATGAATATGAATTTCAGGAAAATCACCTTCTTGAAATAAATGCTAATTACTTTGAATGAACTATGGTAACTATAACCTATTGACCATAAACTCGTAGACATCATCCCATTCAAGCTGATGATTTTGATGAATTACCCACCATGTCACAACAACTCCCTTTAGATCATAATTTATAGAATTGGCCCATTGGATTATGGTAGGTATATGAAATTGTAAATGTAGAATGAAGTCATTAATATCCTTAGTTCCATTATACACATGAATTTGTCACTTGTGCACAAAGATCATTCTCATCAGTTTAAGTTCATGATCACCTCAGACCTAGTTGAGTAGATGTGTGTCTGAGTCTCCACTAATGGATGAAGCTATTTCTTAGGGAAAAGTAACTTATTTGGTCATCTCTATATATTCTTTCATATGATCATCATCTTGATAGAGGAAGTCAATTTTTGATCGAGTAGGGGATTTTTCAAACATAGATGCACAATCTTATATAACAAATTGGGTTACGAACGGTTACATAACTACTAGTTTGGACCTTTTTTATTCTGATAGATTTATATATTAAGTGAGAAATGATTATAACTAAGGTTTAGTATGCTCATAAAGCAAGTTACACTCAGCTTCATGTAGGGATTTTGGATTTTCCTAAAATTTTACCTTCATCAAGCTGGTTTCTTACACAACGTATGGAAAATTTAGTTCAACTAGAATTATATAAGGTTTATGTGATCTATTTAGAGGAATTAAAAAAACCTTATCTCCTTGTTGTGCCTCTAATTGATTATACATCATGTTGATAGTCATATGGCCATCATATACCCATTTCTTACCGATAAATGTAGTGTAATGTGTTGTTGTTATCTTCATGTCAATGACTTCAAATTAACCTCGTAGGTTCAATTCTAAAAATTTAATCTCAACACTTCTAATCTTATAATAATATTAATCCTTCCATAATCATCTAATCTCAAAGTTACTGCACTATAATTTAGAACTGGTCATCTAATAGCTTCCCATGTAGACCTAGGAATCATGTTGACTGTGCTACCAAAATCAAAGACAACATTTGGAATCTCATACCCTACAACCTCAATTTCAATTCATGCATCTACATCCTAGGGTTTCTTTATTTTGACATAAAAAACTAGATTTTATATCTTCTATTGTCCTCATTTCACACACTTTAGTAAATTATGTAATAATTTTGTGATGTTCTATGAGATGTCTTCATTGTGTAGTGTGCTTAAAAGTTTTAAAAGATCTATCAGAATAGTTATAAATCCATCCTAATGCATAATGCACATGATATGGCCATACATTTGCACATATATTGATGCAACATCTCCTTCAGTGGTGTCTTGATGTTTGATGTTTTTAAACATATATGTAATTTCATACATGAGCCCTTTTTATATAGCTAGGTCTGGGTATTTATCCTATTTTGATCTTTAGTTTTCCTAATCTTGAGGCAGTTCAAGTAGAGGCAAACCCTTTTTGCATGATGTTATTTCATGATAGTGTTTAGGAATGAATTTTCCTTAGGCTACACACTTACCATATTCACATCCTAGATGACTTTGTCCTTTTTTTGCTTCTTCAAGACAAACCAATCTTCTATGTTGTGTTGTTAAGAGATTCTTTAGTATGCATAATAAGGCTATCTTTGAGGATTTATAGGATAATTTAGTTGTACATGATTGTAATCTCTACATAAGTAGCATTGTATAGGAGGTCATTGATAGTTATTCCCTCTACAACCTTGTTAACCTCCTTTGTATCCACCCCTATCTCATCCTTTATTAGACTGATATCCTCATTTATGCCCTCATTATTGTTATACATTGTTCCAATGCAAGTGATACTAGTTATTATCTCTAATTTTGAATTGTTATTATCTAGTTAGTGGGGTCCAACACATTTTTTGTTGTTTCACATGTCTGAGCTCTAGGGTGATGCATACTGGTACTATGGAGATGGTGATGTCCAACTCGATGAATGAGGGGTCAAACTTGCCAGACCTTGAGGTTGGTATTTTAACAAACTAGGAATCCATTGTGGACCTATTTGGGTCACACAACCTTTATCAATCTTGGGGGTTAGAATCATCTACTTTGTTGAGTACATGTGTTTCTCATTAATGGTGAATACATTTTTGGTGATACCTTCTTTGAGATCCTACAAAGCCATACATTTCCTTCCATCATGATTGTTTGACCTAAAAAATGGCAATAAAGATTATTTATATTCTTGACATATTATTATAGAACATGGCACTACATTTTTTCATTCTCCACTACTTGATATATTTCATAGAATTATGTCTTGATCTTATGAAAATCATTCTTGTGATGTCCTTCATTTTTGCACTCGATAAACCATAGATTCAATTTAGGTTTATCTGCCTCATGGTATTGCTTAATTATCTTCATAAAAGCCTATAATGTTTTCTCAATCTTAGAATTGGAAATACGAGCTTCACCATAGTAATCAATTTTTTGTATGCACAAGGTAACAACTCTAGTATATGCTTTTGTAGCATATTAAGTATGCATAGTGGAAAACCTAATTTTGGAGTGCAGTCCTTCAACTAACCACATAACTTTGTCTTTGTATATTAAGGAAAATTCTACCTTATTCATCACATTAAAGAATCTACGATCATAGTCACAGACCAATTCTCTAGATTTTTTGCCTTATCTCCTTCAGGTCTTGAATGGTCTAAATTGTACATTTATTTATCTTGAATTATAAAATAAGCCAATTATTAATGTCTTATAGATTTGATCATTTAACATCTCTTTGGTATTTGAACTCAAGTGCTCTTTTGACTATTTCTAATACTAACTCATACTTTTTAACAACATCATTAGTGATGCCCTTAGCTTGCCATCTCATCTCACAGGTTAGAATGTATTATTCAAGGTCTATAGATCCATAATATATTATTAAGTTTAAGAATCCTCCTAGATGACCCATTGTGTAAACTACTATTGATGGAATATACTATGTAGATATTGTAATAGGAAACTACATTCTAGGTGGTCCTACCTACATACTATTCTATGCATTAGGCAAGTCAATATGCACATTATGTTTTTTTACACTTATTTGTTTTTATTGGTTTCAAAAATCTTTATGGACTTCAAATCCTTTCTAATTGATCTTGTTTGAAGTTCAATACCCCAACACTGAACTTTTTCTAAAAATAGTACTTCCCAACTATTATCTTCCTATCTACCTGGTTGAAAATTTATACTATAGTATAAAAGATTGGGATATAAGGATGTGTTATCTTTCAATGAATGGTTCTTTCCTATGAATTTTTATTCTTCTATGTTTGAACCTATGATTAACCTATGGCTATGTTATATTTGTTTACATAATTCTTCTTCTTCTGACAATACCCATTCTTATAGCTGTGTACTAAATCTATCATCTATTTGCTCTACTTTTAAACTATTCTCACCTTTTTCTTTGAACATCTCATCTTCATCTCATTCTTCATCACTTTTATCTATGTACCAACATTCATCATATTATTTCTTCATCCTTCATCCTTCTCTATCATCTCGCTCATCTAGTCCTCTTACTCGTTCATAATCTAATATACTACCAATCTTACCTCTACTCATGACTACGTGGGTATTCTTTTATTTATTCTATTTATTTTGTTATCATAGTTCACATTTTGAATCTAGACTCTTCTTCTAAATATTCTTCCCTCATGTCTCCATTATAGATTTAAGTTAAAGCCTTACTTACTCATCTAACCATAAATCATTATCATGTACACACACACCCATATGCCCAATGTGACTACTACATATTGGTTAGAGTAGGCACCATGGCCTTATCCATAATTAACATCTTCACAAGGAGAGGTAGTCACTAAAAAAAAATTCTTCTAATTCCTTGAAAAAATAGGTCTTGCACAGGTTTGAATGATATATATCTTTGTACTATAAACTTGATGATGTATCTATATATGGTGGTAGTAACCCAATAGTCTATTACTCTCATCCAGTCAGTTTCTAGTTTATGCAACTAGTCTATCTTCTCCTTGGTCTAAATGATTTTTTTCATTCTAGGATTAAAGCAATAGTATTCCAATCTTGTCAACCAATTAGCTATAAATTTAGGTAATTTTCACCAAAAAATTTCATATATCTCTCCATATATGTGTACTTTGATTCAAAATATATTTTTAGATGTTCCCTAGTTTTCTTTAAACATGGTCCATTGTGTAGAGATCATCAAGAGCTTTATGGAAAATGTTAGAATGCAAAAAATGGACATCATATACTCCAATTATCATTGATCAAATTTTAGTCAAAATGTGGTCAAAGATGGTCAAAATAAAAATGGTCTTAAAATATTCCTAAATTAGTTTCATGGCTTATAACTCATCATAATATTTCTAATGCATTTTGAATGGACCAATTCTGAGTCTGTATGTGAAAGTTATGGCCAGCCAAAGTTGTGGTCAAACCCGATAAAAATGATGACATGGCAACATGGACCAATTAATTCTTGGCACATGGAAAAATTATCATGTTACATTTAGAGAAAATTTCAAAGTAATACATGGGCATTAAAACATGGATTATTTGATGCTATTTTTAATGTAATGTTTTATTAAAACATGTAAAGACCTTATATTGTAGTCCCATAATAAATGAGATAATTGTTAATCCCTTTAAAATATGTCTTGGGATAATTATGAATTTTATTTAAATCCCATTAAAATAGATCTTGTGATAATTATGTATATTATTAAATATGGGAAAGGATAATCATCCAATCCCACCTTTTATGGACCTATAAATCTATATAAAGGGTTTGGAGGGGTCATTTTAAATCATAATAAAAATTTGAAGAACAAAAAAGAGAAGTGTGAAGAAAAACACACAAGACTTGAGAATAATCAAGTAGAGCCAAGAGCTAGAGTTGAGAGTTAAAGCCAAGATCCAGAGCCAAGAGCTAGATCGAGATCTAATAGCTAGAGCTGGAGCTAAGAGCCAGAGCCAAGATCCAAAGCCAGAGATAGAGCCAAGAGACAGTAGCCAAATGAGCTAAGATCTAGAGCTAGAGTCAAGAGACAGTCATTAGCTTTCTAGCTAAGAAGTGGTTTCCTGATGAGCTTAGTGATAAAGACCAATCTCATCATTCAAAGGTGTAAAATGGAAAATAGGTTTCCTTGTCTAAGAAGAGTAACTTTTGTGCTCATTTTCATGTGAATGGGCATCGGGTTGAGCTATGTTGGAGACTTCATCCATCTCAAAACAATAAGATGAAGATGGAATATAGACCTATTTCAAAAGGTAAATAAATTTATTAATCCACCACTAGTTGATGATTCAACCCATGTATTTACTAAGGAAAAAAAACCATCTAAACATGAGAATCCATTAAAATTAGTTGTTAAGAAGTTCCCTAGTTTTATGTTTTGCATAGCTGGAATTGTAGATTAGCATGCAAATTTTTCAAAGCATCTTTGGAATTTTTGATGATGATGAAAAGAAGATTATCCAATTTTTTGTCTTTGAATATTTTTGGAGTAACCAGATGAGGAGAATCTTGTAATAGGTTTATCATGCTTGATTTTTCTCACATTTTAATTAACTTTATTATGAAGTTCATAGAAGTATATGTGGGTTGTTTGGGACATGTTCAATGTACCTAATTGATATTTACAATTGAAGTAGTTGTTATGAAATTGCACATGATCATAAAATATGTAGAATACAGTTCAAGACCCATACATGGGTATAATTTTATCTATATATGTACCAGGTGATATTTTTCAATTACAGGTAATTCACCATTTTGGGAATACAACTAGTAGCATAGAAAAATTTTACTATCCCCATGCCATACAAGATAGATTATTTATTAACAGATCACTGAATTAGTTTAGCATTTGTTTCTTTGACATTGAGATGTCTTTTTCAAACTAATCATTTTGTGTGATGTTGTGCTTACAATGAATTGATGATTTTCCATAGGAAAGGAATGGCATAGCTTACCCATGTCAGAATAGGAATTTTAGAGACCACAGAGTCCACTGCAAAGATTTCTATGAGGCATTGTAAAGAACCAAATCTAGTACCAAGAAAATAAATGTTTCAGCTTTTGGTGGAACAAAAGCCTTCTCAATGGGGAGATGGGATTTGAAAGATATTTTAAGTTATTACCTAGTTTTATTTAAACATGGTCCATTATGTAGATATCATCAAGAGATTTACAACAACTATTGGAATGTAAACAATGAACATCATATGCTTGAATTATCATTGGTCAAAGTTTGGTCAACATGTGGTCAAATCTAGTCAAAATGGAAAAATTGATGGTCTTGAAATATTTCTAAATCAGTTTCATGGTCTATAACTCATCATAATATTTCTAACTCATTTTAAACAAACCAATTCTAAGTTCATATGAGAAAATTATTGCCAATCAAAGTTATGGTCAAACCTGGTAAAAGTGATGACATGACAACATGGACCAATTAAATGCTAACACATAGACAAATTAGCATGGGACATGTGATTAAAATTTCAAAGTAAGACATGGGAATTAAAACATGGATTATTTGATGCTATTTTTAATGTAATGTTTTATTAAAACATGTAAAGGCCTTATATTGTAATCCCATGATAAATGGGATAATTATTAATCCATTTAAAATTGTTCTTGGGATAATTATGAATTTTATTTAAATATTATTAAAATAGGTCTTGGGATAATTATGAATATTATTACAATTAGGAAAGGATAATCATCCAAGCCCATCATTTATGTACTCATAAATCTATATAAAGGGTTTGATGTGGTCATTTAAAATCACAATCAAAGTGTGAAGAACACAAAAGAGAAGTGTGAAGAACAAAACACAAGACTTGATAATAATCAATCAAATCCAAGATCCAAAGCTGAGAGCTAGATCCAAGAGCCAGAGCCAAGATCTAGAGTCAGATCCAAGAGATAGAGATAAGATCTAGTGCTAGAGTCAAGAGACATTCATTAGAGCTAGTAGCCAAAGCCAAATCTAGTAGCCAGAGCCAAGAGCTGGAGAAAGGAGCTAGAACCAAGAGACAAGATCCAAATCCAAAGTCAAGATCTAGTATCTAGAGATAGTAGCCAAAGCCCAAGCTAAATCTAAGAGTCAAAGCTATAGCTAGTAGCAAGAGCCAAGAGCCAAAGCTAGTAGTCAAAGCCAGTAGCCAGATCTAGAGCTAGTAGCCAAAGCCAAAGCCAAAGCTAATAGCTAGATCCAGATCAAGTAGCTAGAGCAAGAGCCAGTTACCAAAGCTAGATCTAGTAGCATCAAAACATTTATTTATAGATCAAGAACCCCTAATAGGGATAAAGTGATGTATAAAGAAAATTTTCATCAATAATCGATCAGTTTCATATTTGAGCAGGACCTAGAGATGTAGCCCAGATTGGGTGAACTCCGTTATCAACACTAAATTTTTTTATCTCTATTTTTGCCCATATATTTTTATATTACTTTCCATTTCAATTATATTTTTTATTTTAATGGATTTATAATCAATATGATGGAAATTTTTGATATTTAAAGAATATCCATTGTTAAACAATTTTTAATAAGAGGGGTTTAATTATTATTTATGGATCATTCTTGAATAATTTCACTTATGGTAAAGCTAGTCCATTTAGATTCTTCTTCTATGAAATTTCATACTTTTTGGTCTAAACACGTCTTAATGTCTCTCTACCCTAGTAACCATCTTAACATAGTTTTCTCTAAAAGGAGTATTTCCATGTTCATTGCACCATTGTTAGTAGATATTCCTGAAGTATTAGAACATGTTAAGGATGAGGATAACTAAGTTTTACTCAATTGTGTAAGATAGTGTAGAGAATTCATATTCAGTAGGAAAAATAAAATCATAACATAGATGAATTATCATGAGTTAGACAGGAATTAGGAACACTCAATACTTCATTAATGTTTACAAATAATTTGAAGTAAACTAGATATAAATAAACCAAAAATAAAACATGAAAGCATTTGTAAAGAAAAAAATAAGAAATATAATAGGTAACCATAACCAAATAGTCTATATTAATCTCAAAAAATGTCAAACTCTCTTCTTCACACACACACACACACACACACACACACACACACACACACAGTCTCTAACTATTCACATTCTTCTCATACTTGGTGCCAAAATAATATTCTTCTCATATTCTAACCTATTACAAATCATGGAGGATATGATAAAATATACATATAACCAACAACTGATTACATAATGCATGAATATCAGAAGAATATCATGTGCATATTTACTATCTGATTTATTCTCCTAACAAAATTCAAATCCAACTACTTCACTCAACATAGTAGTTATAAACTCTACTCACTTGTATAAAGCATCAACTACCTGATTTTATTTTCTTTATTTATGATTTAAAACAAAAGTATAACCCTGCAAGAAAGACACCCACTTTTCATTCTTGATATTTAACTTATTTTGAGTGTTCACATACTTCAAATCCTCATGATAAATAAATAGGATAAACTACTTATGCACCAAGTAATGCCTCCAATGTCTTAATGTTTATACAATGGCATAAAATTCAACATCATACATAGAATAATTTTTTCTTACCTCATTAAATTTCTCACTAAAGTATGCTATTATCTTCCCTTCTTAACTCAACATGGAACCAATTCCCACAAATCAAGCATCACAAGTAACCTCAAACACTTCAATAAAATATAGTAATGCTAAAATAGGATTTTTTTAATAATTTTCTTCTTCAATAACTCAAAAAAATTTGTTGTTGCCCTTGTCCATGCAAATTGTTTTCCTCTCATACAATTTGTTATTGGTGTAACAACACTACTAAAATTATTAATAAACTTTCTATAAAAAGTTTCTAAATCATGAAAAATTCTTACCTCTATTATATTATTTGGGATAGGCTACTCAATAATTGCCTTTAATTTTTATTCAACCATGCTTACACCATCTACCAAAACTACAAATCCCAAAAATACCAAACTATTTTACATAAACTTTCACATATTCAAATTCACATATAGCTTCTATTTTATTAGCATTTCTAATACCATTCTCAAATATTTTAAGTGCTCTTATTTACTTTTAATGAATATTATATCTTTAAAAATAAACCACCACAAACTTACCACTATATTCTCGTAAAACTATGTTCATCAGCCTTACAAATGTATTAGGTGTATTAAATAATTTGAATGGCATCACCATCCACTCATATAAACCATCTCTAGTCTTGAATGTTGTTTTCCATTCATCTCTTTTATGAATTTGAATCTGAGAATAACCACTTCTTAAATCAATCTTGGTAAAATACTTTGCTCCTGTAAGAACATCCATCATATCGTCTAAATGAGGTATAGGAAACCTATACTTCATTATAATTTTATTGATTAATCTGATATCCACACACATCTTCTACTCTCCATCTTTCTTTAGAGTTAGCAATGTTGGTCTTGAAAATGGACTCATGTTCTTCCTTACTACACCCTTCCTCACCAATTTAGTAACATGTTAATTTAATTATGCATGTTCTGTTGGACTCATCTTATAAGCTTCTCGATTGGGTAAAGATGATCTTAGACTCAAATCAATATGATTCTAAATATCTCTCTTTGGTGGTAAACCATCTAGTAAATCATCAGGTATGACATTTACATATTCTTTACACACAAATTTTACTTCTACTTCTAATAGTATTTTCACCACTTTTATGTCTTATTTCTTTTCTCCTAAGAATAATAACAACAATATTCATATCTTTGATAAATTATTTTATAGTTAGCATGCTTTCAACCTACCCTTCTTTAACAGGTAACAAAACTACCTTCACACAACCTTTCTAGAAATTATATGTGTTCTCTACTCCATTATGAACTACTTTTTTATCAAACTACCATGGCCTTCCCAATCACACATGACATGCATCCATTGGTATAACATCACACCATATTTCATCTTTATAAGTTTTAGCTATATAAAACTTAATTAAACACATTTTATCTACCGTAACTTCATTCCCTTTCTTAATCCATGAAATTCAATAAGGACTAGGATGATTTTCACACTACAAACCTAGTTTCTCAATTATATATTTAAAAACCATATTTTCACAACTACCACCATCTATAATTACCTTGCATATCTTACCTCCTAAATTACACCTTATTTGAAAGATATTGTTTCATAGCCATGTATCACCACCTTCTTTATTTTTCACATGTTCTTTCCTTGGATCAATCATTGTTCTTCTCATCATGATATTTTATCCAATATCTATTGTTGTAATTTTAGGATTTTGATTTTCTATTTCATCTTCAATTAAACTCACTCTTAGGCAATCCTCTTGCCTCCTTTATTGATCTTGGTAGTGTGGACATTCAAACACTCTATAGCCTTCTTCTCCACATATATAACAAACATAAAACCTACGTTGATTTGTAAACCATCCTCTACCACCACCATAGTTTCATTGTCTCTAAAATCCTCTTCCTCTTTGCTAGTTTTGAAACCCTCCTCTGTTATCTTGTATTTTTGGACCAAGTAATGATTCTCCTTTAGTGGTATTAAACCCACTTATGTTTGTATTAAATCTACCTCATCACCTTATTGGAGGATATTTTCATCTTCTTGGCTCAATAGATGTTTTTATGAAATTCTATTTATTTTTTTTTCTTTTACCTTCAAAGTTAGTTGATAAACTTTAGGTAAGTGCATAGAGTTGGGGGAAAATTTTGTGGACATTTTTTATAACATGATTGTGTTAATAAATAATGCATTCACATTATTTAAATTATGGCTTGGTAATTATTGAGCCATAATATGATTACATTATTAAATAACATGATCACATTATTTTAAATAACATGATCATGTTATTATTATTTTCAATAACATGATCACGTTAGCTATGTTAAAAAAAACCAAAAATTGAATGTAAATTCATCATTTTTCATTCAAGTTTCCTTTGTTATCCCCACCTTTCACGGTTGCATTTTATGAGAGAGAGATAAAATCTTGATAGAAAGATACTAAATTCATTCTAGGAAGTCCCTAATCGATGATGCCACCATGTAGAAGAGGTAAGTGCTAAAAATCTACACTTGTTGACCCTAATCTTTTATTATTTTCATTATTTATCCCTAATTTTTAGTAATTTTCATAATTTTTAGTTGTAATTTGTTTGTTTTAAACATCCTATCTTGTTAACCCTCTTTTACCTCCATATAACCATCTTATTCCCCTCCTAAACCTCCATAAAACACTCTTGTTCCTCCTCCTATCCCTCCATCTAACCCTCCTATAGTTCCGCAAAATCCTCCAAGCAATCAAGAGATTTTAATTAACAACATTATGGGAAATAAAATTGAAATTAAAGAATTAATTGGGAGAATGAGGGATCCCACTTCCACCAACCCCCACCACACCCATTTAGCCAATTCCCTAGAGACATTATTAGGTCAAATTGACTCTATAACAAGTCAAATTGATAGATGGAATTCATATCATGATAGTTGTAAGGCTTATTATGTTGAAAAATTATTAGTACTTGAGGTCAAGAATAAAGAAATATCAAGCCTCCATTTGCACTTTATTCATTGACCCAGCCACCAATGCTCTATTTCCTATAATCATTAAATATTTTTTAATCCATCACTACCAACATAAATTAATCAAATTCAATTTCTAGGATCGATGGTGGATGGTGTTTGATTATCCATTGCATAATAACCATGAGGTCCCATTGTATTTTTTTAATAAACTCTAGTATGAGTTTGTCTTTAATGAGATTTTGAACTATTTTTATTTTAGTGAGTTTTAAGGTCGAGGGAAAGGCTCTGTGTAAGATTGACCAGGTGCATGTCATGTGCCTAATTGACCTGTGAGGATCCGTATCCAAAAGCCTCTTGAACCCAAGATCCCCTTTATAGTTTAGCAGGTCAAGGAGATTGATGTTCACTCATTGATACACTCATTCATCCGATGTTAGAGATATGCCACCTACTGTGCATACCCAACCCCACCCTTATAGTTATTATGTAGTTATGTGCATTAGAATTTATGATGATTATGGTGCTAGTGGTTCAAAGGGCTTAGGTAATATTCTTATGAGTGGTGATTTTTTGGCATGCACATTTTATGTGTAGACATTAGCCACTACATAGATGTAGGTATATTTTATATAAATATCATGTTAAATTTGAGTTATATTTGCAAATTTAGTTTAACTAACAATTAATTTACATAGAAATTGAATAATATATGTCTTTTTTTATGTCATAGGATGTGACAGTGCCTTCATGATCATAATTGAAATTTACATCATTTGATTTGATGAATACATTGTTTACACAATCAAATATAGCTTCTAGCCCATCCACTACTATATCTATCTTTGTTAGGATGGAACCTTTTACTTATACAAAGGTAATATTTTGAGTTAATATTATGCTCTTTGTACATTTAGTATATGTATATTTGCCTTGTAAGTTTAATTTAAATTTATATATCAAGTATCTTGATACATAGGTTATAAAAAAATTCCTTGATATGGATTGAAACACACACATAACTCTACCTAATACCTAGCTTTGATCTTTTCTTGTCCTTCTTTATCTTCTATCTTCAACCTCTTTATCTCTTTGCTCGCTTTGCATTTACTAGGTCTTTCTTGTTCACTCTTACCTACTCAATGGTTCTTAGTACTCGTAATATTCACTTAATCCTAATTCTCTTCTTGAAGTCATTTTACTAATCAACTACCTCTAGAATATTTATTTTTAACATCAACCTCCTCAGTTAAAAATCTATTTTCATGTTCTCTCTCTCTTTATCCTTGTTATGTTCTTTACAATTTTCTTATCTATTTTCATAGGTATGCATTCTAATTTTATTTTTACCTTAAAAAATACTTATAATATCATCTACCTACTTAGTTAAATTCATTTCATGCATCTAACCATTCCACACAACTTTGAAGCTTCAACTCTTCGCTTAACTCTTCTTTCCTCTTTGACACCTTCATTTTACTAACCCTTTTTTGAGGAAAACCTCCTTGTTATAAGTAAACTAAAAATATCCCAAAAAAACCAAACCCACTTTTATATACCCCTTTATATCATATATCTCATGTAGGGACTTTCATAATTTAACTCTCTTTAGAGAACACCTAACTCAACACCCCTCAAGACTAATTATGTCTCCTAGGCCTAATCAAAAGCTATTGACTTTGAAACCATACCATACAAACTCAAATTAATTTTAAAGCTTAAAAATCCACTTCCTCTTATATAAATATAACTGTCCACAAATTCTAATGAATTTTCATCAGTTAAATCATTTGTTATCTCATTTTCTAGTTTCAAACCCTAACTTGTGTTGTCTCAGTCATGTACCTAACTGAGAGGACAATAAATAATATATAATGAATTTTTGACCTTTATCAAAGATTATAAGTCTTGAAATGGCTCTTCCCTTACCCCATGCATATTTTTAAACTATAAATTTTCCTTTTTCAATACTAAATCACTCCCAACATGTAGTTTTATATAATTTTTGCACCCCTCCAACATGACTATGTCAACAAATAGGACATAATAAAACCTTAAGACCCTTTAAATTCATTTGAGAGAAATTTAAATAATCACACACATGGAAAAAAAAATATCCCATGATATTCAAAATAGCTTAAATCCTCAGCTCTATTTCCAAGAACTCTATATGGTCTTATTTTATGACTATGCAAACTTAGAATTGTTACTAATTGGGATGTTTATAGTCTTCCCATGTATTTTTAATTTTCTCAATAGTATTTATAATTTCAATGTTTTTACATTCAATTTATATAGATCCTCTATCCCTTACTCATCTTTCAATCATTTATAATGACACTTTAGACTGACTATGTTGTCCTCTTTCTAACTGTGCCTGAAGATAGAGTATTGAAACTTGGGATTCACCACTTTAAACCTATAGACTACTGACATTAATCTTCTATGAATATATATAGGAACACCATAGGATTGATCATAAAATACTAGACACTTATTTACATGTTAGTCTATTAAAATAAGCTTTACATGTAAGGACAATGCTCTTGATATGTCTCTTATTCCTTTTCTCTCCCTAACTTTGCCTTGTCGAAGTGCTATTATTATTTCCACCTCCTACTCTTCCAATCACACTTCCTACATCTATTACAATTTTTATATTACATCCAACATGAAAACTACATACTATCATTGGCCATTTCACGTTTTATGATAGTTACACTTCCATGATTATTACATTATCTTTTCATGATATGCACATTGAAATACATTACCATATATATCTTGATTTACGTTAAAAAACATTTGCGATATATATATATATATATATATATATATATATATATATATATATATATATATATATATATATATATATATATGATACTTTATATAAAAGTAACTAATACTTTGTTTACATAAATAGTTGATGGCTCAATGTGATACTCCTCCCTCTTTATGAGCTAAGATAGACATAGGCATTGCTACTGCAATGTCATCTGCACATGGGCTGATAGAGGTATATATTAACTTATAATTTTGAATTCTAAAAATAGACTTGTTTTAATAATTTTACTACATACTTGGGGAAAATATAACTTATGTGAATGTATTATGTATGCAATGTTGTCCTATGACATATGACAGCCCATGTCAGATGATTAGTAGGGTAACTTCTCATGTTTATCCCATATTTTAGACACCTATTCAAATAGTTGATCCTACCATTAACTTATTTGAGGGTCAAAAATAGATTGAGTAGGACCATGAGATTTCAAAAAGTGAATGTTTAAAATATTTTTTATTGAAGTTTAAAATTAATTTCTTAACAATTGGTTGAATGTATTTTATTTTACTTTTGTAATAACACTTGTATTTGAATAGGTTCACCTGCAAGTGAGCTATGAGTATAGGACCTTCAGTCAGACCTTAGATCAATCCAAGGCATTAAAGGGGTCTCCATATAATATAAGGGAATCCTAGGGAGAGTATTATTCAAGGAAGGCAAAGAGAGGGAGGCTATTTGATTAATATGATGTCTTACATGAGATGTAGGTTTTTGTATGCCTATATGGAAATTTATGAATTTTTGGCATTGTATATGCATATATGACATTCACCCAACATTAGATACTATGTTGATTGATGTAATTTTTTATATTACTATCATGAAAATCTATGTATTATTTACATTTCACACATGTGCATATATTGTATGCCTATCATGGCAAACTATATAATTTATATTCAGTTTTTATTTCATTATGTGTTATTATATAGTGTTATTTTGATCTTCCAAACTATTATCTATCAGATCTCATATTTAATGTTTTAAACAAATAAGGATTAAAAAATTATTATTTTCAATGTTATAAATCTTGGATCACAATAGAGTTTGTCAATAGGTCACTTACTCATTAGGTCAATAGGTCAATTACTCAATATGTTTATAGGTCTCTTGACCTAGTTATTACTCTAATAGGTTAATTTCTAAAAATAGAGTTTATAGATCTTAAAAATTATATTTATAGTATTATTTTAGTAATTTTAACATGTTATAGCCATTACCCAAGTTTATATAGCTCAAATCAACCAAAAACTCATCTTACCCAAATTTTAACATGTTCTACAGGCTGAGAGTTTAGCAGAACTATTGTTTCAATGCTTCCTAACCAAAAATTGACACTTAAAACATGAATTGGGGGAGGGGGTGTTTGGGAGAGGGGGTGGATAATGTCTAGGATCAGGTTATTGGACTCCCATAAGTCCCAATTGACAAACCCACCACCTATTTTGACCTCAAGAACACCCTTCTCAATACAAGGAGAATGCAATTTTTTATCCTAAGTTCAAACACACATAAAATGAAACTTATAAAAATGTTAAATATTTAACCTACCCATTTAATCCCTCTAATCTCACCTTATATCACTCATGTGTAACCTTTGAGAGAAATCCGTTGGACAAGTTATAGTGATGGGTCCAAAAATGCAAGTTTTTGGCATTAAACAAACAACTTCTTGAGCTTCAACTGCCACTTATGCCTTTGAGACCTCCACCTATGAATATATCACTTTTATTACATAAATATAGACAAATTACATGTTATAACACCACCATAATGTTCAAATCCACTTGTAAGTGCATTTTCATTACCGTTCTGGAGCACAAAAACACTGACAATAAATGTTGTCAAAGTTTAAGTTGTGGTTGTAGAATTATAGTTTTGATAATTCCTAACAAAAAAATGATACTAATAACATGTTTATGGGGATATATAATATATATGACCACATTATTGGCCTCCCATCAAGCCCAATCAATAAACCCACCACCCATTCTTGCCTCAAAAATGCCTTTCCCAATACAAGAAAAATGCAAATTTTTAACCTAAGTTCAAACACATGTAAAATGAAACATATAGTTCATTTACATGAACAATAAAATACCTACCTTATATTTTCAAGCCATGTAATTTTACCCTATATCACTCAAGTGGAATATTTGAGAGCAATGCATCGGACAACTTGCAGTGAGGGGTCCAAAAATGCAACCTTTTAGCATTGAATAAGCAACTTATTGAGTTCCAACTAGCATTCCTACCTGTGATACCTCCAATTGGTAATATTTCACTTTTATCACATATAAATAGGTAAATTAAATGTTATCACATTGACACAAGGTTCAAATCCACTTGAAAGTGCATTTTCACTACCTTTCTAGAGTGTAGAAACACTAACAACAAATATTATCAATGTTTAAGTTATGTTTATAGAACACTAGTTTTGATACTTCCTAACTAAAAAATGACACAATAAAAAATTTTAAGGGGGTGGATAACATATATTACTATTTTCTTGGTCTCCCATCAGGCCTGATTGACAAACCCACCACCCATTCTGGCCTCAAGAATGCCCTTCCCAATACAATAAAAATTTAAATTTTTAGCTTAAATTCCAATATGCATAAAACAAAACCTTTAAGTCATTTAAATAAACCATAAAATATTTACCCTACCTATTTAGTCCCTCTAATTTCACCCTAAATTAATCAAGTGGAAGCTTTGATATCAATCCATTGTATAAATTACAGTGAGGGGTCCAAAAATGCAACTTTTGGCATTACCCAAGCAAATTCTTGAGCTCCAACTACCATTTCTACATTCAAGACCTCCACATAAGAATATATCACTTTGATCACATCCATATAGTAAAATTATATGTTATCACATTTCCATAATGTTCAAATCTACCTGGAAGTGCATTTTCACTACGGTTTTGAAGCGTAGAAACACTGACAACAAATGTTGTCAAAGTTTAAGTTATGGTTATAGAACTCTAGTTTTAATGATTCCTAAATAAAAATTAAAACTTATAACATATTTTTATGGGTTTATAATGTTTAGGAATAGGTTATTTTCCTCTCATAAGGCCTGATTAATAAACCCACCACTCATTATGGCCTCAAGAACACCCTTCCCAATACAAGAAAAATGCAATTTCTTAGCCTAAGTTCAACCATGTGTAAAACAAAACTTGTAAGTCATTTAAATGAAACATAAAATTCCTTCACTAAATATTTAATCCCTATAATCTCAAACCAAATCACTTATTTTTAATATTTTAGATAAATCTGTTTGACAAGTTACAGTGAGGGGTCCAAAAATTCCACTTTTTGGCACTAAACAAGCAACTTCTTGAGCTCCAACTACCATTTATACCTTTGAGACCTAAACCTAATAATATATCACTTTGATCATATAAAAATATTCAAATTACATTTTTTCACACCTTATTACATTCAAATCCACCCAAAGGTGCATTTTCACTACCATTCTGGAGCGCAGAAACACTGACAAAAAATGTTGTCAATGTTTAAGTTGTGGTTGTATAACTCTAGTTTCGGCGCTTCTTAATTAAAAATTAAAAATTAAAACACATTATATGGGGGTGGATAACATAGAAAACTAGGTTCTTTGCCTCCATTTAGGCTCGATCGATAAACCCACCACCCATTCCATCCTCAAAATTGCCCTTCCCAATACAAGAAAAATACAATTTTTTAGCCTAAGTTAAAACACCCACAAAACAAAACTTGTAATTCACTTCCATGAAATATCATATCACTCCCCTACCTATTTAATCCATATTATAATAACTTGGATCAATCAATTGGAATATTCAAGATAAATATGTGAGATAAGTTACAGTGAGGGGTCCAAAAATGTAACTTTTTGGTATTAAACAATCAACTTCTTGAGCTCTGACTGTCATTTCTACCTATGATGCTTCTACCTGATAATATATCAATTTTATCATGTCCATATAGGAAAATTAAATTTTATAAAAATTCCAATGTTCATATCCACCCAAAAGAGCATTTTTACTACCCTTTTAGAGCACAAAAACACTGATAACAAATATTGTCAAAGTTTAAGTTGTGGTTACAGAACACTAGTTTCAATGTTTTCTGACTAAGAACTGATACTTCCAAGGGGGTATATATTATATATCACTAGGTTATTAGACTCCCATCATGCTTTATTTACAAATACACCAACAATTTCTAGCCTTAAGAATGCCCTTCCCAATACAAGAAAAATGCAAATTTTTAGCCTAAGTTCAAACACCCATAAAATGAAACCTGTAAGTCATTTCTTGAGATTTAATCACATCCAACATAAAATTTTATCTTTTCCAACCTTATATTCTCTTATCTTCAATAATATATAATTATTTACTAACATTTCTAACCATGTGAATGTTGAAGCTTATCTAGTACCACTAACCTACAAAAAAATGTTAATAAGTAATAAAAAAATGAAAATCATATGTACTACTTAGAAAATAAAAAAAAATTGGTAAATTTGATTACATATGCATTTTAAAATTAAACATACCTATGTATTTCAATCAACAAACCATTAGGATCTGATCTAACCTTTATATTATCAAGAATATTTTCATGGTCTGACTTTCAAACTTTTCATAGTTTCATGTTTAATGGTCTCCCATGATATTTTTGTAATTGAATATTCATTTCAAGAATCAAATTTGAATAGTGTAGTAACTTCTTGTGCATTTTAAACTCTTCAAAAAACCATTGATCTGAATTTTTTTATAAGATATCAAAACTAAGTTCCAGTGACTACCACTGACCCAGTGGAATAGTCAATGTTTTCTCCATCTATAACTAAGGAAGTCAATTTTTCATTTTTCTCTACACACTGACACAAGTATTAATTAGTTCCCTAATAATTATCCTCATCTGTAACAACTGAATAAATATGCCTTATATCAAAAAAACCCAATTTTAGGAACAATATGAAGATATATAATAAGAATAAATTATACATAATGAAAAATATTCTATTTGGCTACATTAGATTAGATACATGGTCAAAGTCATCTGATGATGTCATATTTATAAGTTTATACACTTTTGGAGCCTGATATGTGTTGATTGGAATTAGAGGTTTGGAACTCTAATCATCCACCCACTCTTGTGACTCAAACTCATTCCAAACAGAGTCCACACAAGTAGAATAAAAACATGCCAAGTGTCTCGTATGAATAGTCTAATAACTTATATTTGAGATGAGAAATGAGTAGAGGTCACTTGAACCTATTAGATTCATAAAATTCTCATAATTTTCTAAGTTTTATTCCTCCATTAACCATAAATGTCTATGAATAGTAGAATTTGGTTGATCATCATTACACCATTCAACCACAGTTTTTGCATTTGTCAAATGAACACCCTCTTCAAATTTCAACTCTTAAATTGAAATAGATATTTTTACACATGCTCTAACACAATCACATTCCCCTTTTCCATGGCCAGCCTCACTAAAACTCTAAATGTATTCTACACCAGTGGTAACGTGCATCCTGCTCAACCAATAAAACATCCATGTATTTTTGAATTGTAAAGTGTAATTATCTGACCAAATGTAATATTGATTGAAATTAATGTTCCTTTGACTCAAATATTCATATAAATTCTAAAAATAACCTTAAACATACTTTGAACAATGTGATCGATCATCATTGATATATAGATGTTACTACCTTAATATTTTTTGTTGTTGCCATGTACTATCGGGTGCATGCATGAATGCTATATGCACAAATATGGAAACTTGTGATGAGCTATAATACTATAATTGAACTTCCATTTAGGTTTTGAATATGTAATTTTTAGTAAAATCAACTACTAAAATAGTTGAACCAAGTGGAAATGTATCCTTTCTTATCTTGAAATGTTCATCAAACCATCTAGCCCTATATTTGTGTCTTGCATACTTATAAACAGTTTTCTCCCTAAATATGACCAAAGATTTATAAAAATGTATCTTTTTTGTAACAAGCTCACACCTATTAGATTCTTTGCCATCTTTAACTTGATAAGTCAATGATTTATATTTTGCTTAAACCAACTAATTTCTGTTCACTTTCACCTGTAATATCCTCATGGATACATTTTTAAAAAATTTGTTTATCCACTATAAATGCTGAAATTTCTATTTAAACATGATTTCCTATAAAATAATTATTTATCTAGTCTTTTACAAAAGATAGTTGCAATAAATTCCCTAACTGATTTTGGAGGAAATTCAATGCCACACTCTTGAAAAATGTTGTTAGTATACAAAGTACAATGAATATGGTGAAAAACATCATATTTGATTGAAAATTAAATATGTTACCTACAACAATAAGTGGTGCATGTGTGATTTATTTTTACATAAAAAGGTTTGGCCATCTCAAAATATATTTGAAAAATATAAATTTGTAGATGTTTTTTTTAAAAAATTTAGAGTACAATTGTGTTTGAGTCATATCCAATAAATGTTTTGGATGAGGTTCATGATTACGAGAACCAACTCTTCTTTTCATAATATCTCTGGCATTGGGTGAAAATCTTGTATTATCTTTCCAAAATTGAGAAAGTAAATCTTTAAGAGTATCGTCTATAGCCTTTTCCTTTCGTTGAAGTCTACTAGAGAATTCCTAGAGCTCATTGGTATTAGGTTCATTAAGTGTTTCAGATCTTTTAATTGATTTCATTAATGTTTTTATGTTTATATTAAGTTTTAGGCTTGTTTTATAACCATTCATTTTTTAAGGACTATTTCAGATAATATAGCCTTATGTCCCTAAATTATATGGGATATAATCTTTGAAAATGAATAGTTTTTCAGTTATGCACAAGTTGCACATGGAGAGTATGATAATAATTTGGATATATTCCCCATTTATTTGATTGGAGATAATTTAAAACTATAAAATTTTGAATAATATAGGCATATTATTGATATATTTTTTTTAGTTGGACTATAGATAAATCCAAATTATCTAAAATAGTTCTTTTTTCCCTATTTCATCATGTAATACACAAGTTGTAAGTATACATCGAGAAACATTACAATCTTGGGTACATGATTTTGGGCCTAAAGTATATGATATGCAACATGTATATTTTTAACAATTTCATTATTTTCATCATCCATGTTAGATGTTATTAGTCTTAATGTGTATATTATAGGTCTCATCTTAATCAATTTTATCAATGAAAAAAATTATTGACATCTTTGACTATCATAATCCAAATTATGAAAGAAAGTATCCCAAATTTGTTGAGCCATTCTTCTTGAATGGTGATTAGACATTTTGTTATGCATTGGTTCTAAAATATTTTCATCGACTTCAATTAAGTACTTGTCTTTTCTATGCACAATTCTTAGAGGTGTTGTTAATGGTGGAATTTATTGAGAGGGTGTTTCAAAATCATTATTACTTTCATCATTTAGAGGTGGGATAACATTTTATTTATTTTATGTTTCTATGAAATTTTATTTATGGTTAATTTTATCATTATTTTTTTCCATCAAAATTTATTCATTCATGGGGGGTGAAGCATCATACATACACTCATCATCAACAAAATCAAAAACTTGAAACTTTGAATGTAAACTTCCAACATTATATAATTATTTATTTTCAATTTCATTATTATTCATTTCATTATGGTCAATTTCATCATTATTCAATTCATTATAGTCAATTTAAACATTTTTAAATTCATTTTTGTCAATTGGCTCACTATCTATGGTATTTGGTTCATCAAGGTTAGGGTTTGTACCTTGTCTACCATGATTTTTTTCAGTTTGTATCTTGTTTCTCTCTCTCAAATATTCTAATTCCTATAGTTTTTGTTCTTCAATGTCTTCTTATTTCTCAAACATGAGCTATCACCCATCAAGAATAATTGATAGTTTTTCAATTGTGGGGTCAAGTACATAGGTACCACAGGTCCTGCAAAAATATGCAGAGAATGTTTATGGGGATAGAATTATTGATTTGGGTTAAAAATAGATGTTGAAAACTAAGCTTAGTCTATAATAATAATAAAATGATTGAGTTATTACATAACATGAATTATTTATTTTTTATACTAGGTTTTACTTCAACATAAATATTGAGAATCGTATATTAAGAATAAATTAATCGCATTATGTAATAATGTGATCGTTTTATTATTAATACTCGATTAGGGTCGGAAATTGACATTGAGAACTCAGTTTTATTTAGATTAAGAATAAAATGATAGTGTTATTAAATAATGTGATCACGTTATACTTAATATAGATTAGGGATTAGGGATTAAAGCATTAGTGCATATGGTTTAGGGATTAGGGATTATAATTTATGTTTAAAGGATTAGGGGTTAGGGATTACAATTTATGTTTTGGGAATTAGAGATTAGGGATTAGGGATTATAATCTATGTTTTAGGGTTTAGCAATTAGAGATTAAGGCATGTAGGGTTTGGGTTTAAGGGTTTATATAAGTTATAATCTCTCTATGCCATGTGTGAACCTAATTTTTACTACAAATGATGTCAATTGGGTCTAAATAGATTGGTAAATAGGAAAAGTTTTTTATTTACAATTTAGTGTAAAATGTTTATGGCTTAGGTTTAGGGTACATAGGGCCAATCAAAAAGATAATTCTTATTCTAAATGATGTTAATTTGGGATAAAATGATTGGTTTAGGGTTTAAAGAGTTTATATTTATGGTTTAGAGTTTAGGGATTAGGAACTTTAAGCATTAAGGCTTAGGGTATAGGTTTTAGGTTATATAAGGTACAATCATGATGGATATTGGGGAAAATTAGACTTGATCAAGCCCTAAATCATATTTTATAGTCATACAATTAGTTTGAAGGGGCTTGAAATAACCCCAATTTATTTTAGATGCACAGGTAGATTGGTACTCCAAAGGCTATGTTTTGGCCATAGGTTTAAAAAATGCATTTTATGAAATCTCATGATAAAATTAGTTATATCATAAGGCATGTATGTTTGTGTCATGTAGTGGACATTAGGGCATAGGGCTTACAATTTATATTTTAGGGATTAAGGGTTTGGTCATATGGTTTAGGTTTAAGGACCTGCATATAATGTTTAATCTCTCTATGCCATATGAACATAATTCTTACTACTAAGGATGTTAATTGGGACTAAACTGATTGGTAAATTGGGAAAGCTTATGGTTCATAATTTAGGAAATATTATTTATGGTTTATGGTTTAGGGCTTAGGTTTTAATGAATATGGGGTTTAGGGTACATGGGGTTAATCACAAAGATAATTAAGGACAATTTAAATCACTTGGACCCATTTGTGACTATAGAATGTGTTTTTGGGTTGTCATTATACCCCATGTCATCATGTAAATTGAGTGAATTAATCAAATGGGGTAATCAGTCATTTGATTTAGGCCAAAATGAGCCCTGTAAACTTAATTCTTAGTCTAGATGATGTTAATTTAGGCTAAAATGATTGGTTCAAGGTTTAAAGAGTTTATATTTATGGTTTAAAATTTAGGGATTAGGAACTTTAAGGATTAGGGCTTAGGGTATAGGTTTAGGGTAGATAAGGTACAATAATGAAGGTAATTTGTGAAAATTTGAAGTCCTTGAACCTATATCTCTGAGTAAATAATGTGATTTTAAACTCAATTATCCCCCACATCATCACAGATTGAGCCAATTAATCAATTGTGGTTTAATGAGTGATGTAATTTTGACCAAGTTCATCCCTATGAACCTAATTCTTACTATATAAAGGATTTTAATTAGGGATAAATTTATTAGTTTAGGGTCTAAAATTTAAAGGGTTTGGGGTTTAGGGCTTACAGCGTAGGTTTTAAGGTAAATGGTACAAGGTTTAGGGTTTAAGTTCAATAGTATAGGGTTTAGGGTTTAAGATATTGGATATAGGGTCCAATCACTAAGGTAATTGAATAACATTTGAGCTTATTATTCACCTAATTATGATAATTTCCTTCATATTTGCATTTTTGATAAAAGTAGGGTTAGTTATGCCATATACATGTCATATAATTAATTGAGCCATAAATTATGTATAGGGGCTCAATTTTGCCCAGATCACACCCCTAATCACACAAATTGACTAATTGGATCAGTTCATAATAGAATAAATCTTTTGATTTTTCCCTAAATCATATCTTGCTCTTGAAGGGGTTCAAATTGGCCTCAAATACCTCCTTGATTAAAATAATTGAATCTTTGGTTAATTATATATTACATGACATTATTGTTAATTTCAATTCAAATCACATCATATATAATTTAAAATAGGTTCATGTGGTTCATTTTGACCCTAATTAGCTCCATAATTTAACTAATTGACATTTGCATTCATTAGCTAATGATTTCAAGTTTATTGAGCTCAAAATGACATTCTATACATGTAGAACTTGCATATAAGTAAATAATGTTTCTTTGCTTCAATCAAGCTAATGAAATTGGAGCAGATTAACCCCCAAAATCACATTTATAGTGATTAAATTAGGTTGAATTGGCTCAAATTATCCCCAATTTACTTTAGATGCATAGCTAGATTGGTACTCCAAAACCTAAGTTTTGGCCATAGGTTTAAAAAGTGCATTTTATGACATCTCATGATAAAATCAGTTATATCATAAGGTATGTATGTTTTTAGTAGTAATGGGTATTAGGGCATAGGGATTACATATTATTTTTTAGGGATTAGGGATTAGGGTATAGGGTTTATGTTAAGGCCCTGTATATAATGTCTAATCGCTCTATTCCATGTTTAAGCCTAATTATTACTAGAATAGATGTTAATTGGGACTACATTGATTGGTAAATAGGGAAATTTTATGGTTTATAATTTTGGATATAGTGTTTAGGTTTTATGATTTAGGTCTTAGGTTTTAATGTATATATAGTTTAGGGTACACAAGATAAATCACAAAGATAATTGAAGATAATTTCAATCACTTGGACCCATTTGTGACTATAGAATGTGTTTTTGGGTTGTCATTATACCCCATGTCATCATGCATATTGAATGAATTAGTCAAATGGGGAAATTAGTCATGTGATTTAGGCCAAACTGAGCGCTATGAACTTAATTCTTAGTCTAAATAATGTTAATTTAGGATAAAATGATTGGTTTAAGGTTTAAAGAGTTTATACTTATGGTTTAGAGTTTAGGGATTAGGGATTAGGGTATAGGTTTTAGGTTATATAAGGTACAATCATGATGGTGATTGGGGAAAATTTGAGCTCTTTGAACCTAGATCTATGAGTAAAGAATGTGATTCTGGGATCAATTAGCCCCCACATAATCACATATTGAGCTTATGAAATTTTGACCAAGTTCATCCCTGTGAACCTAATTATTACTATATATAAAGGATGTTAATTAGGGCTAAATTTATTGGTTTAGGGTCTACAATTAAAAGGGTTTGGGGTTTAGGGCTTATGGTTTAGGGTTTAAGGTTTAAATTAAATAGTTTAGGTTTATGATTTAAGGTCTCGAATATAGGATCTGATCACTAAGGTAATTAAAGAAAATATTAGTTTCTTGTTCACCTATTTGTGATAATTACATGAACATGTTTGCATTTCTAATAAAAGTAAGGTCAATTAATCCATACATGTTGCATACATGTTATACAATTGATTGAGCCATACATCTGGATTAGGGGATCAATTTTTCCCAAATAACACCCTAATTGAATAATTTGACTAATTGGATCAATTCATGATATAATCAAACTTTTAATTTTACCCTAAATCATATCTTGCTCCTAAAGGGGTTTAAATTGGCTTCAAATACCTCTTGGATTAAATGAATAAAATCTTTGGTTAATTATATATGACATGACATTAGGGTTAATTTCACTCCAAATCACATTTAATATATAATTTAAATTATAGTCACATGGCTCATTTTGACCCTAGTTACATCGACAATTATGTTAGGTTGTGGAGCTAAAAGCTTCACTGTATGCAGACATGGAGGATTTGTTGAGTGTCATAGTCACCGGCGTCGGTTAGGCCGACCGACGTCGGTTAGGGGTGAACAGAAGGGAAACTGACATCGGTAGGAGTCGACCGACGTCGGTCACCTGTGCAGTTCTAGAACTATTCATTGCACAAATAGTTAGTTTGTTGAACCGATTGTTTGCATGTAAAGACTATTTTTGAGTCTCGAGCTGCGTGTCTAATTATTGTAAATTAGAAGTCTAAGTTATTGTTTAGTATGGCATCTATTTATAGACCCATTGGCATGTACTGTAAGTTGTGCTAGTTAGAGTTGAGCAAGTGTAGCTCCTTCTAGTTCCACAGAGGAGCCAATAGAGGAAGGCAAGGTAGATTCTTCCAATTGTAAGATCATTTGAATTGCAGGTTGTTGCAAGTTCATGGTAGATCTACATGTGTAAGTAAGATCATTTGAGTTGCAGGTTGTTGCAGGTTCATGGGAGATCTACTTGAAGTACTTTAAGTACTTGTGTACTGGCAGTGTTATTAGTGACTGGTTGGAGGTGAACACCAAATCTGTGTTTGAGTTGTGTGTTGGGACCATTTTTGGTAGGAGAGTGAACTCTTGATTGAGAATTACTGGGAGCCTTTGAGGTTTGGGAAGCCTTATAGAGGTGTGAGAAGAAGTGGCATCTTCTTTATTGTATTTTCTTTTTGGATGAGTATTAATACAAGATTGTGTATTGTCTCTCATATTCTGTGTTATTTGTGAATTTTAGTTACTTGTTCATTCTGGTATAATTCCGTGATTAGTTGCTTATACAAGGTAATCATATTGTGCTCTTATTGAGGAGCAAGATCTTAACAAGTGGGAATCAGAGCTGTTTGTGTTCTAGATTCCCCCATCAATTGGTATCAGAGCTTATGGTTGGGTTACTAACAGGTTGTATCAGATTTGGTTAGTGTTTGTTGATTACAGGTCACTCATAGGGGTTTCTATTTGAGTAGGAGTATAGCAATGGCAGAAGAAAGTAAGCTACGAATGGAGAAGTTTAATGGCAAGAACTATCAATTATGGATGATGTAGATAGAAGATTATTTGTATCAGATATATTTGTACTTACCATTGGGTGGGGTTGATAGCAAGCCCACGGATATGAAGGATGAAGAATGGGAGGTTCTTGATCGAAAGGCTCTGGGATCTATAAGGTTGAGCCTTGCATCGTCTGTGATTTCCAACTTATCATAGGCCAAGACAATGATGGAGTTGATGGAATCTTTGGCAAATTTATATGAAAAACCCTCAGCTTCGAATAAGGTATTTATTATGAAGCAATTATTTAATTTGCAAATGTTGGATGGTGGATTTGTACATTGTCATCTTAGTGATTTCCATGGTTTGGTAAACCAATTAAATTCAGTCAATATTGTTTTTGATGATGAAATTAAGGCTCTCTTAATCTTATGCTCATTACCTGAAAGTTGGGAGAGTTTGGTAATGGCAGTTAGTAATACTGCGTCTGCTTCAAAAATCTTAAAAGTGGATGATGTTGTGAGTGTAATATTGAATGAAGAAATTCGCAAGAAAGGCACGGGTGAATCATCAGGGAATGCTTTGAGTGTTGAAAGCAGGGGAAGGCAAAGAGAGAAGATCGAGCATGGGAGATCAAGGTCAAAGATAGGCAGGAGATCCAAGTCCAGGTATGGCAGAATAACCTACTGGAAATGTGGAAAGCAAGGGTACATAAAGAGAGATTACTGGTTGGGTGAAGATCAGCATGAAGGACATGAAGAAGCAGATGTTGTAGAGTTTGTTGCATAAGATGCTCTGGTATGTTCCTTGGATAAAGTAGAATCTTGGGTTTTAGATTCTGGTGCCTCTTTCCATGCATCCCCAAATAGGGACTTTTTTCATGAATATGTCCAGGGAGACTTTGAAGAAATTTATTTAGGGGATGGTAAGCCTTGTCAAATGGTTGGCAAAGGGAAAGTGAAGCTGAAATTGTAGATAGGCAACACATGGGTGTTGAAGGAGGTCATGCATATCCCAGTCCTGAAGCGGAATTTGATTTTCGTTGGAAAGTTGGGTGATGAGGGTTGCACAATAACTCTCACAGTAGAATCTTGGAAATTTTCCAAGGGTGCACTTATTGTAGCAAGAGGTAAGAAAGTAGGTACACTTTATCTATCTACTTGTATTACTGATTCTCCTTCTGGTTTATCTACTTTAGTTATAGATTTGAAGATGTGGCTTAATAGGCTTGGTCACATGAATATGAAGGGGATGCATGTTCTTGAGTCAAAGGGTATTCTTTTGGATTTGAAAAGCATAGATTGAGATTTCTGTAAGCAAAAGAAGAAAGTGACGTTTCTTGAGAAATCTGATGTTCGTGACAAGAATAGGAAATCCTTGGTTTTCAAGGAGAAGATGACAGACAAAGATCAGCGCAAGGGGCTGAAGAATTCTGAGCAGAGAAAGGTTGATATGGACAAGGGTTTGATCCAAAAGGAGCTCGTGGGTAGAAGTCATTTCTCACAAGTAAAACATAGAGACCGACGTCGATTAGAAAACTAACGTCGACATCCAGACAGGGACGGACGTTGGCTATGTGCATCCTGACGTCGGTGACTTCGGATAAATAAACACCGGCATCAGTCAGGGGGAACCGTCGTCGGTGATGAGGCAGTCACATGGAACCGATGTTGGTCAGGTGCAGACTGAGATGTGACCGACATCGGTCACTGAGACAGATTTTGGGTGGACAACAAGCTATCAAGGAGTCTCAAGCGCCCATATGGAGGAATGAAAGGGTAAGTAAGCCTCAAATTCATCATTTCCCTTCTTTACACTACTTGTTGCTCACTGATGGTCAAGAACTAGGAAGTTATTAAAGAAGCAGAGCAGGTAGAATCTAAGAAATAGTGGGAGCTTGGCATGGATGAGGAATATGATTCCTTGGAGAAGAACCAAATAGGATTTTTTTGGTAGAGTTGCCAGCTGGAAGGAAGCACTGAGAGACGAATGGATTTTTAGGATAAAGAAGAGCGGGAATGGACACGTGAGATAGAAGGCTAGGGTATATGGTCTTGAGTAAGCTGCAGGATAATGGAGGTTTAACCATTGTGTTTTATTTACCAAGTTGGATAATATTAGATACATTATCCTGTTACTGTATGTTGTACTTGTTGTAGGGTCACATATGCAGAGAGTTGCTGAACTAAAGGTAAAGTTAGTTCAGAGGTGTGTCATGAGGAATCTGGGAGCAGCAAGATTCTTTGGCATGAGTGTGTTCTAGAGACATGGAAGGTCACAGGTTGATTTTATCTCTAGATGATTGTGTGAAACCGGTTAGCACGCCGATGGTTGGATAGTTCTATGAACAGTGTCCAGATTCACATAATGAGGTTAAGTGCATGGTATGTACTAAACCTAAGTTTTCCCAAGCAGTGGGAGTTGTCAGCAAGTTTGGAGCCAATCTGGGAAAGAAGCACTGGAGGGTAGTTCAGTGGATTCTCAGATATCTGAGAGGGACCAGCAGCAAGTGCACATGCTATGCAGGGTCAAGTTATTTTCTACATGGATTTGTAGATGCGGATGTGGCAGATGATTTGGATGACAGGAGGTGCACCATAGGATGTGTGGTGGTTGGTCTTCAAGAGTGATCTTGAAGAGGGATACAAAGCTAGGAAACAAACTAGATGATGTACAGGTAAAAGTACAGGTGCAACTATTTATCTCCAAGTGGGAGATTGTTAGGTTGTGGAGCTAAAAGCTTCACTGTATGCAGACATGGAGGATTTGCTGAGTGTCATAGTCACCGGTGTTGGTTAGGCTGACTGACGTCGGTCAGGGGTGAACATAAGGGAAACTGACATCGGCAGGAGTTGGCTGATGTCAGTCATCTCCAAGCAGACAGGGACTGATGTCAGTCAACTGTGCGGTTCCAGGACTATTCGTTCCATGAACAGTTAGTTTGTTGAACCGGTTGTTTGCATGTAAAGACTATTTTTGAGTCTCGAGCTGCATGTCTAATTATTGTAAATTATAAGTCTAAGTTATTGTTTAGTATGGGATCTATTTATAAACCCACTGGCATGTATTGTAAGTTGTGCTAGTTAGAGTTGAGCAAGTGTAGCTCCTTCTAGTTCCATAGAGGAGCCAATAGAGGAAGGCAAGGTAGATCCTTCCAATTGTAAGATCATTTGAATTGTAGGTTGTTGCAAGTTCATGGTAGATCTACATGTGTAAGTAAGATCATTTGAGTTGCAGGTTGTTGCAAGTTCATGGGAGATCTACTTGAAGTACTTTGAGTACTTGTGTACTGGCAGTGTTATTACTAACTGGTTGGAGGTGAACACCAACTCTGTGTTTGAGTTGTGTGTTGGGACCATTTTTGGTAGGAGAGTGAACTCTTGATTGAGAATTACTGGGATCCCTTGAGGTGTGGGAAGCCTTATATAGGTGTGAGAAGAAGTGGCATCTTCTTTATTGTATTTTCTTTCTGGATGAGTATTAATACAAGATTGTGTATTGTCTCTCATACTCTGTGTTATTTGTCAATTCTAGTTACTTGTTCATTCTTGTATAATTCCGTGATTAGTTGCTTATACAAGGTAATCACATTGTGCTCTTATTGAGGAGCAAGATCCTAACAAGTGGGAATCAGAGCTGTTTGTGTTCTAGATTCCCCCATCAAATTAAACTAATCAACATTTTCATTCATTAAATGATGACTTCAAGTTTATTGAGCTCAAAACCACATTATATACATGTAGAACTTGCATATAAATAAATCATATTTCTCTACTTCAACAAAGATAATTAAATTAGAGTTGATCAACCCCCAAATCACATTTTATAGTTGTACAATTAGGTTGAAGGGGCTCGAAATAGCACCAATTTTATTCTAATGCACAACTAGATTGGTACTTCAAAGGCTAAGTTTTGGCCATAGGTTAAAAGAATGCATTTTATGACATCTCCTTATAAAATCAATTACATCTTAAGGAATTTATCTTTATGACATATCTAATCTTGGCAAAATACAACTTCTTATATGCAAAATAGGGTACTAATGCATTGATATACCTTGAAAATTGATCCTTATAAAACTTCACGTACTAACTCAAACAATCTTATAAGAGACTCAAACAATGTTACAAAGTTTATAAATTTTTTTACAAGTTCCAAACATCACCAATTATCCACAAAAACTAACACAGTCCTATTTAACCAAATTAATGCTCTTCTAAGACTATATACACTCTTGACATAAAATACAATGACCCTTGATTTAGTTTTTATTTTTCCAAAACACCATTTTAATCTTGTGAATAATATAAATTCCTTTTCAAATACCAACTTTAAAATAACTAATCCTTAAAGATTTATAATATCACTAAACTATCTTTTGAACCTAATACTCTAGGTCTGTTAGTACTCAGTCAGAGGATCCTTGTACTCCAATTAATTTTTTGACAATATAATTTTTTTAATCATGTAAAAAAGGAAATATAAATCAAATCTACCAAATTATGAGTAATTTCAATTAGTGGATTAACAAAAACCAACTTTTGACTTCTTAACCTTGTCTAGGTTGAACTAGGACTATCTACATTTTAAGGAAGATTAGACTAATGTCAAATGGAAAATAAATTGATTTATAGGTTAATAAATCTCTAATTATAATTTAATTATATCAAATCTTGATAATAACATTGGTCCCAGACAACAATCTTAATCAACCAAACTTTATTCTTAAAACTACTAGGCTTAATGGCTCCTTTAGTCGATCAAAATACAAATTTAGGGTTTTGGGTGTTTTGAATATATAATGCAATCATGTTATTAATGTGATCACATTATTAAGTAATGCAATCAAATTAATAATGAAATTATTACTTTGGTCATGTTAATACCATGATCACATTATTAATGTGATTGCATTCTTTGAATTTGAATTCAAATCCCACTCCTTTTGGCTTGGGAATAGCTTGGATTCCTGAGCCTAAGGCTTAGACCTATCAATCTAGATCTAAGTTTGAGACTTATGATAAAAAATATCAAAATTCAACTTTGGTCTCCAAATACACTACAAATTTTAATGAGAAAATTTAAAAACATAATACCTTCATGACGAGCATGCTCTCCACTTTCCAAATATATGATTTTTATAATTTTTGGATTAATCTAATGTTTCAAACTATGTTGATTTCTAACTATACCTTTTCTAGGCCACTACATGCCATAAACATACATGCATATACATGTTCATGTAATTTTTATTTTGTTGATCCATTTGAAAAACAATTTATATGGTCACAAATTAGGCCTAATTATAAACACATTAAAAAAAAAAAAAAACTAATTTTTTTTTGAGGTAGTTAGGTACATCACACAGAAAACTATCCATTTTTTTAATCAATTTTTCGGATCTATTTACTTGAAAAATTCATTAAAAAAAGTATCATTAAAAACATATAAAAAAATATAGGTCACAAACTAGAAGATCTTATCTAAATTTTCTCCAAAGGTTTTCAAATAATATTAAATACTACTAGAAAAATGGTGTACCACACGACCATCTATCTACTGTATTTTATTAAAAAATATGAGTTCCTCTTCAAATTTTAGATGTTTGACCTAATTATACTTAACCATTTTTTTTTTAAATAATGTTTTGAAAACTAGACTCAAAATGCTACATTTTATATTTTTACACCATCTTCAAATTTGGATTGTAGATTTCTCAAATTATTTACAGAAGTTTAGATTTATGAAATTATAGGAAAATCCTATCCACAGGTAGGGAAATTTTTGTCCCCCAACTTTGTGCACTTACCCCTTCCTCCACACAAAGTATTTTATGCATACTTAATTCATCTTGAATAGAAAACTTCAAACCATTTACATATGTTGCTGCCATCTACTCTTCTATCTCATCATGTTCCATGCATATGGAAATCTTGTAAAACTCATTTGTATACTCTTGTATATTTTGATCCTTATGTCTCAAATGTTAAAATCTTATGTATAGGGTTTGTGCATACTCTATATGAAGAAATTTCTCCCTCAGCTTTTTCTCCATATGTTTCCATGAGTTGATCTTCTCTTTACCTTTTCTCTATATTTCTTTCTACTAGTGATCCCACCAAATCATTGTATGACCCTTCAGTTTTGTGCATGCAGACTTTACCTTCTTGTAATCTCTCATAGTTCTCCATTCAAATAACTTCTCCATGTTTTTCATCTAATTTCTCAACTTCTCTAGTTTCAAAATTCCTCCATAATATAGAATGTCAACTTGGATTCCTTGATTCCTTCTTTCTAAATCTCTAACAATCATCTCTTTCATTGATGGTAGTTATTTTTGTTGTTCCTCTTGCAAAATTTATTATTCATGATCTATGTGATATTTTACATCTTCTTCTCTCCTTTGTATTTGATTCATAATAATATAAGTTAATTATTCTACTTGTCTCTGTAGCTCTTGCATAGTATGGTTCATCTGAATGATTCCTCCTCATCCTCTCACCATCTCTTACATGTCCAAGATTTGATCTTGATCTGGTACCAAATGATGACCCTGAATACAATCAAGATAATTAACAATCCAATACACCAAGATTATGAACAATAATTAGTATTAACTCATATTAAATTATTCAAATAATTACAAACCATGGATAAATAAGTCTCAACTCATAATTAGACTTGACATGTAAAAATCATAACACTAAAAATAAATAAAACTTGACATGTTATTTTTAGTAGTTGTTATTTTAGTATTTTTCACATGCAAATATGCACAAATCTAAAAATATTTAAAAATAAACTAAACTCTAAAATTAACCTATTGAACGAATTTCAATTGAAGTTCAAGTGGATTTACAAAAATAGATAATTTTTAAATCTAGGAAAATATAGAAAATAAACAATTTTGGACACTAAAATAGTCATGTTTGGCACCCAAAAAAAAATATCACATAACCAAAAGGGCGGGTTATGGATGCATTGAAATTTTCAAGCTAGTTGTTTTGGTACAAAGATGGGTTAAAATAGAGCTATGCATCAAAAGTTATGGCCTCCGAAAGTTCAACCTCTTTTTATTCATCAGTTGGTGTTTACCAAGCCTATTAAATATAATGTGTATACATTATTACAGTAATGTGTATGCATTAGCGGTGAATTCAAGAAATGTTCCACTAAATTGCCTCCTAACTTCATGCACTTACCCATATTCACTAGACAACTTCATACCTATATCCTTGTGCAACACCATCTACAAGATTATCTCATAAGTATTGGATAAGCATCTACAAATGCTCATTCTTTCTATTTCACAAAAAACATTGTGGTTTTGTCCAAAAAATACATATTTTATATGGATATTTTATTTTTCACAAAATAATTCACTCAACTAAATTGAAGGAAGTGACAAGATAATAAAAATTGATATTAGTAAATCAAATGATAGGGTTAACTAGAGCTTAGTTTCTATAATACTTAGGAACTTCGAGTTCTATAAGGCTTATTGTGATTGGATGTATTCATTTGTTTCTTATCCTATGTTTTTTTTAATTATAAATGGAGTTATGAATGGATTTCTCAATACTTTAAGAGGATTCCATCAAGGAGATCATATCTCTTCCTTCTTTTTTATCATCATCTCAAAATCCCTGGGCAGACCCATCTAAAAGGCAAAATCATTAAGTCTTATTAATGGATTCAATATTATCGAGAATGTTAATTTCTCTCATGTTTAGTATGTGGATGATATGATTCTGAGAAACTTTAATCATATTATGGAAGCTATAATGTTGAATAATATTTAGATTGGGGTTTGATCATGCCTTAGGTCAGGAGATTTAACTTTTGAAAGATAAAATTTTATTCATCCACACTCTACCCCATATAAAAAATAAGATAAAGCAAATTCTTGGAATTTCATTCGGTTTCCTTCCCAACAAATACTTGGGCATTACCCTCTTTGATGGATAGTCAAAAAAAATATTTTGGGACAATATAATTACAATATTCCAAAAAAAATTGGCTTCTTAAAAATGAAAATGGCTCTCATAGGAAGGAAAAATCAAATTAATTTAAGTTGTTCTCGAAGAAATTCTTATTTGTATGATGTTAGTCTCGGAAGCTCCATTTAATGTCAAATCTAGATTTACTAACTTTATGAAAAATATATCATGGAATTGTCATTCTAAGTCGAATAAAATTACTTTAATGACATGGGAAGAGGTCTAATTGCCTAAATCAAATGGTGGATCTAAAATAAAAAATTTGTTCAATATGAATGTAGCTCTAGGAGTGAAACTTCTTTAAAAATATATATCAAGACAAATATAGCATTTAGAACATCCTACTTCAAAGAAAGTATCTTGATAATATAGATGATCTTACCAATATTTTTAAAACAAAGTGATAGATGCATGGGTCTCACATCTAGGTCTTCCTTGGGAAATGTATAGACCTTATATCTAACTCCCCTTTTTAGGATATTAAAAATGGTAGATATGTTAACTTTTAGAAGGATATCTGGTCTAGCTTGGGCCCTCTCTACAAATGTCTTTCCTTCAACATTTTAGAAGAGTATTTTCCAAACCTCTAGGGGCCACTAGTTTGTAGTTTATGGGATTGATCCCAAAGTGTTTGGGTCCCTTAGATAATATGGAAAAACACAAGTCTTTCTATATCCAACATTTCCTTTGATATTATAATTTTTTTCAACTTATTCCTAAACAATCAGGTTATCGAAAGTTTAATTGAGGTTGATGGATTAAAATGTTTTGGAGATCCTTTTGGTATCTTTTAGTTGAAACAAAGACACCATAAGTTGATATCTCATATCAATACACCTTTATGGCCCATGGAAATATTTTAGATCCCTCAGGACTTCCTAAAGTTAATGCAAATTTGTGATTTGTCTTAAAAAAGAAATCTCTTTCATAAGATAGACTCGAAAGGATTAGTTTTAAGGGGCCCTTTTGGTTTATCTTTTGTAAATATAATTATGAAGCCCCAAACCACAACCTCCTTCATTTATCTTTTACTTGGAGAATTTGTTCTTGATTCTTTAAGAAAATGAAGACTTTGGGTAGAAATTGGCTCTATTTAGAAAATTTAAATTAACTAGACAAAAGGAGGGGATCATGTGCATAGTATTTCATTAATGGCATCATCTTTCGTCATTTGGACCTTATGAAAATAAATATAGAATAAAATATCTAGGTACCTATCCCTTTATATAGATTATCTCACTCTTAAAATTGAGATGATCATTCTATAAGTCTTTAAGGCTAAAGTTCCACCTCCCATAGATAAAATCATGCTAGAGAGGATAGTCATATTCTCCTAAAATAGAATTTACTTAAAAATAACTTCATCCTACCTCACCAAATTAACAAAAGGTTATTGGCCACTTGGAATCCTTTGAGCAAAATTTATGTCAAGACAAATTTTTAGGGGCCATCCAAAGGTAACTGAGATCATTTTTTTAGAGGACACATCTTTAGAGAGAATCTGAGATAAGTGATTTTATATATTGCTTTCAAAATTTGATGGTCATCAAATAATTCCACTCAAGCTCTAGCCCTTAACTAGGCTTCAAAACTATTTCTGATTTATATTTTAGAAAACTAATAGTGGAAGATGATTCTCTCTTGATTATCAAATCAATTAAAAAGAGAATATTTGATAAATGGAAGCTCCATTCTATCATCCATGATATCCTCCATGTCATTAATTTTTTGATGACATTTATTTCGCCCAAAACTATCGTGAAACTAACTCTCTAGAATATTTCTTCACTAACTTTAGAGTTCTTCACCTTCTTCCTAATGAATAATGCCATTGTGTTTCTACCGTAGAGAAATAATTATAAAATACCTAACCTACTAACTACATCACACTTGTTCAAGGTTTTGTCTTTGGATTCAATGTTCTATATTTTGGAATGTGTTTTATAGTATTATTTTCTTAAGGACTTTTTGGTGTCTAGAGTCCATGGCTTCTAGCAATAGAGTCTTCCTAGGAATGGCTCCATAGTAGTGCTTCCCTCTAGCACTCTTGTATTTATTGGGTTGTGTAGATTACTAACTTTAGCACTTTGGCCACCTCTCTTATTTTTGGTTTCTTGGTTTTGTGGCGACTTGGCCTTTAGGATTTCTGCTCATCTTTATTTGTTCTGTTGGGAGCTTCTTTTGTCTATCTTAATTTTATTTGATAGCCACATCCTTTTGTATCATGGATTAAGGACCCATTTCCCCTTATTATTATTTATCAAAAATAAATTTATTTCTCATTTTAAAAAACTCGTTACAATAAAATAAATGATATACCCTTTATTAAATGTATTTCATTTTTAAGACCATTGCTCTAAATTTTATGGAATGTATTCCAACACAATCAATTAGACTTCAATCTAGCAGTGTATAAAAGTCTCATTTCTGCATGGTTATGCCAAACTCCATATTTATCCCCATTTTTTCTTAAACACTCGTAAGTTTGATATATTGATTGAATGTTTACATAGGCTTTAATCTAGTAGTCACTTCAAATATAACCACTCCAAATCTCTACACGTCCCTTTCCAAAGTTGACAAAGGTGTCAAGATATTTCTCCATGGTTTTAGAGCACTATATCGAAATTCATTCAGAAAACTAAAATCTAACTTGACCTAACCAGAAAAAAAAGCTAATGTAAGTCTCATCATCATCATTGCTGAATATGGCTAATCTAAAACAAATAATTCCTGAACTTATATTTCTGTGGAAAACATGAGGACTATAGGTGTGATGAAGCCATGCAATCCCTCTCACAATTCTAACACAAATATTAATTTTGGTGGGCTAGTCAAAGGTATGTTCTCAGTAAATGTCATGCAAACAATTGAAAAGAGTCCATTTGGCCAACAACATCTCTTCATTGATGTGTCTCAAATGGGCTAAAGTTCTCATCTCCATCTTGAGCTCTTTTTCACTCTACCGACATTTCTTTGAAATCTTAATGGCCAGCTAAAGTTATCAGTACAAGCCACAAGATTCACCAATCCCATATGTTTGATGGGTTTAGCAAACAAGCATAACTCTAGTGGACCTTTGAGCTTTCTAGTAATCCGTACAATGCTTTGATGGTGGTGATGGCCTTGGTGGTGGTGGTGATTTACAACATTTTTATTTTCAAATCCACTATAAAAAGGTGAGTATGGTCAAAAAAATACCACAATGCCAAAAATCACAAACACAACAACATCCACGGGAATTGTTGAAATTGGTTCTTCACATACCTTTCAAAAGGTTTTCCCACATAGTCTAGGATTTCCCTGAAAATGGTCGGTGCTATTAGACACTTAGAGGGTATTAGCTTTGCAAGTATATTATTTTTAAAATTGAATTCGTTGAGCCATCATAGTTGTGTGAATAATTTCTTTCTTCTAGTCCATATAGTCAATAAACTTGGATAGAAACTATCCTCTTCCACCTATAATATTTCTCATCACTATTACCCCAACTGCCACTCCCCTTGGGTTGACCTTCTATGTCTATACTGTACAATCCCCTTTTCTTCTTTATTGTGCCACTGCTCACTAAGACCATTCTATAGTCCTATGCACATGCATTAAAAATGCTTTCCTAAGCCTGTTCAAGGGTGCAACTAAGTGTATCCATACCACCCACGTAACAGCTAGTACCATTGTGAGGCCCAGCCCAAGGTCATATACTTCTGATAGAGTTTTCAAAAAATTCTGACTTTTCTTAAACTGTAAGGAAATTAATTACTACCATGTAACAAAGAAAGTTGTTAAATTATGTTGAAATGAAAAGTGCATGTATTCAGGACGACCCAAAATGCGTGCTTTTACGTACGACATGTCAACATTAATACGTGCTCACCCAGTAATTTGCATTCTCATGGGCACAAGCTATGTAATTCTCATAGTTTTTTCCCTCTCTTTCCTTCCTTTGTGTGGCATCACTTTTCACCTTCGTGCACATGGTCTTCACCTTCTCATTAAAACGCTCCTATTTTTACACATAACTACGTGCGTGCTGGCATAAGTAGAGACTTTTCAAACAGTGGGACTTTTAAACATGTTGAATGCTGGCTGTAACATTTAACACTCACATCAATTAAATGCCAATGGTCACGACCAAAAAATTTAACCATGATCATCAATCAGAACCTGCCACGATGTACAACACCCCCTGTTCACCATGTCACAAGGTTTGAAAATCATTTCAAATAGCTTGCCCACAACAAGCAATCATTTCCCCATTTCAAAGGATCATTTCAAATTTCATGGCAATGCCTCTCCGCAGTATAATTACGCTATCCCATGAACAACTCCAAATACGTGCCCTACTAAAGAAGTGGTTCCATGGGAGGGGGTTCCTAAATTTTCTTAGCAAGTAGTGCAGAGGGAGGGAATTCAGGGGCATATATAGCAAAAGTGGTCTCATGGAATAAAAATTCTGAGTGTACGTTGTTATTTTATAAAAGATAACATTTAAAATTATTATATTTTCATTTATAATTAAAGTTTACATAAATTTTGTCCACTCATATATTTACAACTCCATAGAATATCTTCTTACAAAATAGAAGCACATATGGAGAACTCCAGCCCCCCTTTTTTTCAGCCCCTTAAACTTCCTAAAAAATAGTCAGCTCCTCACTTTTAGGAAAAGATTCTAAATTTTACTTATACCATGCATTTTATTTTTCATGGGGCCACCCACTCATTAAAAATAGGAGCAACAACCCCCTCCATGGGACCCCTACCTAATGGATTCCAAACTAAATACCCATGCATTCTAAAGACTTTTACATTGGAGTTAGCTAGAAGCTATTTCGGATCTGATTGCTACTCAATCCTTGTTGGAATGAGGCACAAATAGGTAGTTTTGCGACTGCTAACACATTTTCTCCCATCTTATCGTTACTCAAACTTGGGTGGAAGGAGGCACAAAGAAGTAGCTTTGCATTTGCAAGCACATTTTCTCCCAGACTTGTTTGACAAAATGTATGTGACTTGTTTGACATAATACCTCAATGACTATCTCTGAAACTTTTTTACCTCTTCACTTTATTTACATAGGGTGCATCTAGAGCCAACATTATATCCCCACCTAGAAAGGCTACCAAAGGTTAGATACACCATGAAAATTAGATGTAATCTATTTACCAACTTAAAAACACATATGTCTTGTTTATGCACCTTATTGATAACAAGCAACCTTTTCCAAACACCACCTAACATTAAACTATATTTATATTGGTTAAACATAACTAGACACATACCTAAATTATTGTGATTTAAAATTATTATGTTTACTTTCACCTCTGACAGGCATAGCTTGGTAAATTTTATAGGAATGGTCTTTAACACACGAAAGCTATATACTTTAGTTTTAGCTCAAGTTATATAACAGCAATAAGCCTTTCTATGTTTTCTATAAGGATGATTGGAACTTAAAAGCCTACAATAACCCCTAGAAACTACACTTTATTTTATAATCGCAAAAAAAAATTGGTACCATTGCTTCTACATAAATGTTCATAGCAGCATAGTACGACCAAAAAAAATTTGTTGTGGGATTATCTTGTCCTATATTATAAGGACAAAGGTCCTTTCTGGATTAGTGTATCACATTACTTTTGTTATTATGATAAATTACATGATAATCCCACAACAAAAACCTTAAACAACTTAACCATGGCCAAGCTAACACAAATTTGCATGTCATACACTAATAATCATAAAATCACATGTGATACGCACATTAAAAGTATATATGTTTTATCTTAAGATAGTGATATACATATAAACGAAGTAAAAAGAACCATTAAACAATTTTGTGATCTTAGATTTTGTGTTTCTGTTAGTGAGTGTCTCTCATAATTCAAAGAGCATTATCATTTCTTGTATAATCCTCAAAAATTTGTTCTGATTGTGATTTTATGATTGGCAATCCATATTATAAAAAAATTTGTATGATTTTGAAGAGAGGAAGAACCCTGTTTTTCACATCTAGTTAATCCAAAAACAAGATATGATGTATGTGGATTCTAGAGTGTTACATAATAGTAGCAGGTCATGTTATAAAATCACTATTTATGTTGTAAGTTCAATGTTTATGATAGATAGAAGCATATAGAAGCATATACATTGAATGTATTAGGAACCTATCTATTTATAAAGGGAATATTATGTATAAATAGTTATTGAAGCATTCTACAAATATAGTATTATGACCTGATTGAAGCACAAGTGTATAATCATAAATAGTAATTATATTTACACACTTTATAACTAATTCAAGGTCATAATGAAATTATAGTATGTGGTCATCTGACCTCTTTATATCTACTACATAAATAACGTTATTAGTCATTTATACTAATGTAAGAAGTGTAAATATAACATTGTATTGAATGCTTCAAATGGGACCTTGAAACACCTAGCCTAACATCTGAACTAATGATGTTATGACACTATATTGACTAATATTTATATAGTGAAATTCATAGATAATTATATTTATATTCTTGTTTACCTATTTATAATATGTCGTTATACCTCTTTATAAAAATGTTACATCTGACATGAAATTCAAGGTCATCTATCCTGTTTATGCTCAAGCATAGCTTACATGAATAATAACAGAGGAGAATTGTGAGAGACTCTCACTAACAATTTTTTATTATTATACAACATGAAATGTCTTTTGATTGAAAATTTCTAGTTATACAACATGAAATATCTTGTATTTACAAATTTATGAGTGGATTTATTTTATAAAATAGTTTGTGTGATTTTGAAGAGAGGAAGAACTATATTTCTCACATGTAATTTATCCAAAAACTTGCATAAAAAAATATGTATCAGTGATTGATCGAATACTCACATTCCCTGATTGACAAAGCTTTTATTTTGTATAACACTAACTAACCATTAAACGACTATGATTAACCCTTAAAATTAGTTAGATTCTATATAAATACATTTGGATGCATTTTCTTCTATATAAATACATTTGGATTGTACTTAAAATAGAGACTCAATAGAATAAAAAAGGAAAAATATTACAATGAGCATTACATATATTACTAGCACAATAATTATAGAAAACAATGTTTTTTCTCAAATGTTTGTAGAAATTTTAGATATCACAAAAAAATGAGTTATGTTCACAATAATTATAAAAAATGGTGCTTTTTATGTAATGTTTTTAGAAATTTTAGATATCATAAAACAAATGAGTTATGCTTTGTTCAATGTGTAAAACACTGTGAAACTATCTTATTTTTTAATTATTGGTAAATAGAGATTTTTTATGAAATTTACTTGGTGCAATGTCCTCAATTTGCTATCAATTTTAGGGTCTTGATAAATCTTAGGATGGTTTTTGTTTTTCCCATTCTCTGGGGGAGCATAGGTCCCATAATAAACCTAATCAAATGTGAATAAAAATGAATCACAACTCAATCATGTATAATAAAAACATTTATCCTCATTTCTTTTCATATAATTGGGTTCCAAGGTATAGCTTCTAGTATAAATTGATTCGTATAATTGAACCTTTTTTATAAAATAATTTTGTATTTCTCTAACACTCCTTTGGCTTTAATGTTTTGACTATTTACTACTGAGTCAAATATATCTTGTGAAAATAGACTATGTAGTGAGTTGTATGGCCATGGAAAACAAAAATTTGTCCAAATATACCATTCATGTTTTGATGTCATTAATATAAACAACAACTATTATACTTTATTTTCTGCCATGGATAATTACCATTTACACTTTTCATAATTGGAGTTCACTAAACATTGGTATCATATCGGTTTTCAAATATCTCTATCCGTATCCTTTTCAATTTGATACTTTAATATGAACTTTTAATTCAAATTTACCTTTACATTATCAAGATGTATTCTAAAAAGTTGATTCAAAAATCTATACTTGTTTTTTTATACAAAATTCATATAAAAATTCCTTCACATTCTCAACCAAATAAAATGTGTACTTGTTTTATGTTGTCTTATGTATATTTTGATAGATTATCGATGTTATATATTTGAGCATATTATTAATTATGGGAATAATTAATATGTGTTTATTATTATAGGCCATTAGGAGCATTGTATTATGGTCAAGCGATTTTAAGCTTAAAATGTTATACTCCCTTGTATCCAATACACCATGTCTTATTTACTTTTCTTAGATTTATAAGCATTTGCATTTAACAATATAAGAAATAAAGTACACTATTTTCATTTTATTATTAATAAATTCCAACATATTGTTGATGTTATCATTGATTCGTGTGTATTTATCCTTGCAAATGCCTAAATGTACTCCATTTTGGTTTAGGTCTTTGCATGAATCTTTATAATTCCTTGTGATGGGTTCATCATGTATGGGTGCTTTTAACTACATTCAAAAGGTTACTCTTATCATATTTTGTTGTGTTTTTGTAGTCTTACACATTGTAAGATTGTGTGAGTTCATGTTTTCTGCATACCCATTATACTATATAGTGTATACTTCTTATTGTTGAATTTATCATACATAATCTTCAGTGACTTTATTAAATATTGACCTCAACCTCTTTGAAAAAAGCTCTATCTTAAATTACATTTTTGCATAGAATCTCCATGGACTTGATATTCCTTTCTTCAGAAATAACATTAATAACATTTTAAATTTATAACAATCATGTTTTCATTCTTTTAAAGTTTCAAAATGATGTTTTATCTATTTAATTTTATTTATATCATTTACTTTCTACAAATTTTCTTTTAGTTTTTCCTTCAATTTCTATATGATTTGTTGCCATAATATATATATATATATATATATATTGTTTTCATATCAATTGGTATGTAATGTTTCTGTGATGTGAAAAAACAATCTCTCCTCTAGAATTTTACATTATATATAATTAGTTTTTTGTCTTCTCTTATCTATATTATCTTGTTGGAGGCTCGTAATATATATTTTAAATATAAGATGTTAATTTATTAGCTTTTTACTCTTTACTCTCATTCCATTTACATGCTAATGAAAGGTTTGTTTCTTATTTAATAATGTTTATGTGATTCTTTTTTATGTGTTTATGTGATTCTTTTTTATGATTGAGGATTATGATAATCAAAATTCTAATTTTTCATAAATCAAATGTACATTATTTGGACCTATGAATAGTTTTTACAAAAATTGTAATACTTAATCCCAAAAAAATAAGATCTTAGGTTCAAGTTTGTTAAAGAAATATACATGAATTTATTAATTTTTACACTCAAATAAATTTGTTCTACAATAAAAAAATTATGTCTTGTACAACTAATACACTGCAAGAACGATTTTCAAAGCTAAGGAATTTCCAAGAAGTATTTTGAGCTATTCTAAATTGATAGTTGATAAATCTATAAAATAAAAAAGTAAATAAAACACTATAACATGAAAAATGGTTGCCCTTTTCTCATCAACGATCATACTTGGTTTCCATCTCAAGCTAGTCATCTTATTTTATGTTACATTGGGCATGGAAAGATAATAGCATACGTAAACTTTTATATAAGGAATAACCAATTTTATTGGGTGTGACTTACAAGGGTAGATTGTTAATGCTTAGAAACTTTACTAAAACTTTATCAATATGTCTTCTACCTCCTCCTAGTTCTATGAATTGATTGTATTCCTAGATTTCACAGATACAATTTCATAAGAGAGGGGGAAATGCTATTCATGATTTCTCATAATGACTTTTTAGTTTTGTTGGCCACAAATTTTGGATAAGTATTGTCCATTTCGGCATGGAACTGAGACAATGTAGAAGAACCATGGCACATAACTTTATAGGCAGAAAAGCATCGTGGCATAAAACCATCAGGGCACAAAAGGACAACTATGGTAAAGGACCAACACAAGAGGACCTTGTCAAATCAGAATTAGTGATGTGGAACTTGAGAACATAGGACTTAGAATAGAAGAAAAATACTAGGGGAGTGGGTGGGAAGCGAGAGTAGTTACAAAATGATTCATATGGGTCTCCCAGATCTTATTCATAGGAAGTGTTGTACCGACCCACAAAGAGAGGAACACTTGGAAGTAGAGATCTAGTATAGAGTGATGATATGGGAGGTGAAAATGCCCCAATCTATAAGAATAACTAGTTCTTTGAGTGCCATGACTCTCAATCTATTGAGAGTTAGTTGATGATTTGATCTAGTCATTAATGTTGTAAATACTTACTCAGGGATAAAAAAGTATAAATATGTTTGTTGTAATCATTGTGATGATGGAATTTTTTCCTTTTGATGCTAAAGCATAATATATGCATGCTAGTGATTATATAATTTATTATGTTCATGAAGAATGAATGTGCTATGATAAAAAGAGCATTATTAGTTGGGGCCACATTTTGTATGTATTTATGCATTGTGAAATTTGGGCCATTAATTATTAGGTCACAGATCTAACGGTATAGTTAGAGTGGCTTCATTTGTTTCCCCAAAATGACAAGAACCCTAAGAGATGTGAGGTGTGGCTTATTGTAATGGTGATTGTATTGTAATAGTGACAGCACTATGAAAGTGACAATTTTTTTCTAGACTGAATAAGAAGGACTGGATGTTTCTGGTGGATGTAGCCCACATTGGGTAAATCACGTTAAATATTGTGTCTAATTTTATTGTCTACATATTTCCTCTTTTGTGTTTATTTCACATTAATTTGTTTGTTCAGATTAATAATTCCTATATGGATATCCAAAATTCCCTAACAAGCATAATGATTAGAAATATGTATGCAATCTGATTAGTCTCTTCTTTTTCAAAGTAATAACTCAGACTAAGAATGACAATAGTCTATGTAATCATGATGGCTGAGTTTGGTAATTCTAGGAACAAATTAGTTTACATATGCTTCTATATAGTAACCATTTAAATACATAGAGGAAAGAATATGACATATATTAGCACTGTGCAACAAAACCTACGAGAACTGATCTTTCACTATACTCTTCGAGTGAGAATGAAAGACCATAGTCTTGCATGAAAGGCCAACATGTTACCTCATTGGGATAGAATATAATTCCAAAGATATGATAATATTAAAAACCCCAACATTTTAGTTCTATTTTTGGGACCCATTACATGTATTGCTTAGTCATGGAAAATGTTTGAGCACATCACCCTTGAAAATATAGAACAATGGATTACTAGAGTTGAAGATAATTTAACAATGCCCTATCTTGAACTAGGAGTCTCTACATGGCAATGGGTAGAGAAGAATCTATAGAATGCACTATATGAAACTTTCTTTTTTGAAATCCCAGTTCACCTGCACACTTGGCTCTCTGTATATGCTCAAAGATAGTCCCAAAACCTTAGGATAAGATAGCCTTGGACCCTAGAGTGATAAAGAGTTTTATCATTACTTAAAACCTCATAGAATAAATCTATTAAAATTTGGTGGAAGGGAGTTTTGAATAGCTACATTTTAGAGTATGTTGTAACCACCTATTCATGTCTTGAAGAGGCCAAGTTCTAATTCCTTTAAGAACTGTGTGGCCGTTACATTAGAAATTTTGCCTTAGAAATTAAGAAGTTATTTGTTAATTTGGGACTTGAGACTATACTAATAGAGAGTTAAATATTTCCATGCATAATCCATAAAATTGGAAGGGAGTAGAAATAAGTTGGTAAAAGATTATGGGTTCAGAATGGTAGCTAGTTAGCAATCATTACATAAGCAAAAGTATGATGAAGCTTAGTAAAATATTATGGGAGTCAGTGGCATGGGAAGGGACTAGGAAAACTTAGGAAGTAATGTCAGGATTCATAGGGAAGTAGAGACACACAAACAGGACCCCATCACTTTTGAGACATGCCTTATGCCTCTAATATCATACAAAGGAGAAATAAGTTTGAGGACAAGAATTGAGGAACCAAGTATAAACCAACTAGCATCCCTAACCATAGTGCATGCTCATGCTCTTGAATTAGATAAAATACACATACGTAGGGACACAAATAATGTGGAATCAAAGATTGAGATAGTAAGGGATATTGAAACTCAACCATTTGACATACATAAAGACAACACTTTCCTTCCCCCTTAAAAGGAATTACGTGGAATAATTAGGGATGCCTAGAGGACCTGGCTAATAAAATAGACAAAGTACAAGTCCAAGTGTAATTAATCAACCAACTATCACACCCCATATCACAAGTGATACTAGTGGAGGCACTGAAAGTAGACTAAGTGGAGGCATAGGAGGAGGTAGTGGACTTCCCCCTCAAATAATAGGGGTTGGAGGTTCTCAATAACTAATAGCTCAGGCACCTCAACCAAAAATGGTATTTTATGAAGTGACACTTCATTTACCATAATATAAAGATGTGGATAATGCATCTGAGTATGAGGCATCACCTCTTCTGAGCATAAGGCCATCCAATTTGTAACTACACTATTAGAGTGCATGTATAAATGGTATAGAAAGTTTGAACCACAACAAACAATGGTCAAATATGATCAACTTAAAGCAACCTTCCTTTAAGACTTTGACATTCCTAAATTTGAGAAACAAAGCAAGGTCATGCTGAAGGACATAAAATAAAAACTTACTAAAAATGTATGTGAGTATGACGTAAGGTTTAATATGCTCTTGTCAAAGTTATCCTTTGAAATCAATGTTACACAACATTAACAATGGTTTTTGGGAGGGTTTTTACTCCCTTTTTTATGAACATTATCTTATAATACTTTCACTAACCCTCACGAAGCCTTAGAAGATGCCTTCCATGTTGAAGCAGTTATAAGTGTCTATATATGGATCAGTCTATTTATGGAAGCTCAGATAACATCCATGGCATCAAAACTTAAGAATTTAAAATCTAATAGTGTGCATGATATATTTAGTGGTGTTTGGTGCACTGAATGCAAATATGAAGGGCATATACAGAGTAACTACACACATAAGAACATCCTCATGGTACTTAAATAGATGTGTGAAATCTATCATGAGGAACATGATATATGTTGATGTCCTCTTTTGAAACAAGATACACACACTAAGGTTTTAGATTACTGTAATATATTTTATGCTTACACTTATGACACTAATGATTATCAACTTATCAGTGACATCCATGAAGCACGAGTGTATGGTACGTGTCAAACATATATAGAAAACAACTAATATAATGGTGGCTATCAGGGTTAAGGAAGAGGATAAAAATAAGGAGGTAGTCATTTACCACCCAGGACATATTAAAAATGTGGATCCCCAAACCACTACCAAAGAGATTATCTAGACTACCTTACATGTGCTTTCTGTAAAAGGTACCATCGACTAGAAGAGTGTCTTGATTTGTATGCAACTATAACTAAAGAGAAAATTGAAAAGGGTTCCATCATGATACAAGTTGAGAAATCATATTGGTACATTTTTTTATGCCCTTATATTTTCAAAAATTTAATATTACCATGTGTATTAGATCATCTCAATCTATCTCAAATTCTAATAAAAAAGTTTAGTTTGAATAACCAAGAGCAAGAAAGTATCATGATTCCCAACAACAGAAGGATGTCCTCCAAGATACGATGGCATTAGTACAAGAAATTCAAGGAGAGATTCAATTCCTTAAATACAAATAATCAATATAGCATGCTATTATGAAAGGGAAGTTGAACCACAAAATATGACATGTGATGACTTCTAAGAATTGTGAAAATGTATGTTAGATGAGGACATTGTCCCAAAACTAAGCACTTGTCTTAAGAATCAAGCACAAAAACCACATAATAATCAAACTCAAGTCACTCGATAGATTGAATATCATCTCTTGAATCACGATTAGAGGTAAGACACTCCTATTCCCTTGTCTCCCATAGAAAATAAAGAGATACTAGTCAATACTACCATTGATGGATGGGTAATCTGGGACATATTATTTGACACTAACACAAAAATAAATGTCCTTATCAAATATGCTTGGCAAAAAATGGCTAGTACAACCTTGCAACCATCACCTCATGTGTTACTCATGGCTAGCAAGATTCATTCTTTACTAATCGGTGTCCTCAAGAACATCATGGTTGAAATACTTGGAGTATCCTTCAGGGTAGATTTTGAGGTTCTTGAATTAGTTGAGGTAGATGAATTCATAGATCTATTGGGATGGCATTAGTGTTATGAAAAAAATGCATATCTAAGTTTTAATAAATGGTATATTAGTTTTGAGAACACTGACTAATGTGTTGTTATTCCCTTGGATCAAACACAGGCCCCCCCTTATATATAACCCATCAATGTGGAAGAAGACATTAACCACATATACAATGTCACTGCTAGAGAGGATGAGAACATATATCCAAATCTTGATGACATTATTAGATGCTCAAATAATCGGTCCCTCTCTAACACTACAAACTATGCTTGTAATTATTAGGCACATAGCAATTATGACCTCACTGGCTGAGTGTGCATGGAAATTGAAAGTCAATAAACCATTCTATTCTAGTTTTGTAAATGTCAAAAGTTTGTGTGCCTTGTCACTAGTCAATACATGAGGGGACCCATAATAGAGGCATCTATTGAAAGACTTGATGAGGCTCCATGATTCCATGGAAAAATAGAGTTACATGACTTCATATAATGTCATGAATAATTTTATGACACTAAAAGTGAACGTATGAGGTCATTGGTTCATCTCTTATATGGTACAATTACACAATAGTGGAATACCCATCATGAGTGAATATTTTATTGGGATAAACTATGATCTATTTTGCATCATTAGTTCCACCATGACAATAAGGTCAAGGGATCAATTAGTTACAATGTCATATAAGCAACAAAACCTCACATTGAATCTTGTGAAACAATGTGGAGGGATGAAGAAACATGCCTACCAAAGTACTTGTGAGTGCATGAATTTTATATAACTTTACATACTTGGGCAAGAGTATGGTATGTTCATGAAGAATGACACATGGGAACCTAATTTTGGCATATCTTGAAGGAATACATGAAATTGGCTCTATCATATTCTTCTCTAAGAATGGATTTATGCCTCACCCTCCAAACCATACACAAATAAATTATTGGTAACTCAAGTCCTATTGAAGATCATCTACGAAATATCCATCATGTTCCTAAACAACCTTTTCTTGAATTATCAACATAATTTTATACACTAGAACTAGTCCTTGATTAAGACTGATGTGAATAAATATGTTTAGGTAAACAAAAGCTAATGTTTCACATGGAAGAAGGTGAAGGGTCTAGACCAAATGACCCTTTGAAAACCCATTTAGATGTCCATATGATTTATAGCACAAGATATTTTCCTGGTAATGGTGATAATCTAGACAACCCTTATAATGGACCCATTCAAAAAATTCAATGCAACATCAACACGGTACAAGAACCAAAGATGGCTATGGTAGGAAATACTAGACTGAAATAGAGTTTTTTAAAATATTTGAATTGTTAAAGGAATATCATGATGTCTTTCCAAGAAATTAGAGTGAAATGAATGGAGGCCACCTATCTTTTGGAAATATTCTTATCAAGTTGATTGATGGTGCTCGACTAGGCATAAAGCATCCATATAGAATGAATCCCAGTCTACGAGCACATGTCAAAGAGGAAATTGATAGTATGTTTCACGCTAGAGTAATCACCCCCATCAATGAATCTAAATGGTTTAGTCTAATGGTGATTAATATAAAAAATATGGATGCATCCAAATTTGTGTGGACTATTGAATGCTTAATGCATCCTATGTCACTAACCCTTTCCCAATGCTGTTTATGGAGGAAATCCTTGAAGGTGTTGTTGGATGTGAGGTATATACCTTCAAAGATGGGTTCTTGGGATACCATCAAGGAAATATATCTAAAGAGGACCAATCAAAGACAGTTTTTACCACCAAATGTGGATCTTTTGTGTATACTATCATGCCCTTTAGACTAAAAAATGCCCCACCAATGTTCTCACAAATAATATTTGAAGCTTTTAAGGACTTCATCCACAAGTTCCTTCAAGTCTATTTTGATAATTAGATAGTTTATGGTTTGGTCAAGGACCATTGTTCTAACCTAAGACTTATGCTTGATCACTATCGGGTCCTAAAAATATCATTAAACTTGAGGAACTGGCTATTTGCTACACCTTTTGGTGTGCTATTAGGACATATTAATTTTAAGGAAGGACTTTTGGTAGACCTAGTGAAGGTGTTTGTTATTATTTGCCTTCCAATGCCTAAGAATCAGTGTGAGGTTCATGCCTTTCTGGGACATACTTGTTATTATAAAAAGTTCATTCATAGATATGCAAAGATTTTCATATCTCTAGAGGAACTTCTAAAGCATAATGATCATTTCATATGGATGACTTCTTACAAAAAGCTTTTGAAACACTGAAAGACAAGCTGGTCACTTCTCATATCCTCTAGTTTCCCAATTGAAAAAAAGCATTCCACATCCATGGTGATGCATTTTAAATGGTTTTTGGTGCAATATTTGCATATCTAGGTGAAGGCCACCTGGATCATCTAATCTCATTTACTAATACAAATCTCACTCCATCTAAAAGGAACTATACCACTATAGAACATGAAGCATTGTTGATGGTCTATTCTCTACAAAAATTCCAATAGTAACTATTGGTCACTCTTTTTGTTTTCTATACCGATCATGAGCCTTTGAAATACCTTGTCAATAAACATATACTACATGGACGGATCTCTCACTAAATAGTGTTGTTATAGGAGTTCCAATTTTTTGTCATGGTGAAACTAGGGAAAACCAATTGTGGACTTGACCACTTGTATTGAATTAAGTCTAGAAAAAACCCACGTGCTATTGAATATGAATTAACTGATGATCAACTATTTTGTGTCACCCATGTACCTAAGGAACTCAAGGATATTGCTAATTTTTTGACCTCTAGATCAGTCCCAGACTATCTCACTCCCTAAGCCAAAAAACAACTTATGATCCATGCCACACCATTTCAACTCATAAGAGGTGATCTTTAAAAACTTAGACATTATGAGATTATTTGATGCCATGTTATAGAACATGATCATCCTAAAGTACTTCAATAAGTTCATGAATGAATTTCTTGAGGACACTATGCTAGAGAAGATACCGCATGTAAGGTTTTCCTATCTAGATTATGGTGGCCTACTCATTTTAAAGATTCTAAAACATATGTTAGGCACTCTGATATATATCAGTAAATATGTAAACCTAACCAAATAGATGCTATACATCTACAACCAATACCTTCTGAGGAACCATTTGAGAAATGGGCTATTGATTTTGTTGGCCCCATCATTCTATCTAAATGAAGGATAGGTTCTAGGTACATAATCATAGAAACTGACTACCTGACATGATGGGCTGAATCCATGCCAAGAAAAGACTATAATGGTGCCACTATTTCATGCTTCATTTGGCAAAATATTATAACTCATTTTGGATGCCCACTGAGTTTCACTAGTAATCATTGTACCCACTTCCTGAATGAAACAATTCATGTCTTACTTAATGAGGTCATGTTGGCATACCACAAGACAACACTATATCACCCTTGAGCCAATGGAACTAATAATTCCTTCAATAAGATACTAGGCACAACCTTGATAAATATTTTCAATATTGGATGAATAGACTAGGATGATAGAGTATTTGTGATCCTATGGGCATACTAAATGACTTACAAGTGCCTGAACAAATAAACTTGGTATATGATACCAAAAAATTATTTATGGTTGAGATTTTAATACCATCTCTTTGTATAATAATCCTAGGATAATTGGATGATGAGTCATCCTTGAAATCACGCCTAGATGCTTTATTACAACTTGATGAAACCTGGTACCTCACTCATTGGAGTCAGGATGTCAAAAAATACAAATAAAAGGTAGGACATGACCACCATATAAATCATAAAACCTTTACTCCATGAATGAAGGTCTTATTCTATGAGTCCAAGTTTGCATGCCACCCTGTTGAGCTTCAAATCCACTAGGATTGTCCTATTGGCCAAATTTAACCTACATACTTAGTTTAGAATGAGATGCCGAGTAAAGTCCTAATTGAAGAGTGACCTAATGTCATAAGGAGAATATAGAATTAAAGAATAGATCACATATAATTTTCAACCTTTTGAAATACTTTAAATAGGCTTAAGGTGCAGATTTGGTGATCTTAAGATACCAGACCATCATCAGGATGTCATGCAAGAACGATTGGAACAAGTTGGTTATGCATTTACTAAGTTTACCTGGAGATACTTTCAAGCTAAAAAATTACATGGACATATTTTATTTCATCCGATAATACCCTCTATAAATTTCATGTCTTGATGAGTTCTCTATCTTGAGATACAAGCCTTTAAAGTTGATTAAGTAGATGAAGACGGTTGCACGAGCATCAAGTTCAAACATGTAAATTAATCGTTTAATGTTTAAATTATGATAGGATCATGGATGTTGATTATGGTCATGAAAACATCAAATTATGGATTCACAAATGTCAAATTTAGGCCATGATAAATAATCATTGGGGTTTAAACATCTTAAGATGTTTGTGCAGATGTCAAAGATGTTCATATAGATGTTAAATATAGGAACATAGACATCAAACTTGGGCCTCATAAATTATCCATTTGAGTTCAAATGGTGGGTCCTAGAAAGATCAATGGTACACATTCACTTATACATCTTGATCCAATGGTATGAGTTAAAGTTAAGGAGTCAGAGGATATAGATCAAAGGCTAATAGTCATTCATACCAGGAAGATCTATAGTGCACAAGATGTCAAAAGGTTAAGGGTTTGATAGTAGGAATACATGAGACCAATAAGAACAAAGAGATTTTGGAATAAAATGATTGGTCTAAGTCAATATTTGATAGGTAAATTTGAACCATAAGCTTTTATCATTGGAGGTCAAAGGAGCCATTTTCAACTGAAGCAAGCAAGTCCTAAAAAGCATTATCTCATCACCATTAGAGCTTGATTCTACACCATGAAGTGGACATAATCATGTATTCAGGTTAGAATACATAAAGGGGTGCCATTGAAGATCAATACAAACCTCTGGTTCATAGATTTATAACATAAAGGGTCCATATTTTGAAGGTTAAAGTATTATCTTGTGACTATGTTCAACATTATTAAAATAAATATTTGTGTATATGGTGAATTATCAATTCTTGTAAAGAAAAAATGGGTCTATTTAGACCTATAATAGTCTATAAAAAGGCTATGTATTCTATAGGTCTGCATCAACATAATGACTATAGGAAAACCAATAATCTAGATTGGTTTTTGTCTATAGTATACTTATGATCATAGGGCAGATATGAATGGTTATGGAAAAGGTGTCTCATTTATCGATACGGCTCTATCCTTGAGAAATCATGTACCTATAACCATATAAATTATATGTGGCATGAAGCTGTCAGTTTTGAGATATGAGAAGTTTGTCCTCATCAGCAGATCAAGCAGAAGGTGTCATGGATTTCCAAGGAGGAGACCTAGTGGATAGATAAGGACAATGGGCATTTAGTTCTATCATAGAGATTTTAAAAGATTGATTCCTTTTTGATAATATCATGACTCGGTAGCTTTTAATTGGTGATAATACATCACAACTTCCCCTCTCTTCTCTCCCTTTTCTATATATTTTCCATCTTATTCTACATTTTATCTCTCTCTAGAAGTTTTGGACAAGAAATCTCTGAGATTTTTTTAGATAAATAGACTCTTATGCTTTGGCTTGCTTAGGCTATGCCAAAAATTTTACTATTAGAACTTTTGATGCAATAAAGACTAAATTCCATCATCTTTACAAATTGAATTGAAGTGTGTTCTATGAATTCATGTAATATGGTTAAGTGAATATTTTCTTTCCTTGCCTATGTTTAAGTTTCCTCACCTTCATTAAGTGATTTATAGTCCTCACAAGTCTTTTAAAGTGAAATATATAGTTTATTAATTAGCTTGGAAGTGGAAAATTTCCCTATCATGCTAGTTTGATAGATGGCCAATGACTTATTTTGAAATACATATGTGGGACTGATCTTCTTTGGTCTTGAATATGTCTTATATTGTGTCTTATGAAAAGTATAAGTGTTCCAATTACTAGTGAATCACCTCATTTTACATGCTTTCATATATTGTTACTACTCTCTCTCCTCTTTTCCAAGAAATTATTAGTTTAGTTCTGGATTAGGTGATAAATCTAGAAGGAAGATGGCCTTCTCTATAGGTTTGACCTAAGTTTAGGTGACCCACAGCTTAGGGTCATTCCTATATTGGAATAGATTTGTGTGAGAAGACTTGAACAATTTCCTTTCTCAGCTAGGGTACAATATAGGACACCAATAGGTCCTTTTATAATTCATAACATTCAACCTATCAGAGCATATTGATTACAAAGGATGGATGGTCAGTTCGTTCCTAGGAACTATAATGGAAGTTGGCTCTGATCGTATTAATCTTTTGAATAGTTGAAGTATTATAATTAATAAGGCTTATGTCATTAGTATAAGATTTCTTGTTTTTAATATAAGTGATACCTTTGTTGCACACAACATTTCTTTATGAAACTTTATTTCAAGTTTTGGTTATCTTTTCATGGAGGACCATGACTCATTGTAGAGTGGGGTAAGAAAACAAGTCTAAAATCATGATTAATAAAGAAAGAGTGAAAGTTACCAAGGTGCATGGGTTAAATATGTGCACAAGTGACCTTGGTGCAGAAGGTATTGAGGGTGCACAAGTGCATAAAGGCATTCAAGTTAGTTAAGGCACAAAAGGGTGGTGTTCCTGCCATAAGTTTGAAAACTCAAAATATACATCTATCTTCCACCCCGTGAAAAGTGTGAGACATAATTATTATCCACTTCGAAGAAGGAAAGTAAAAGATGAGACATGTCATTAATGTGGAAATAATAGTTATGATAAGATATGTGCTAACAACATGATGTGAGAATACTGTTAAAAGTATTAATTTCCAAAAGTGAGGATCCAATAATGATGGCCATTAAAGATCTACATTAATGACATAAGGTGACAGGTAAAGGAAAAGTATTAATTATAGTGAACCCTCCTTGAGCCTATAAATAGGCAAGTTAAACTCTTTTTATGTTTTACCTTTGAGATTATTTGAGATTACCAAATCTGAGAAAAGTATTTACCAGAGCTAAGCAAAACAAATCTAGAATTTGAGGAAAGTAAATTCATTTCCATATAAAAATACATAGGGAATCACAAATTTTTGGATAGGTATTATAAGTTTGGTTATGTGAGAGAAACATAGGGTACTACCAAAAGTTACAGGCTTTAGGTTGCAGGACTGCCATTAGAGGATACTCAAGATCCAAAAGATGAAGTAATTAGCAACAACCATGTATTCCTTTGGAAACATTGGATGGACACATGTCAACCTTTGGGAACCTTGAAGGGTGATGTGGCCTAATAAAAAGTCCTAAAGGATCAAACCACTACCTACAATATGAAAATAAGAGGAGGTAAGTGAAAGAGACTAGGTTTTGATTAGGGAAGAAACACCAAAAAAGGTATGTTCAACACATGAAGGAAGAGGAAGCAACCATGAATCAAAAGCAAATAAGGTTCAATCATCCTCAACATATAAGGTTTAATTTTCCCCACCCCCATCTTTGTTGATAAAAGAGATGCAATATCTAGAATTAATGTTGCACACAGATAACTAGGTCTCCAAGGTTTCCACTTGAACCATCTTTGACTACAATCATCAATAACCTAGAAATGAGGCTGAGATTAAAAATGAATACCATCTCAAGTGCCATAAAACCAAGAACCAAGTGATGTTTGATTTTAAGATCTTAAACCAATAAGATGCTGTAGGGTTTTTCCAGCTCTTCAATTTACCATACTTTGGAAAACCCATAGAGGTGGTCCAGTTCCTTCTCTCACGTGTCCATGAAGACTACATCTAATTTTTTAGGTGTAATATGAAGATCATGCTTGAGAGGATAAATAAGGTCATGTGACTATAATTCTTAGGGTTGAACATGATTGAATACTTGGTAGATAGAAAGGAAGTCTAAAATACTTCCATGGTGCGCATGTATTAGAAGCAGGGTCATGCCATGTATATCAAGAACATACAAGATATATACCTCTAGGTTGTAATGAAAATAATTATGACCAAGATAAATGGGATTTATTTATGGAAAGAGGTTGACATGACACACCCCTATATTTCTAACCATGTCACTCAGGAACTTAAATATAACTAGGCTATATATTTTACCTAGAATATTATTGAAGATGTATAGAATACCCATCGAGTGCCTAAGGATAGGTTCCCATGGGGGTTTTTATTATATTAATGGTTTTTGATGAGATTGACATACCAAACTATCGATCAGGATTGCTAAAGTGGGTATACCTTCCCACAAATAAGATCCCTACTGAACACTACAACACATTCACTTATCTTCAAAACATTACCCCTTCATAGAAGATCAAGATGAGGTACTAGTTTGATGGGATGAAGGTGGATTTTAGAAATGAGTTATGCATATCAAAGGACTTTTTCCTTTTTTCTATTGAGCAATCATAGTTTGAAATGAATCAACACTTCTCCCTTACATGCATCAAAATGAACCCTTCCAAAGATCTGTCTATATGGATCAAGTTACCTTATACCTTATTGACATGGTAATTCATAGACTCCATAAACTGGATTTATGATGCATAGGAATAGACTTAGATATTCACACCCTCCAAAAAATGTTTATCTATCCAGGTGAGAAGGCCTATATGGAAAATAAAGAGACAGACCTAATGGACATCAAGGTCGGGTAGACAATGGTGGGTGAATAAGTTCACAACTTTTTCTACATGTTACACCACTAAAAGGATCGAAAGGGTAGGAACCCTAAGGAAAATATTCTATTATTACCACCATTGAAGAAGAAGAAGTGGCCATATCCTGACACAAACACAAGTGGATAAAAGATGTAAAATATAGCCTAGGCACCTCCACTATACTCATATCCATCATTCCCCTCTGCATCTCAGCCACACCCCTCTCCATCACCTCACTCTTCTTCATCCCAACCTCATCCTTTTCCATCACCTCACCCATCTTCTCCCATGTACCCTTCCCAACTATGCCCTTTTCCACCACACTTTTCTTGTCCCCAACCTTCTCCTCCACTTTCACCTCCACTTTCTCCATCTCTACCTCCACATTCTCTGCCACCTCCACTATCTTCACCTAAAGTAACTCCATCACCATCTCCCCTAAGGGATTCTACTTCATGGACTACACAATAGTAAGCCACGAGGCTAGTTCCCCAATAGGATATTATTTAAGTACAAGTTTACAACTTGGATTCTAACTCTGAGAAGACTCCATCCCTAGTATGGGAGGAAGCTACCTTTGATTACTTGTTACTCGATGTAGAACCACTCTATGGCAAAGAGGAGGATGTGGTGCGGAAGAAGAAAGGAGTGAAAGTACCAATGGTAGCATCTCCATGGCTATCGACAAAGAGGCCACCTTAAATCATGACCGTAGTAAGGGGAATAAATTGGTTAACTCCACAAAAGAGCCTAAAAATGATGCATCTACTAATCCACATGAGCGTTATCAGTTTGGCATCTCTGATAGGATGCTCTATCTATGGCCATAATTCATTTATGATCATATAACCATGGAAATAAGGAAGTAGGTATCCTTCCTTCTTGAAATGTATAATGAGGAGTGGGAGTTTGAACTTCCCCATGACATCCTCTATTTGGGACCAAATACTCTTATGCTACCTAAGCTGCTATGGATGGATCCTCAAAACATCCCCCCTTCAATTGAGCATAATATTTTTGAAGATGGCATTAGAGGTCATGCACCAAAATATTTTATTATATTCTAATGCATGCACTAATGAGAGAAAACATGCCAAAATTATGGGTATGTATAATAAATAGGTTTTTGCTAAACAAGTACTCATCAAGGAAGTGGTTAATTTAAAGCAACAGATCTAGGAGGCCATAGAGGAAAAAGTGAGAGCTTTGAAGTTCTGTAAAAAAAATTACAATAGGAAACCACTCTATTAAATGGAATACCTCTTTATGGGGATTCCATAGGAAAGCTAAATACCCTGGTGAACCTTCTACTAAAGTGATGCAAAGAGTAACCCGCACCAAAAGATGAGGGATTGAAGCTAGTAGAGTAGTTCACCATGGTAGTTGAATTATAAAAGCACATCATAGAGAGGATTGGGGAAGTTATCTTCATTTTGGATGAATTTTTTGTATAGCTTGCATGCCCAAATAAAATCTTAGAGGATGGAATCCAAGCTGAAGAAGCCCAAAGGTAGCAATTAGATGATGTTATACTCCTACTAAAATGCTATTTAGAGTGTACCAAGGCATTCAAGGATGTGGAGATGATGGAAGATAAAATAAATACACATCATCAATAGATAAATGTAATTTTTCCATCCCTCCAAGGATAGGTTGATAAAGAGGTTTCAACACTTGAAGACATCTAGAAAGATGCTACTGCATCCCTAGATGAACTGGTCAAGAAGGCTAATGAGACCTCCAACCAACCTAAGGAGATGAATAAATCAAAGGTGACCATCAAATAAATAAATACTAAGGTACTCTAGGAATTATCACATTGGGATAATTTGAAAAGGAGATCGAGTAGATACGACCCATGTTTTTGATAGAGGTTGCAGAGTAACTTAGTCCAGGATGGATTAAAAGCCTATTGTGCAATGATGTTGGCCCCAAATTTTGGTTGAGTATTGTCCATTTTGGACAAAGGAACTGACATGACATGTAATAACCATGGTATACAACTTGATATGTGAAAAACCATCATGGCATGAAATAACAATGGCAAGAAAGGACTAGTGTGAGAGGACCTAGTTAAAGGAGATTGAGTCACGGGGAACCCAAGAACATACGACTTAAAATGGAAGTGGAAGACTAAAGGAGTGCATGGGAAGTTAGATCAGTTACGTAATGATTCATATGGGTTACCTATATCTTATTCATAGTAAGTGTTACATTGACCCATAATGAGAGGAACACTTGGCAAAAAAGATCTAGCATAGAGCAAGGATATAAGGGGCATAGAGGCTTGGGTCTGTAGGAAGAACTAGTTCTTTGAGCACCATGAATCTCAATCTATTGAGAGTCTATTGATGATTTTCTTTGGTCTTTAATTTTTTAAATACCCCTTTTTTAATCACTGTGATGATGGACTTTGAAGCATAATATATGAGTGTTGGTCATTAAATAATTTATTATGTTCATGACAAATGAATGTGTTATGCTAAATATAGAATAATGATTATAATTAAGTATGTAATCTGATCCATCTCTTCTTTTTCAAAGTAACAACTTACACTAAGAATGGCAATAGTCTATGTAATCATGATGGCTGAGTCTGGTAATTCTAGGAACAAAGTAGTTTACCTATGCTTTTATTTAGTAACCATCTAAATACATAGAGGAAAGAATATGACATATATTATCATTTCAAAACAAAACCTACGTGAATCGGTCTTTTTCTACATGCTTCAGGTGTGCATGAAAGACCACAGTATTACATGAAAAGTCCATTGTGTTAGCTCATTGGGATAGACTCCAACACCAAAGCTATAATAATGTTAAAAACCCTAATAAGTTTTAAGCTCAATCAACCAAACAATAGATGACTATAACCACATCACACCACAAAAAATCGAATGGAACCAACCATAGGCCAAGTAGGAAGATCAAAGGATAATAACACATAAGGAATTCTATGAATTCTATATTATGTGGCTAACTAATCAATTTATCTTTCCCTTTAGCATAAAATTGTAGTGTCATGGTGACCAATACATTGAAATTTTTGTGCCACTCATAGATAAATGTCAATGTTTTAAACCATAATCCAAAATAACTTGTATGCAAACTGTTTTATGTTGGCAACTAATACTTTGAATGTTGAATGGTCTAGATTTATGAAGGATGACATGGAAAGAAATGATTTCCTACAACAAATCGATGTTGAGGCTAAACATATTGTATGAAATTTTAGATATTACCCTTGAAGATGATTTTTTAGTTCAATTATTTTTTGTTGATGATAATTAGATCTCGCATCAATTGATCTAGGAGAAATAAATCAATAGTTAGTCCTCATTATGGGCATGTATTGAGTATATATGTTCTTGTCGACTCATCTTAGTTGATAAGAGTGTTTCATATGATACATCCACAAAAGGAGGTAGTATTCCCACTGCATTATGATAGCCATTCCATTCCTACCAACATCTTGTAGTAGAATCTTAGTTATTGTTCAATTCTTTTTTGAATATATATACAGACAAGGGGATAACACAAGTAATTTTAATGATGCTCTATATATTGTTCATGTGAAATTTAATTTAATTTTTAAATTTTTAAAATACTCAATATTTGCTAAATTTGCATCCACATTGTGATTTATTATGTCATGTTTAAAACTATAGTAGGATGGTGTGGAGTGGAGTGAAGGAGACAAGGGTGTTCATTAAGCACCCAATGACCTTCTCTCATGAGATGTATAAGAAACTTTGGCCATAATTAATATTTGTTCATTCTTCATGTTCATAGATGCTTCTTTTTGCATTACTATAATAGTTGATAATAGATCACTTGTGACACACCTTCTAATTATATATGTTATTTTTATATATTTTAGGTTGATGGCGCTGATTGGATCCATAATCATATGGGTGATAATGACCCTCATAATGACTTTGTCCCTATAAATGTATATATTACTTGTACTTATTCTTATTTCCTTCATCATTGTCATACATGTTTATTTTTCCATACTTATTTGGATTAACATATATATGTAGACCATTGTGATAGGATGAGGTAGAGTCAGATAAGTTTGATGAGGACATCGATGAGGATGTTGATAATGAATAGCTTCCAAATGCTTCACAATATGATATAGAGGATGAGGAAATGAAAATGTAAGAACATTTTCTTGTCTTCAATGATGTTTTATTTTGTTTGTTGATTTATACTTACAACTTAAAATGGCTTCCTTTTTGAATCAAAATTTGTAGGTGAGTACATGATTCTAGATATGGTATTGTGAAGTGATACTTATATTATTGCTTGTTGTGGCCATGCAACACATTTAGTGGTGGTAGTGGTTATCCATTTTGGTCACTAGACAGATTTAGCCCTCACCATCTTAAGATTAATTATCAATAGCCCATTATAAGGAGGCCCTTAGGGTATGATGGTAGTGGGAAAAATAATCCAAAGTGAAGATTATAAACTAAATGACAAATAAAATGTAGTAAAATAGACAAACTCTTAAAAAACTAGACTATAGTCAAGAGAGATAGGCTGGAAAGATTGTGGATGGTGAGGTAGAATGTTTCCTAATTATGTAATATCAATGAGATAACATTGAAGGATATCCATTACCAAATGATTAAATATGATTAAATTGAAAACTTGGCATGAAGAAGGGAATCTTACATTAGACGAAGAGAATATTATCAAGAAATGGAGTGATAAAGATAATATGTGGATTAAATGCAAGGTACATGCAATAATGGACCTCATGTTAGATGAAATTTCTTAAATGGTTTGCAATAAGTATAACTTAAGCTAGTATTAGGTTTGAAAATATTAACATTGATACTTATAAAATAATCACCATCCATAATTTAGAGAGATGACCCTCACACCCATTCTACTGATAATAATCACATTCTTTTGATGGAGTACCTTTCACAAAAAAGGTAAAAGGGTTTGTCGGGGGACTTGTAAAAAATGAAATTGTTCATGACAAGACTCAAGAAATTAAATACAATGAATATGTCCCAAAAAATTATTATTATACATCTATTTATAACCAACATTTATCAAATTATTTATCTAGTTAAAATGTAATTTTCTTTTATAATATGAACTAACAAAAACTTGAAATAAAAGTAGGGTTTTAACTGAAATGAGACATTCCTATAGGATCAGTTATGAACCATTGACCAGGATATTTTGAGAGCTAATTTTTGGATAGGAAGGGATACATACACACAAGTGAAAAATAAGACAAGATAGACAAATAAAATAAGAACGTGGATTGTCTAGTAAAATACCAATTCTAGGAAGGTGTAAGCTTCCCTTCATGAATGTAAATCCACCTGTTTAGAAATTAAGCTAATAAAAAATGATAATGTGAATAATGAATACTTGTTGATAATTATATGGAATATGATAAGGAGAAAGTATATTCTTCCTCTATTGCATTAATGTAATAAAAATAGTCAAGCCAATAATCTTGTGTAGCTTCGATATCTTCCTTGATAATTTATAGCTGGGCTAAGATGCCATCAATATTGGGAGTGAATATAATGCCACATAGACTCAACTCATGTGCAATTTTAATCTAATCAGAAAAGAAGGGTTGGGGAATAATTTATAAATAAAAAATGTTGACTATCTCATGAGGTACTCTTGAAATGGTCATCTAAATACATAGTTCAGGTTTATACTAAAACACAATGATCAGAACAAACCAGGGTTATGGTAAAAATCCATAGAAGTGGGCTCAATTTTTACAAATTAATAATTTTTATAAGGATCAATGTAAATTCACAAAATTAGTATTAATTTTATTAGGATTGATGTCAATCGATATGATTGATTTTGATGCTATTAAAATTATTGAGAAAACTAAGAAGTTGGTTTTTGGCTTTAAAAAATGGATCCAAATATAATTGAGGTGGTCTAACGAGTAAACTAATGATATTACTACACATAATAAGATAAATAATGAAAGTATACTAAAATGAAACGCACTACTAACCTTTGAAATGTCTTAGGATGATGTTATAAATTGGAGATGTATTATAATTTCCACATAGTCCTACCAAAGATTCAAAGCTTCGATGAGACAACGTAATGTTTGTACTAGAAAATATCTTGAACATTTTTTATCTCTCAAGAATTCTATCCACCTTGAAACATAGTTTAGGGATCCATTTGGGTGAGCTACAATCATCTATAATTAATCAATCCCAGTTGAACATAATTGATGCAAATCATAGGGAATCACTAACGATTAAACTTTTTCTTGAAAGAACACATCTAAAGTCATTCTAACCATGGGATAATTTGAGGAGTGGTTCTTTTTATGTTATTTCACAAGTTATTTGTATTGAATGTAATTTGTTAGGATGAGGGGATAATTTATATTTTATGGGGTTTTAATATATTTTTGAAGATTTAAGAGGTTGGGAAGGGTAAATTGTAATCAACAAACTAATTACTATGCGTAAAAGTAAATAAGGGTGGTGGGTAATAAAAAATGGGATTTATGAAATATAAAGACAATTATTAGGTGTATTATGTGAAATTACTATCTAAATTTTCCCATTTCTATTTATTGGTTGAATAATAATTAGCTGTGAGATAAAAACCTAGTTTATGGATGCCCCAGATGTGAGTGAAGAGGTATTTCTACTCAAACTGGGATTCAGTGGGATGGAAGGAGGTGTTAATGGATTTGAAAAGAGTGGTATGAAAATATAAGGTGGATATGTGATTGACAAAAAATAATTCCAAGGATGTGGGTTGGTTTCATGAGTAAAAAAAAGTATACATTGTTGAGACAGGGATAATGACACATAGATATGCCTTTAGGTAGCCTTGAAACAAATTTGGCCAAGCATGAATAGGTGGGTACAAAATCAAAGGAAATTAAGATAAAAAATAATAAGAGGGACCAACTAAAGAATTTGGTGTATGAAAATAGTGGTGTGACCTATAGGCGGTTATTCTCATGGGGAAGTATAGTCTTGGGATATATAGGGGATACATTCCAAATAGAATGTATGCATTTATAGTTTGTGGTATCTATGGTGGGTCAAATCCATGAACCTAGGGTATTGCATAAAATAGTTTAGGGGGAAGTGGGGAAACTTGTGGATCCTGAAAATAAAAGGATGTCGATGGAAATGGGTCCAAATAGTGCAAAGTAAAGGATCGACAATAATACAAGGGGATTGTCAATTTTTTTCTAGGAACAACATCAATGGCTATAATCACCAAAGATTTTGTGAATCAACATTGATTGAGGCAACTTTTATGTATAGTGTGTCCCATAATTAGAAAGAGTCATTTATAGTTTTTTACAATCAATCACTTGGGCTATGAGATACATAGATAACACATGGAAATAGATGCGAGTAAAATTAGACATAGGATATGAAGGTCATGTGGAGAGGTAGGGGATGTATTTTAAATTCATATTTTTATGCAGACCAAAAGGGATACATGATTAGTTCCACTGGATTGACAATGACTAGATAGGACCATCAATGATTAGTATTGAGATTGACAATGATTGGATGGATTGTGATCAATCTAAATGGATCATCATTGATTCTAAGGAATCTATAATGATCCAATATAGGAGTTATGATAGAGGAAGAAAAATATGTTACTAATTTATGCTTTTACAAGTGAGAGAACTATTAATGATGAAAGACAGAGTGCCACCATTATTTGAGTGGATGCAAGATATTATGAGTGACAAGGATTGGGCCCATATGGATGTCATCAATCTCAGGGGACTAAGTCATTTCTAGAGGATTCATAAAGACATATAACTATTAGTGACATTACTAGAGTAATGGCATACGATGATAAGGACCTTCTAGTTATCGACTAGGGAGATGACCCTCATCTTAGAGGGCATTTATAGGATCATGCAACTACCAATATAGGGTACTTGATTACACAAGTTGATGAGATGGGATGTAAATAGGATCTAGAAAAATTATATGATGAGGATGTCATAAACATCACCTTCATTATAGGGGGTTTGTATTCAAGTCATTATATGAGTAAGACATAGAGGGAAAACTAGTGATGACTTTGATGATGCTAGTGATCTCCTGATATGTGTTACCATATTCTAGAGGAAGGATATTTCCTTAGAGTTTGATTAGGAGAGTGGAAGATATGTTAAAGCATCATACAATATTTGATTGGGAACTTGCACTCTTAACACAGGTGTATAGATAGCTATGGGCATGTCAGATAGGGTGGGGACTTGGATTGGATATTACATTTTTATTATAGGGTTGGGTGTATGAGCACATTAGAGTAGTGTAGCCACTTGTGACTCCTTGAATGAGATGACACCAAACAACTTCTAGTGTAGGATTCCTTTGATGGAAGGATGATCTAGTGATACCATATGAAAAAGGTCTTGTAAGTGATTTAGCTCATTATAGATGAGTTATGGATGAGGTACAGGAGGGGGATGTG